>BSBK01007875.1:220000-312045 GCA_027943335.1 Chamaecyparis obtusa
GTCAGATGTTCATGTTATCAGCTATGTTTGGTGTGTGTGTGTACTCTATCTGATTATCATTCATGTTTGACCATTGGGCTCATGTTATACTGTATTCTATTTGTGGTATATCTGTAACCATATCTAGTTCTTTTATGTGAAAATGGATATGAGGTTACATAGTTGTATACCTGATTAGATCTAGGAGAGATATGTGAGCCTAGGGTAGTTTACCTGGACATGTAGTAGGAGGTGGCTTGCAATAAGCGTCAGGGCCCACAAGTGCCTGTCAGGATCACTTATTGTAAAGTTTTAGTAATCAAGTGATAACCTAATATAATTAAGGGGTATTTAATTGAACCTAATAAGATATAAGTCCTCACCCATGCTTGAGTGCTAGTATAGGCTAAGATGGTGTCGAGAAGATGATTAGCCCCCTTTTAAGGGATGAGTTGGCATAGTTGATGACTTCGTCAGTATGAGAGGTCATTGATGCTATGTATGGTCACTTGGGTGCCCAGATCCAGAGAGATTACCAGGAAAAAACTCAAGGGTTAGACGTACATGATGACACCTTCCTATGCATAGTCTGGTTATTCTACATGTGTCGATTGCCTTTGGATTAGTGAGTTGTACCTTTATCTTTATCATGTGTATCTTGAGTTAGAGTGCTTTTCAGGATCTTTCTGCTTAGAGTTTTATCCTTGTTTTATATTGGTTATCCAATTGGGGTTTGTGATTATCTCCTCAGCATGGTGGGGTAGGCCTTTGTGGTCCTACATGGATGGGTGGTAGTAATTCTTTACCATTTGAGATTTGACATCCTTGTGTCGATGCTTGATGGTGACTCTGTAGATGGTTTCCTTATGATGTTTCATTGATGCTTCTTTCTTATCTTCATTATTTGTAATCCTATATTAGTGTATCGCATGTGATACCTAATCTGGTCATTGTACTTTTATGTTAGTTTTATTATTACATACCCTCTGACATGTGCAGTGGATGTTAGTTTATTTGGATATCATGGATGTCCATGAGAATGGTATTTATCATTGTATTCTTGTAATTGTAATTTATATGTTATGGAATCTTTTGTTGATGTTAGTCCTTTAGTTGTGTTTTGTTCTTAAGTAATTCTACATCATGGAACCCTTGAGTCTTGTAATTTGTTTTGGATGTTGTTTCAATGTGAGTAAATGGTAATTGCTTTCGCACTATTGTTTAACTTGTTTGTAAACTTTAGAAGAAAAAAAATTGTTCACCAAATTTAATAGCATGTTTAGGGTTAAATTCTCTTGGGTTCTCTGGCGGGGCATTACATATCATGCTAGCTAGTATGCACTCTAACCTATGGGTCTGCCCATATCATTGGAGTAACGACTCCCATGATATGGATTGGGTCAGTTGGGTATCATCTTCGAAGAGTTTCTTGAAAGCATGTAAACCTGAGCTCCCTAAACTCACATAATCAGGATGAGGACTATGGAATGGAATGTGGAGTATCTGATAGACGTCCTCCGATGTAACTGTCAACTCTCTAGTAGGCAGGTGGAAAGTATGAGTCTCAGAATGAAAGCACTCAATCAACGCAGTCAATAGCCCATGGTTTATCCGAATCTTAGGTAAACGGATCAAGTACTCAAAACCACAGGAAGCCAGATGTACTCTAATAGGGTCTGGTAGTGACACACAGAGTCTCTGAGTGGCCGAATGTGAAATACAGACATGTACATCAGGATAGATGACCTACACAGCATAGAAACAGGGAATCCTATCAGTCACTTGGTTTAAAATAGGCTAAAAGTATAGAAATATGAAAGTTGAACACTTCAGAAGGTACATTAAATGCTACAGAATTGGCCTATGAAATCAAAAAATTCAAAAATGTGACCTAAAAGGGTGATTTTAGCTCACTGTTTTCCATATGACAATACAGTCTAGTATCAAAACTCGTACGAGTTTCAGCAAGTTCCCATACGACAAACCATGGTTATACGACAATGCATATGTTCCCGTACGACAACTGAGGGACCCGATGAAATGTCGTTGGACTCTTGGGTCCCTCTCATATGAGTTTACAGGGGTTCCGAAATGACACTCTACTAAAAATTAAAAAATCGTACGAGTCCCAGGGGATTTTCGTATGAGTTTCTATGCTAACAAAATTAAAAAATTCCTAACATATGAAAAATGATCTAAAAAGCTTGAAATATGCAAAATTTTGAATTTACAAAGAGGCACAAAGGTCCACGTACTGGATGTCTGTACTGCGGAGGTTGCTGATGTCTCCGGGTGTGCTCAAAACGGTGTGAAGAGATTGGAACCTTCATCTCGGCCATTTTTCACTCAGAGGGCTATATGGAAGTTTCTAATGTCAAATGCGAATAATGAATTGAAAATGACCCTTTTGGCCCTTATATAGGTTTTGACCTAATTTTTCAAAGTGCTCCGTTTTCCATGAAAATTGCACCCTTGGCTAATTTCGACGTTCTGAACCCATTTTCAGGATCAAAATCAAAATTTGAGATCATTTACTATGTCAAAATTGTGATTTAAAATTTTTAGACCCAGGATGGCCGACTGCTTCCATATTCGACCTTCAATCATCAAAGAAATCCATAATTCAACTTAACTGATTATCTTACATCAAACTATCAAAATTTCAACTTGGTCACCCATGGTCAACTCATGGTCAAACCTAGTCAAACTTGGTCTTCTGGACCTTCAAACGATGTAGAACACGTTCTCAGACATGTATAACCACTTCTCAAATCAATTAACATGCTTCTAAACCATTCAACACTGACTTTTCTTGTCAGATTTCAATTTTAATCTCGAAGGGGGCATGGTATTGCACATCAATCAAATCTGTAAATCAAATCTTCTCTCAGTAATCAAGACAACAACCATGTCTAGTTGTTGATTCATCAAAAGACCTTGTCGCTTGGGGCACATCGCTTGGGGCATATTAGATTCATCGAGATCCATATCAATTTGGTATTCTCTTAATCTTGTAAACTGTATCATCTTTTCGTAACCATCAGTTCATTAGTGTTATTTCCTTGGTTCTTCGTAACCGAAGCATTCAGATGTGATACCATTTCGATTCCTTTGGACAATCAGGTCTGGAATCAGGTCACTCACTTCTTCGTAATCATAAATTTCAGAATCAGGCATTTTGATACTTTTTCATAATCACCAGTTCATTGTTGCTATAGTTGACATCATCATAATTCTTGGTCAACCAAGACCTGAATCAGCTTTTCCAATCTTTCAATTGGTTTCTATCTCGGAATCGGTTCATCTTTCAAATTAGTTTCATACATCTTTATCGAACATAGACTAATCTTTGAACCACTATGCTTCGCATAGTAATTCAAAGAGTGGCAAAATGTAATACCCCAAAAATGGGCTATAGGTTCATTAACCTCCTACATCTACAAATCGATCGAAATCGACATCAAAGTCCTAACCTAAGGCACATCTGCACATCAAATCATCAAAACCTAATTGATTATCCTAATTCTACATTGGGGGATATTCCTTGAATATTCCTTATTTATCCTAATTATCTTTGATTTAATAATTATTTGGTGATAAATCCTATTTATCCTAAAGTTTGATTAATTTAATATTCTGAATATTTAATTAATCAGATTTAATTCTGCCACTTAATTATTTAATTAGATTTAATTCTATTTATTCCTAAATTATATTATTTAATTTTGACAATAAATCAAAAATATCATGACTGATTGATTAAATTTAATTAATTAATGTCAGTTGTCAATATTTAATAATATAGTTTTTGAATAAAAGTTTGATTTAATAATTGATTAACCCATAAATCAATTGTTTTAAATTTAAAATCAGTTAAGTTGAAGATAAATCACTTTATTTATTTAATTAATTCATAATTATCTATGCACAATTGAAGGAGCAATTAAACTTTAAATCAGAAAATCAATTCAAGTTGTTATCTTTTGGAAACTCAACATCTATTTTGAGTTGAAAGCTGATCTAAACTTATGATTTGAGTTAAAAAGTTGTTTTTGCATGATTTTGTGAGTTGATCTGTTTCTAATTTCTTGTTGACTTGAAAATCAACCTGATTTCATCAAGAGTGATTTATGACTTTTCTCAATGCATCCTCAAGCCCTGGATTTCTATAAAATCAAGGCTTGTCTCTTCACAATTAACCACACTAGAATTTGCACAATTACTCTAGCGAATTTGTAGCTAAAGGATCGAGCACTTGCGACAGGCGATTTGTGAGATTTTTCATTGTTGGTCATAAGTATTCATAGTTTTTCATAGCATATCATAGCATCTCATAGCATATCATTCTCAAATTAATCTGCATATCATTTCAATTCATCTAGATTAGTTTCATACAGGATTTTCATTCAAATTGCATACAAAATCCAAAAAAAATAGATTAATTTGCATTCATACATTTTTTCATTCTTTTGCATTCAAATCCTTCATTTAGGTGTTGCATTGTCACTGATCTCGATTTCAATTTGAGAACATCATACTCGCACCTACTAGAAGGCAGTAAATCGCCTGGTTAGCTTAGTTTAATTTATCTGCAAATTTTGATTTTGCTAACCTCTAATGTTTTACTGAAGTGTTGTGTTTTATGAAAAGGATGTTGTCTTGGTGAAAACCTAGGAAATAGGCACCTTGATGATATGAAAAAATAAAAATTGAAAAAAGAGAAAATACAAAAAAATCAAAAAAGAGAAAAAGTGCCTTGGGGAAAACCTAGCAAATAGGCGCCTTGGTAGCAAAAAAAGGAAAAAGCTTTAAAAATAGAAAAAGAAAGCAAGATCTATTCAATTGGTGAAAACCTGGTAAACAGGCACCATTGAAAGTCCAAGTCATTCGCATACCTAGCAGTCATCCTTGTAAATATTACATTCGCCAGCATTTGTATATATTGCATAATAAAACCCCACAGTTGCATTTGCAAGTACCTAAGGATTTTGGTCACCTAATCTGCATATTGTCCTAAGTCCAACTTTGAGATCATATCAAACTAGGGGCAATCTACTCTATAGGAGGAGGGATTCATCAAAAGAAAACTTCAATCAATCATCAAATCAATTCATCAAAAATGCAAGTGAAACACTCAATTAAATCTTCATTCTAATCTGATTTGAACTTAACACAAAACTTGATTTGAGATCTTACATGACCCTATCTTTATCAGGATTAAAAGTATGAAATGGATGGCACTACACTTGAAATATGGATTTTAAAAACATTGCAAATTTTTTTCTAAAGTGTTGACTTGATTGTTGAAATCATGTCTTTCTAGCAAATCGATGAAAGTTTTTAAACTAGACAAGCTATGATGAAAGTGTGATATTTTATGGATTTCTGAATGACTGTCTTAAGATCAAAGTTTTAAAGCATGTATTATTTGTCTAAGGACATGATCATCAAAGAATCATTGAGTAATTTTACATAGGATAAAAATAATATCTTTATTTGTTTACGCAAAAGGATACCTCGGATATTTTGATATTCAATATCATAATACCAAAATCCACTTACAACATAGAATCTGACAAAATCGGTATTTGTACTATCATGATTGACTTCAATTAGTGATAGTCGTACCATAAGAGAGGTGGGAAAGCAACGAAAGAAGTGCAAAAAGTATTCATATCATCATGGTTGAACTAGTGATGGTTGTACTAAATCAGGATTCCAAAAACTGCTCAATGATGAATATAAGCTCCAAATTTTGGAATAGTGATAGTTAGTTGCATACATCCTAGATTAAATGCATTTAAAATATTTACCTTTCTTAGCTTCAAAATTTAATTTGGAAGAGGAAAAGAGAAAGAGGGTGTAGTCAAATCAAAAATCAAATGAGCATCAAAAACTATATGTGATTGAGTGTGTTGGAAATCAAAAATAATAAAAACCAAAGGTGCATTCCATTAGGTCATGAGCATTTGTTAGATTCATGTTAACTTGCATTAACTTGCATTCATTTTAATCTAAGTTCATTCCATATAGTTTAAATCATTTTCATAACATTAATTGCATTAAGTTGCATTCATCATTCATATCTTGCATAAAGTTCAATTCACTAAGTGCATTAGGTTGCATTCATCCTTTAAATCATTTTTCATTAAGTTCATTGCATTAGATGTTGGCAATTTGGCTAATGTGGATGCATAGATGTTTTCATTATGGCAACATATGATCTCTATTGAGAGCGCAGAATTTGGAATGCAAGTATGGCAAGTTGTAGAAAGAAATTGTCTAAGTTTGGATACAGTGATCCTGACAAAGCACCCGATGAAGATTTAGTTGGCGATGTCCATTGGAGCAATTTTTTTTTTTGCACAGTTAACTAAAGCTTCTACAGAGTATGAGGATACCCCATCTCAGTGAGCATAAAGTTTGGATTAGTACAGACAAATTTATTCAAAGTTTACCGAAGACAGTTTTTGCAGATAGAACAGTTTTGGAGACAGTATTAGCGAAAGAGTTAAGGGATTATTTTTTCTTGTCAAAATAATGACTTAACATTATGAAGGGATGACATCCTAGATGTTTACTCTTGGATAAATATTTTGGAAGCCGACCATGTAAATTTATTAGCTTTAATAACTCATTTATTAGGCATACTTGAAATGTAATGAAATAGAGAAGTGATATGAAAAAAGAAAGAAAAGATAACTTGCGATAGTTGTATATTGTGATAGCAGCAAAGGCTATTGATGCGAAGTTGTAAGCAGTACCATATTGTAGTTAGAAACATTTTGTATTACCTATTTGGGCAGTGAGCTCAGCTGGTGATCAGGTTTTGTAATCTAACTCCTAACAGGGTTATGGCTTCTAACAAGGCCTAAAGTCCTTTAACCAGGACAGATCTACTATATATTGTAAATTGACTCCTAACAGGGTCCAATATCCCTAACAAGATACTTTTGATTAGTGATCTTTGTGGGTACCATCCCCACCAGGGTTTTCCCTTGGCCAGGGTTTCCTCAAGAACATATGATGTGTTATGAGTTCTTTCTATTTACTGCTATGTTTGTTAATCAGCTTGATAATATTTATATGCACTAAAGTAATCTATTATATCCATAAGTGGGCAAAAGAAAAAGTTTGTGAAATATTGATTCACCCCCCCTCTCAGTATTTCCTATTTCTAACATTAGATTGCATTCATTTTAAAGTTCATCTCATTTAGGGTGCATTCTTTAAGTCATTCATGTCAATCCATTAAGTGCATTTATTAGTTAAATGTTCATTGCATCCATTAAAATCATTTTAATTCATCATTAGGTGCATATCATTTAGTACATTCAAGAGCATGGCACTTTGCATTATTCATTTAAATTCATACATTTAGTATCATCCTCCATATCATTAATCATTACATTATCATTATATTCATAACATGATTCATCTATATCACATATAACATTTAGAATCATTAATCATTAAGTACCCATAATTGATATACATTACATCATATAGGTCCATCACATTTGCGTACCATAAAATCCATTGCATCCATATATCAAAATAAATACATCCATTATCCATTATATCATTGCATCCATTAAACCATTGCATTATCATCTAACACATCTATATATCATTTGCACCCATAAAGCATTAAATATCATTAATCATTACAAGGATCATTAAATCACATCATTAAAGTCAAAGTGCATCCATTCATATATTCTATGTCATACATAAGACAACCATCTAATCATAAATAGAACATATGCATCCATCATAAGACTACATTCTGAAAAGCATAAAACAAAGCATATAGGAGATATATCATATAAATCTGCATATCATAGTAAAACACCTGAAACATGAGGTTCAACACATCATGACATCATATAAAGTAAATCTATCCAAATGAGTATCGAAGTCTATGGTATCATCATCAAAACATCAACTGAGTATCAAAGTCTATGGAATGATCATATAATGCAGCATCTGGAAATCAAAGTTCATCAGAGTATCAACAAGTATCAACATGAAATACATCAACTGATCAAAAGAATATAAAAGAGTCCAATGTCTTGATATACCAAATGAATGAGATTGTATACATCAATGATAGAATAACATGAATCATCTCAAATCATAGATCAACTGGCTTAACCGCTAGCACCATCACCATCAGGACCAGGAGGACTATCAGGAGGATGACTCAAGCTTGGCTGTAACCCATGTTGACTCATCACTGCCATAAAGGCCTACATCATAGTATTAAGTTGCCTAACCTCCTGTCTAATCTCAGAGACATCTGACTGTAAAGCTCAAACCTATGAGGTAGCTGCCGGAGCCTCTGAACTAGGGACCTATGTAGAAGGAGTCTATGGTGGAGGCATGGACAAAGATAGAGATGGAACAAAAGAAGAAGAAGATGGACAAGATGAAGAAGATGGCATAGATGTAGAAGTGCCTACGCTAGAGGAGCCTGTGGAACAACCAGAGGAGCCTGAGGAGGAGCTTGTGCTGGCCTACCCTATGCCTGATCTAACAATACCTATGCAACCTGTACATCTATCTCTCTCTGGTGTTTGGACCTATGTCGACCATGTCTCACTACAGGATCCACAACAACCTGATGTAATGCCCTATCCACACCACCTCTCGCCTGAAAACCCCTGGGAGGAATGGGAGCAACAACAATAACTCACATAAGAACTCTAACCACTATGGCTGCTCGATGACCCCATCATCCTCACCATTCTTGAATCATACCACCACTCCTATGACCATCTCCATCATCACCACCATCACCACCATCACCATCAGACTCCTCATCAATACTAGGTACTCACTCAACTGGATTTGTGAATCTCAAAAATGGGTTCCGAGTGAACCAATCTGTGTAATCATCATTCATACTAGCATCAATAACATGCTCTCACATATCCCATGGTAAATGATCCAGGTCTCGAATCTCCTACTGTGTTGTCCTAAAATCAACAACAAGGCCCCATAGTGATCTCTCAGCCTGAACTCGAGCATACATAGCAACACCCTGGGGCATACCCTATGTTCATCCATACTATCGTAGTACTCTCTGAAAGAAAAATCTCTCAATAATATGTCATGTCTGGCCAATCATCTAATGAGGACTGCACATATAAGGAATCTCAGTCGCATCCTCTGGCCACGGCTCACAACCTAGGTAAGGACATCATATCACCTGATCCACATCATCGATAACATGATGCCAATAATCCAACTTACCCATATGGGTCTGCACTACCATGCCCTCATACATCCAGGAAAATGGCCATCTCAGATCACGCTGACGTGCTGTGATAGGTCATGTCACTGGGAAATGCTCCCATGTCTAAAGCTAAAGAAGAATAGCTCCCACAGAAAGCATAGAAGAGCATCTATATACAACTGTATGCAACTTGTAATAGAGTTACACCAAGACATAGCACCCCCAATCAAAATATCAAGGCTATGCCATCAAGGCCTCCAGAATAGGACCCTAACCGACTGCAAATCCATGCCCTCATCTATCTGGTACGAGGAATCTACCAATCAATGCACCCAAAACTATAGGTAAAACTGGGAAAGAATGGAACTGAGACCACTGAATGTGATCATTGCCAATGGTAGGATCCTGGAAGACTCATTGACATGTTGCCCCATTGTACACCTGATTGTAGAAAACCAACTCTCCTCGAGTCAAGATACGCAGGATGCAGTAGATGTCCTCAAGGGTGATGGTCATCTTGCCCATCGGTAAATGGAAAGTATTATGGTCAGAGTGCCAATGCTCTACCATAGCTGTAAGAAGACCCCGATTCACTCAGAATTGAGGAAGAACCAAAAGGAAAGATAACCCAGATCGGCCTATATGTCTCTGATCAGGAGCACTCAGGTCATCTATCATACTGAATGGACAAGGGTACAAACTACGAACACCTAGTGACTTAAGCACTGCCTGCAAAAAGCAAGTTCAATCATATCAGTTTTGAAATCAATTATAATTTGAATTATCCTAAGTCAATCTAACATTTACAAATATCAAACCATAATCAATTTTCCTGATTCTATTCAAAGAGGACAGAAAATTCATCATCATCCATCATCTAAATCTAGATTTTCAATCACACATTCAGACTATAACTGACTCAAACTGACATCTTATGACTCACTATCAAATCAAGTTTATTACCTAAACTGATCAATTGATAAATGACACTAAATAGTTTGGAAAACTAAGGCATTTTTAATTTTTTCCTATCAGGGCAAAAGCACTATTTCAAGGTTTAAAAGTGCTAAAATCAAAAGCGTTATTTAAAAGATTAAACACACAATCAAAATTATAAAAAGCATTGTTCTACGTCATACGCGCTAAAACTTTTTTAAAGCGCTATTTGAAAACTTAAAAGTGTTGTTACAAAGCTCAAAGGATAAAATTCAATCAAATGCGCTAATCTAAATTTTGAATGCGATTTGTGCCCTAGATCCTACGAGAAAAAGTGTAATTTCCCATCGTGGAAGCGCTATTTAAATGTGCGAAAGTGCTAAAAGAGGATCAAATGTGCTATTAAAAAGGTTAAAAGCACTGTTTCAATTTCAAAAAGCAAAAAAATATGGTTTTGGCCAGAAAAATTTAAATTTTTGGAAATTTAAAGCATGAATTGAAAAACTAAGAGGTTCAGACACTTACTAGATGTCTATGGGTCGATGGCCGTAGATTTCGTCGACTATGCTCGAACCTATGTTCTCAACTCGGGATCACCATCACAAAAAGCTCAAAAGGAGTTAGAGAAAAAAGTCAAATGTAAAAGTGAAAATGACTTTTTACCCCTTTATATAAGCCATTTTGACCTAAAAAGGGCATCTTTGACTAGAAAGTGCCCGGGGACCCAAATTTTTCACTAAATCTACCAAATTAGGGGTATTTGTCATCACATGAATGTGAAAACAATATTGGAAATGAAATCAAAATTCATTATAAAATTAACCTAATCAATGCAAAATGACCTAAATCGTCGACTTTTACAAATATCGATCAAATTTCATTTCATTTCCAAGGAGGCATACACCCAGATACTCAGGAATGACATCAACATCATCAAATCAAGGGCACGACCATCAAATTAGGGAGTAATCTTTTATCAGAAAATTTTTCATTTATCAATCGAAAGGGGCATTGAACATCAAATCAAATCAAATCAGGTATCATATCAGTGAACTATCATCGAATCGACCATCAAGAGCTTAAATCAATCAGAATTCCATCAATCCCATCATCAGAATTTGCATCTCACATCGAACATCTAGAATCGACCATCGACAGAATCAAGACCTTCTATCAGATTGAATCAAGAAATTCTTTGAATCGACACGCTTTGCATGTCAACTCAAAGAGGGGCATTTGTAATCACCTGAAAATGGACAAGATCAATTAAGTGAGAAATCAAGGCAAAGATCAACATAATTAAATGCAATTAAATCAAATCAAAGATAAATTGCAATTGAGCATTAATCCAAAATTAATTTAAAATCAAACGCTATTAAATCAATTTAAATCAAATAAATCATGATAAATCAAATGAATGTGCAATTAATCTAATTAATTGTATAGTTCAAATTAAATCAAATCAACCCATTCAAGGGGTACACATATTTAATAAAATCAATTAATTAATCCTATTTTCTCTCAACACCACATGGGAGGAAAAATCATCAACCAATAGGATTCAAGGATAAATCTTACATGGATCAAGCCTAAAATGAATCTCAATCACTCATAAGGTGAGAGCATCTTGTCCACCCATCTTGTCTTCTTGTCCCAAGCTTTGAGGACAACCCATTTAAATTGTCTCCAAAGGGTGGAACCAAGGACTTAACCCCAACTCAATCATGATCAACTCTACTACACCCCCTACCCTTGCCAAAATCTATAAAAGAAAGGCATAAATCAGTCAATTGTGATCCACAAATTTGAGAATAGCATCAAACCTCTTGCAAATTAGAGCTAGAAAGGAAAATATAGAAGTTCATTAGCTTTTCAATTTGGAATTGAACTATTAGCTTAGCTTATCATTCATTCTCATTCTAGGACTATCACTAATGGAGGCTTGCTGAGAGCTTCATCATTAGCATCCCTAGCTAGAGATCCATAGAGTGCTCAATTGTCAATTCTTAGCTTAATTAGATTTTCTATTTGTGGTAATTTAATTATTATTTGAGTTATTGATGATACTAACCCTATGAAGGTACAAATTCTAGTACACAGTTTCTGAAGGTAGTAAGTCGAGAGTAGCTACATTTAAGGGAGACTATTGGAAGCAATATGATAAATGCAAGTACATTGTAATTATTTTGTGTATTTTATGTTGAGGCAGTGAGTCTCCTCCTCAAGTCCTTCTTTATATCTTTATCAAAGATACTGATTATTTGCAACAAGTCAATTTTATCTTTCCCTGAGATAGAAAATAGTAGTTCCAAGTCTGGCACTGAGCCTCTTTTTAATACTTTACATAGACTATGAGATATTATCACCATGGTTTTTCTGTCATTGGGTTTTCCATGTAAATATGGTGTCCTCTTGTACGTTATTTTTTATTATTTATCTTTAATTATTGTTGATTAAATATATATGTTTGGAAATCAAGGTAAAAGTTTAAGTTTTCTTAAAGACTGATTCACCACTCCCCCTCAGTTTTCAAGTGTGTTCAACATAAATATGATATCATATTGTGCAATAGGTACACCAAATCTATGTGTATAAAACCTTATTTTTGGAGTACGTGCAAGTCAAACATGATCAAAAGAATTACATAAAGTAATTCTACATAGGTACAAGAGTTCAATGAAGTTATGTCAATTTAATAACACCAAACTACCCCAAGACATGAAAACCAGTCAAGAAGATTAAAAGAAACAAGGTTCACAAGTAAAACATTAGTCCACAACAACAACTTTTTGGGAAGATGTGATATTATTGACCCCTAATATGCTCTTAGATTAGAAATAAGGTTGAAAGAATTGGATTGTACCACTCACTATAAATAATATGCATAAGACTAATTCAATCAACTACTTTAGCTTACATTAGGTTTAGAAATTCATGAAATATCATAATGTATATTCATCAGAGAAATTAGATATGTTTTTGGTACTAACTTTACTTTTTTTTTCTTTTTCCACGAAGAGGATTAACCTCATAATATATTAAAATATTAAGAGAGAATACAATACTATGAAAAATTGTCATACAATTGAAACCATACAAAATGGATGATAACCCATCAAAATAGAGTTCAATTATAAGAACAAAGCTTTAAAAATACTACAACAACTCGAATATAATTGCTTTTTAATATTACAAATATTTTTAGGAAGTTTTTACTAGTAGGACTCTAGTACTTTAGAGTTACTAGATCATGAGCATTAGTTGTATTAACATAATGGGCCACATTTCTGGATGTGTTATATCACAAATGAGTTTCATAAATCCTTATACAATTATATTTAGCAACTCCATGATAGGAACAAGAAATTCATCAAATGGGAGTGAATGATCTGTGTCTCTTGTTGGATCAACAATTTGCATATCTTATCCTAAATTAAGTCACATACTTTTTTATTTTCCATTAGCTTAAAAACCTCAAATCATCTACTTTGAAAGATGATATACTGATCCAGTTGAAAATTTAACTAGCTTGCTTGATCTAAAGACGAGGAAGAGTGATATGAAACAATGAACTACCAAGATGTGATCCCTATAGACTACAATTGTCATGATTTGCTTATTTTTTACCCCCAAAACCAATTTGAGGCCATGCTAGTTACACAGATAACAATTCCTCCAAACCCACACTTTATAAATCAAGAACAAAATGTAGCACATGAACTAAAATGAAAGCCCAAATATATAGAAAATAACTTTTGGACCTTCACCATAGGCCTCATTAGCCAAACTTCACAATCAAAACAAAAGAGTCAAGAAAGTAGAAAGGGAAGAACATAGGAACAACAATGTCATTTAACCACAATGTGACTGCAACTAATATTCGGGGGCATGAAGCCATCTGGGCACACATTCGACTGGGGAGCATAGGCCATACAAATTATGAACCTTCCATTCCTTCAACTTGATGGTGCCATTTTTCCATGTCTACAAAAATCTATTTATAACATCCATCATCTTATCACTCAATCCTTCCTTTCTTCCTTATTGGAAAATAATTTATTGTTGTTTTTTCCAAAGGACAGTTTGTATATAATATATTGGCGGGGTTTAGAGGATTTGGAAGAGAACTAGAACCACCATGTCAACAAGCCTGACCACTCTTTTACTAAGGAAATAATTGAAAGAACCATCTAGAAATCCATAAATCCCAAATTTGTGCAATCTCCTTCTATTACCTTTCAAGTACTTCTTTCTCTAATCTAATGCTACAATTGATTTTACATTAACTATTAGATTTTGAGTAGGGTAGGATTATAGATCTAAAAAATTAAATATATTTAAGTGATATCCAAACCTTCTAGAAAATCAATTTCATATGTATTTTATATAAATGGCACCTTTACTTTATCTTACTAATTCCCAAATCCCAAATTTGTGCAATCTTCTCTTGTTACCTCTCAAACACTTCTTTCCCTAATCTACTACTACTAGTGATTTCACATTAACTATTAAACTTTGTGTAGGGTAGTATTATAGATCCAATAAATTAAATATATTTAATGATATCCAAACCTTCTAGAAACTCAATTTCATATGTATTTTATATAAATGGTGCAATATTCAAAATGGACCAATTCTTTCAGGAATCTATTTTCCTTGGGTAATCACTCCTTCCTCAAATGCATCATGACTATCTCAAAGTTAGTATTTTCTCTTCTACATTCATATATGTAATTTATACTTAGTAATACTTTATTCTAACCACATCTTGACTTGTGTATAGAATTACTTCATACATTGCATGAATTACTTAGCCTCCATGTTAGTTATGCACATATTACATTTAATTCTTAAAATGTATGTGAAATTATTTTTGAAAAATTACATTCATCACATGGAACAATGTCTTTCTATTAGACCTAGTCACTAAATTGTTATATAAAAACTTTAGTTTCGCCAATATGGATTCCCACCACATAGGAATCTATCTTAGAAATAGCTTAGTTAATTGTTAAGAGTATAATTTAAAACCCCCTTTTTTTCGTAATCTATGTATGATAGGTATAATTGTCATTAAGTTGCATGCATAATCTCTTCCACAAAGTATGCCAAAATTGGTTGAGAAATTAGTATCACTTTCTAACTTAATGCTCTATGATAATCCACATGACCGCACTATCTCATTGAAGATTAAATACATATTTCTAGACACAAAATTTATCTTCTAAAAATGAATGAATTATGTCATATATATAAATCTGTTAGAAACTACAACATATAATTATTACTTTTCTATGTTTGTCATGGTTTAAGGGGGAAAAGCCCATAGATAGTTTTTCCCAATTGTTGGGACTATTATCTCAAATTAATATACAATGAAATGAATGAGAAATTACAAAATAAAATAACACAAAATATAGAGACAAAGATAAATATGTGGTTCATCTAATATGGGTTATGTCCATCAAGAAACAACCAATTCTTCCTTTTTATTTATTCAACAAAATAAAAGGATACGACCTACAACACATCTTTTACAAATTCCTCTTCCCTCTATCACAATCTCCACATACAATACAATACAATACAATACACTCATAAAGATGATTTCCTTCTAGTGAAAAAAAATCAGACACAATCTTTATCATCATATCTATGACCTAATGATAAATGGTTCATATTGACCACATGAGAAATAACATTATATGGTTTAAATATGTGTCTAAATTTTGGATAGTACTCCTTGTTAGTGTTATAAGGCACTGAGAAGGGGGGCTAAATCAGTGCAACCACAAATATTAAAACCTTTATCACCAACTTCCAAATTAACCAACATGTAAGTGATATTATAACATAAAAGAGAAGCAAATGAAAAATTCACAACATGCAACACAAGACCACCAATATTTTTATTGTGGAAACTCTTGGTTAGAGGGAAAAACCAAGGTGGGAATTAGTACCCTCAAATTATCACTACTTCAACAATAAGATTTTCCATGTTAAAGGAATTACATCACCTTGTTAAGGGCATACCCAGTTAAGAGTGTCTATAGCCTGATTAAAAGCTACTACAAAAGCCCTGTTAGGACCTACCTAATTAAGGGATTTAGAAACTCCTTCGGAGATTCACCTGGTTAGAGGATTTAATCTTCAAACCAGTCAAGATCTTTCTCACCCTATTAGGAGTAACCCTGTTAAGGGATTTAACTTGCAAACCTATTAGGATTCAACAAGTGATGGTGACCTAAAAATAGCATTTACAACATGACAAATCCATTGTCATTCTTCTTAATGTGTTGCTCAGAATCTTCCAACACCTCTTCCCTAACTTCACGAATCACCTTCTTGCATCACAATATTTCATATCACAATTTACATTTTTTTTATATACTCTTTTCTAAGTTGGTTGGAAACCCTAAAATGTGTTACCAAAGTTGGCTTCCAAATCAACTAAAATAATTGAGCGAGCGTGCTCATTCATCATTTTGAATTCCTTGATGTTGGCCTTAAACAATTCAATAAGGAATTAAAACATACTTTGACTTTTTCTCCATCGCATTACCAATTCATCAAACTTACTCTACCGGTACTTTGTTTTAGCCAATATCACCTATTCTTTTCCTCAAATCTCTTTTTGTACTATGAATTAGTTGATGCAATCTCAGACATAGATTTATGTGATACTGTTAATGCTTCCACATGAAGCACACAACCTGAATCATCAAGATCTTTATCACAGACCATGTGTTGCACACATGAGTATCCTACAACTGGTATACTTGAACACTTAATAACTTTACTTAGTTGATCTGATGCATTGCTGGTATGATTGATCTATCACTCCCACTATGCTTTGTTGCCAACAATGACAACACCACATCAAAACTTTGTGCTCTTGGACTCAAACAACTTCATCACAATGCCAACACTCCTAAATTGTTGTTTTTACATTTATAATTTTTCTCTTAAAATCCCAATAGAGGAATGACTCCCCTAGACCCTAAAGTGAGGCTAACCCCCTTCATCCCCTTACATGAAATGGGCTCCAAACACAACTATGAAAAAACCCCCCAAAAATATATTTTAAATAAGATTAGGCTACATAACCAACACCAACATTTCACATTAGCTTGAACAATTATTTTTACAACCCCCTATATTTGGGTCCACTCTTTCTAATTGACATTTTTTTTGTAAGGCTCAACAAATTTTCTTATATTCTTAAAAATTAACTAATAGTTTGTCTCTAGTATGACCTACATCTTCTATCTACCAAAATGCATTTTGATAAAATGCATTTTGAGTTTAACACTATGTAACTACTAAATAGTTTTGTCCCTCATCAAACCCTATAATACTTATAATTATATTTTCTAAACAAACATCTCTCTTGTATGTACTCCTCAAATGAGACTTTATCTCTAGCTCACAATTCCATGCATGTATACCATGCATCTACAAAGTTGAAATCTACACCATAAAATTCCTTCACCATCTCCCTACCCACTAGTTAAATAATCATTAGAGATAGTAACTCTTGCATCCTACTCCTCTTACTCATCTTATTTACAACCTTATTGATTTACTAGCATAATGATTTAGCACAAAAAGTAACTTTCTTAGATATCTACCCATCTCATATACATCTATTTAATATTTACTTAGCTATTTATGAACTTCAATGCTTGGTGGTTTGTGTAAAAAATAAAAAAATTCTTTGGGGTTTTTTTCAACTTCTTGTGTAAAGATTGCAATATGACATAGAACTCATGTTCATATATAGAATACAATTGTCTAATCTCATTTAATTTTACCAAGGAACAATCAGTTTGCCATGTTGACTTATAACAACAGAAATTGTAATACCACTAGCATCATAATTTAATTGGAAAGCCTTCCCAAATTTAGATGAGTGATAGCTTAGAAACTTGGCCACCTTTTTAGTATAAATAAAAAACCCCTTCCTCATGCAACAAGTCAAAGATGCACAAATCATACTAAACTTTTGTATGAACTTTATGTATGGCTTGCTAACCTATGAAAACTTCTAATCTTTATTGTGCTCAAGTGACTTAACCTTTAAGATTCATGTTCAATACTTTTGAAAATATAAAAAACTTAAATATATTATAAACATATAAAATTATTAACATTTTCAAAATTTCATTCAAATACCTAACCATAACCCATAATTTGACCAAAAAAACATCACCATCATACTAAATTGGACAAATCAATATAAACAAGAGCTGTGCAACAGCAGGAGTCCCACCTAATGTAAAAAAGAACTAAGATTATTTTGCATCATAGATTAAGTAGTTTAGAAAATTAAAAGAGGGGACATTGATTACTAGCATGAAGAATTTATGTTGACCTTTAGACATGTAATAAAATAGGGACTATATTAAGAACTACGACTTAATGATTTTTTATATTTTAGCAAGTTTCCCATTTTATTTTTGGAAGGTCTAATTACAATCAGATATTAAAGATAACAATTAAGTTATGGCTAAGCAATAACGGTTGTTTTATGGATTTTTGGGCTATACCCTGTAAATAAATGTGTTTGTTTTACTCAGTGTCAAACGGTCAAAGTGGGTGTTGTTGTGGTGAAATACAAGTTGCATGTTCTCATTGAGAATCAAGGTCCAAGGATTTGGAAAGTTGTGAACCAATTTGTCAAAAAAAATTATTGACTAATATCTATATTAATTAGTTTCAAATTTCTTTCAGCTACTTACAAATAGCTTTATTCTTGTAATTACATTAATCGTTTCAATTAAAAAATAATAATAATATAGAAACATATATTTAATGTAGCCTTAAGATTGTTCCTAAAACTATACAAGTTTACCTTCCCCACTCTTCCCTTTGTGTTAGGGTTGTGAAAGCACAATCTACCATTTGGTGGAAGGATGGTTTTATGATAAGTAGGAGAAAGTTTGCACAACAAATCAAATTTATAACAGTTAAGCCATTTCATAACAGAAAGTAGTGGCTTTATGATATCTAGTTTTTGGAAAATTTGATCATTTACTATTATTCTCTAAACTGTGTAACATTAGATTTGTGTAAATCCAACCATCGATCACCATCAATGAAGGATATATTCAAAGCTAGCGTAGCCTCGTCATCTGACAACTGATGAGACCAATCAAGTCTCTTATATTTGTCAACTCCTGAACCTCTACATTTTTTGTTTGAAGGAACATTAATTTATGTTTAGGTGGTTTTTTAATATTTGATTTAAGATAACAATAAATGAGGTTATGTTTTGTAGATATACATGATTTGAATATTTTTAATAAGATTTATAAGGCTAGATTGTTTTTATGTTTAAATTATGTTTATAAGGATATCTATTTTCTTTCAAATCTCTGTCACACATTTTATAGTACAATGATTTTTTTGTTTTTGCTATTTACATATTGTATTAACTTTCTTAAAATGAATTCTTTCTTATTAAATAGACAAGTTGAGTTTGTCAAATTTAATTCGAGGTAAAAAAAATAAACATAAATTCAAATTCCCAATACAAAAATAGCTTGTAAGTTTCAAAGTTGAACTTTTTTTTTTCAAGGTTGGAACAATGCAATTGCTATTAAATAAAAATTCCATTGATTGTGAAGGTGAACAATTAAAAAACTAATGAATTGTAGTATAATTGTTCAAGTAATTCGTATCAAATCTACGCAAAATGTATAGAAAATGGTCATCTACTTTGTAAATTATTTATTTATTAATATAAATGCATTTTTCCAAAATAAAAAGTATAAAAAATGGTGGATGTTTTGGAGGATCTTAGAAGCTTCATTGTATTTTTTTTGTTAGGATGATCAAAAGTTGAGATTTACTGGAGAGATATATGGTGGAGGTTGAGTGAGAAGATCTGTAAGATTGATGTCCATAATTAAGTTTGTTTAAAATGAAGAGATGTGATTATTTAACTAAAAATATAAAAAATCATAATTAATTAGTTGCAACAAAAATAAGAATAAAAAATAATTAACTCGTCATTTATTACCCAACATCATATCTTAGC
Organism: Chamaecyparis obtusa; assembly: GCA_027943335.1. Classification (NCBI taxonomy): domain Eukaryota; kingdom Viridiplantae; phylum Streptophyta; class Pinopsida; order Cupressales; family Cupressaceae; genus Chamaecyparis; species Chamaecyparis obtusa. The sequence goes on from BSBK01007875.1 coordinate 240,199, forward strand.
ATTTAATTAATTAACAATGAGGATAATTTTAGTACAAGTTGATTTACCTAATGATGACATCAATATGACATTGGAAAGGATAACATTATTTTCAGAACCCAAATAAATTTGTAATACATTGTTAGATTTTTGTGTTGTCCGATAATAGAGACCCATGTTCAAATTCAAGAAAACAACTCATCCAAAATCAAGTACCATGGAGTACAATGGGCTAATTCATTACCAGTGAGGCTCTCACAATGTTCAAATGAATTTGATAGTATAGTTACCCTTCAAATGAAAAGGATAGACAATTACATTTGCACATTTAATATCACATTAAATAATAGATTGAAATGTTCGTAAATGATATTCATTAAAAAATTAAATATTGTAAAATAAAAATTCACTTCAAAAATTCAAAATGTATACAAATAATTCTTTACAATAATTATATGAAAAATACACTTATTTAAAATACAAATCACCATATTATATTCTTTTAATTTTTTTATTTTAAAAAATTCATTCAACTATATTTTTGTTGTTATTAATATCAAAAACATTTATAGCTTTTAATACTTCTTATCAACCCTCATGGAAGGCAATATATTAGAACACGTCACTTCTTTTTAACATATGCTTTCACAATAGTATCTTATTATATTTCTAACACAATGATATTCTTGCTTCTTACCATGCTTATATAATATCATACTATTATACCTTTCACTCATCTTAATCAATTTTTTCTCCATTATATGTTTGCAATCTCTTAAAAGTGGACATATAATACCACCAATATTCCTTCAAAGAATATGATTTTAATTACTATTTGATGAGCACTTTCATTCCATATAAAATCACTTTAAAAAAAAAATTAAAAATTGAAACTCGAAGTTACCAAATTTAAACATACAAATAATCATTACTTTTATAAACATAAAAGCCAATTCCATACTAATAAAAATGAACCAAATTACGAACCAATAAATTAATCATTCTAAATGTAATTGTTTGACAAATCTTGAAGTTTAGTCATATGCTTCACATATAACATGAAATAAGAGGTAAAGGGGTCTCACTTCTTCGAAGAAAATCTAAATTCAAAATCATTTGTGCATTCACGTGTCTTGAACAACCATCTAATTTATGGACAAGAGTGAGAAAACAAATCAAACGGTCTACAAAACACAAATTAATAATAATAATATACAACCGAGCAAAACAACTTTCACTTTTAACTTTTATGTGTCGGATTTGATATCGAGAAGAGAACCTGAGTAGTGGCAACTGGTGGCAGTGGTGCTTGTCGTGGCAAGCCATGGGGAGCTCTGTGCAGAGAATTAGACGTGGCTTGTGTGCATGTTATTTTAACATGGGCATCAACCTGTGTCATTTTATTACCGCAAATGTGGGCTCTTCCAGTGTATCAAACAAGTAGTTTGTATTCAAGTTTCTGTTCTCCAACAATTTCACATCCGATTCCAACTGTAGGTATATGTTGATTCATATTAGCTTAGACCAGCTAAATTTGTTTAATTTCCAAGTCCGCTGTGATTTTTGGAGAGATATTTTCTTCATTGGGCAGGGTAAAGATTTGCGGGCGGGCAGATGCAAACAAAAGCTAAAGACCCATTTCCAAGCTTCAATATTCCTCTCGCAATGTGAAGTGGAGATTTGCTTATAAGATATAAGGTCCTATAGGAGAACCTCAGAGATGGGCGACCAATATGTCTGATTTGAGCTTGGAGGCTATTAGTTATGGATGACAGTTTCTTGAGACTTGTTCTTGGGGAAATTTGAGTCTCTGCAAATGGGTGCCACGGTTTCCACAAACAGGGTAATTTGAAGCTTTACTACTTGCTTTAATGAGTTTTTGAAGAAGATGGGCCTTTTATTAGGTAGCCATTAAAGAATGGTTTGCTATTTTGTAACAGAGAGGTGGCATTTTGTTCAGCGTTGCTCCAATAATGGGGTATTGTACACTGGGTGCAAAACCCCCATCTGAACAGCGCATCTTGTAAAATGTTGGAAGGTCTGTCTGTAATTTTGATGTTTATATATTTATCATGAATTCTGCCATTGGTACTAAAAATACCTTTCATGCTTTTGGCGGAGTGGAAAGAGGATTGCGAGAGTTGGAATCAGTTGTCAAGCACTCAGAATTTCTTAATTCCATTAAATTGGGTATGAACGAAGGCAGGTTTTCTTCACAAGACCTTGGTAGGATTATGGGGTTTTGCAGATGAGACTATGCAATCAATATAATCTATCTGGTTCAGTTTCCTATCTTGTAGTATATGAATAGGTTGTAGATCAGTATTTATCTCTAATATATGAAAAAATTGTTGTCCATTATTTATACTTGTCTTATGCAATTAAGCTCATTTTACAGAGGTACATTTTCTGTTAATTTTCTCTAAAATATTTTATGTTCAAAATTTTGATTTTTTTGAGTGCTCAAGTGGCTTTTTTCTCGTGTTTGGAGGAACATTTAAGTGCTTCAAATTTTAAGAGCACTGCATTACTTTATGAGCACTGCATTACATTTATGCTGCTTTGTACTGGTGATTGGACATTTTTTCTGAATTTCTGAACAAGAAAATAATTATACCCATGGGAAAAATTTGAACAGCCAATGACAAAAAAGAAATATTCTTCAAAAAATAAAAATAAAAATTAAACCAATGCCAAACTTTAGAAATCATGTTTAATTTTTTTTATAATGCACAGTCTCCAACACAAACTAAGAGCTATAATCTATCGAAAACATAAGTCTCCGCCTATATATAAGCAGGACTAAAAATTAAAACACCAATTATAACTATTTGTGACATCACCATCTATCCTTAACTCTAACTATTTGTCATTAAAACAATTATAACTTGTGTCGCAAGTCAATATAAAAAATCAAAACACCAAATAAAATATTTGAGAGGCTCAAAATTAATCTCAAAATGAAATATAAAAGTCACAATGCGGCGTTCGCCATCAGAGAATGAAAGTACATTGAGATTGAAGTAGTTGGATATTGGCAATGACTTACAATCATGGAAGTTGCCTTTTTATATATTTCATTTTTAGTTCAGAAATATCTGGGAATCTGGGATGTTTATTTTATTTTATTTTATTGAAGGTAATGAAAGCATTTTTTGGGGTCATAAAGTCCATAAAGTCCGACTCGATCACATGCCATGTTTGATGATATATTAATGGGTGTGTGCTCTCTAAACGGGCAATGGCTAAAAGTGTGAATATTTACACCTCGTTCCCCGCACCTTTAGCCATTGCCATAGGCATACCATAACATGCCATTCCCTATGCTGCGCAGTCAATCAACGTCAAATCACTACAACGTCAGCCAGCGCCGAAGTAAATCAAATCACTGCAACGTCAGCCAGCGCCGAAGTGAAGTTGCCATGCGTTATGTGCTGCGAAAGTCAAATCTTTGGACAGAGTTATCAAATTTGCCATGCCTTATGTGCTCTCCAAATTAATGTTCCATCTGAAGCCACTTCCACGAAACTTTTGTCTTTGACTTGGTAAAATTGAATTTATAATCGATAAAACATTTGATATTCCATGACTCATCGTGACTACCAAGGTAGGCTAGTTATTATTCTTTGTATAGATGTATTATGGGTGTATATATTTTATATTGTATCTCTTTTATTTTGTTTTATATTTATTTAAGTTAGAATTTTTTATTTTATATTGTTGTTTACTTATTTTAAGATAATATAAAGTAAGGTCTTGACTTGTTAAAGAAGCACGAGTTTTTTTATCATTCACACAATTTTATTATATCACACATCTTTTTATGCACTTATCACTTATCCTCTTTCTCATTTTCACACCCTTATGCATATGCTCAATCTAAATATTTATTAGTGGCATGCTCACACCTATTCATATAAACATGTTATCCATTGTATTCTTGATCCCTTTTTTTTATTTTTGGACTAGTTCATAGTTGTAGGGTTGTCCTTAAGGTCACAATCTCATCTTGTCATAATTTAAAAAAATTATTTAAAATTGATCAACTTTTCACCCTTATACTTCTTGCCTAGAACCAACTAAACATATTTATTTTGGTGACATAGTGTTATGTTCTTATACTTCAAGGAATTCAATGCATTCGTTCTAATCATTTAATTAAAAAGATATACAATTCTCTCTACATAATTTATTGTTTGTGCTCTCAAAGGAAGATATTTTTATGTTCTCTAAAAGGAAGCTAATGTTATACAAACATTTTGGGAGCATTTCTAAGGCTAAACAATTGATGTTCTCTATATAGTTCAATTTCAAGTTATGATTGATCAAGGCATAATACCCTCATGGCTAAGCCATTTAACATCCCTCTTAAGAAATTCATCAATACAACCAACCACCGTCATAAACATTAATAACCATAATATCATTCTAAAAAATTTGGGTGTACCCAAAAGGAACACATTTATGAATAGAAGACAAGTTCATGATCTTATACTTGTCTCTAAATTCAAGACTTATCCCAATTTAAATCAAATTATTAATTTTATTTTTTAGATGATTAATTTTTATCTATAATTTTTAGATGATTTTTATTAATTATTAGATACATTATTATAAAAAATTATATTTGAAAAATTTAAAAACGTATATTGAAGTATATATTATTTTAAAAAAATCTTACATAAAAAAAATACAATATGTTTATTTTTATTTTTATTACTACTAATTTAAATAAATAATAAAAGTTATTTGTTGCAATACCATAACTTCTATCTACTAGCAAATATATAACCTATATATAAAATATTTCGATACACCTTAAAATAGACCAGTGGTCCTATGGTGGAATCGTACTCTAGAATTTTCACGTGTAGCGTGAATAATTTAATTGTTCAATTGATTGATTATTTAATCTATCATATTTAAATTTTTATAATTATAATTAATAAATAAATAAAAAATAAAAAATATGATTGATTGTCTACTTAGATTACTTATTTTAATTAAATATTAATGTACTATTATATATCTAAAATTATTTGACAATAATATTAAATTATTTTTTTTCGATGGTGCATCCCGGGGCAACCTAGGACTATCAGGCATAGGTTGTATTATTAATAATGAAGTAGCCTGGGAATGGATTTTGAAAAGAGCCAAGCTCATTAAACCTACTTCAAATAACTTAGTTGAATTAGAAGCATTATTGAAGGAGATTCACAGATAGTCATCAATGCGTTACGCAAAAGATCGACCCCTAATTGGGTCCTAAATTCAAAATTAGAAGAAATTCTTAAACTTTTGGAAAAATTAGACACATTTCAATTAATTCACATTTTTAGAGAGCAACATTAAAGCAGACAAACTGGCAAATTTAGGGGCTGATGGTTCAAATTTTATCAAAATAAATAATATTAAGAAGATATAGCCTTCTCATTTATTAGTGAGCATAATTTTATCAATCTCTATCTTATTTATTTGCCCCTGTCGGATCTATCATGTAGCATAAATTAAGGGTCATCTAGATAAGATGCCTTACTATGCCAAGTTAATATTAAAACTTAGAATTAACATTCACCTAATTAAGAAATCATTCACCTAATTCTATTACTAGTGTATTAATTGGTGAAGTTTAACCTCTACAATTTTCTTGAGGCTTTTCTTTTTGGTTTTTCCCTTCTAGTAGGTTTGGTTCTTTTGGCTTACCGCACTATGGGCTTTTTGACTTCTTGACTCTTCCATAGTGGTATTTTTGCTCATTCTTGTTGTCATAGGTTGATTTAGGCTTTACCTAGAGTTTTTTAACCCCTTTCATTATAATTTCATCAATATTAATCTCCAAGGATTTATAAAAAGGATATGTATCTCGCGGTGTTAACCTTTCTAACAATCTCTTTCTAGCTTGTCTTGTGGTCTTTTTGTGGTGTTTTCAGGACAAAAGCAAGAAAGGGCTCTTAGTCGGCATCGTCTCTCCGCTAAATAAGCCAGTTCATTCTATAGATTTAAATATTGTATTTATCCTTATAAAGGATCGATTGTACTTATATCATCTCATTAGTAATCTAAGGAACTTTTTGAGATTTCAAAATAAGGGTATGACCTTATGACATTTTATAATTTTAGGACTTATGTCCCGGGCAAGACTGGAGGTTCTCTTCCCCGTTCTTTCCTACCAGTGCCCGTTTGAACGATGGACATGTAAAAGTTATTTTTATTAATAAATATAATACAAGGCTTCGGCCGTTTACCGATTAAAAAAATATATTAAATTATTTTTTAGTAGAAATGAAAGATATCATCATGTGACAAAATGGATAATTAAATTAAATAAAAGTATTTGATAGATTTTTGTTTATGATTGGAATAATTTAATTTTAGATATGTGGATAACATAATGATACAATTTAATTAGGTAGTTTTCAAAATTTAGTCAGCTCAATATTAGTCATCCTATAAATTTTAGAATAGAGTAGAGGAAAGAAGGCACCATGATAACAAAAAATGCTTCTAGTTTGGTCATGTGATTTTTAACCATACACGTATATGTTAGAAAAAAAATGCTTAATTTGACCATGTTATTTATAACCATATGTATATATGTTACTTCAACATTTGTGTTATTACAATACTAAAGTTAAATAAAATGCTACATGTTAAATTAATGAAATGTTAAGTTGGAGACAACATAAACACATCAAGATGATGAACAACTATAATACAAAAACCAAAACTCAAAGCATCGTAATCCTATCGTCATAAGACAAAATCAAATCCTTTGAACAAATACACAAAACCAAGGAAGTAAAATTTGGATGATAAAATAATACAAATAAGTTCTAAAAATCCCTTATAGAGAAGCTCTTGGTCTTGACTTATATTAAACCCCCATCTAATTAGAACCAATCTTATCACTTCAATCAATTTCCTGAAAAGTGTTGACTATGATCCTCCATATAAATATCATCAACACCTGCAAATGTATTGAGTTAGTTATAAAATTCATTTCTAAATTGAAGACTTGGAAATAATTAAATTTGAATACACAATTCCCTTACCATCTCTATTGTGCATTGTGTCACTTGTTATTGTTTGATTGAGATCAATAGAAAAGGGTAACATATGATCTTGGTTGTTGTATTGATCATTTGATACTACAAAAACATTCACATTTAACAAAACAACATATATGAAAATAATTCATATATTAAAGACTCAAAACTTAACTTATGCATTAAAGACAAAAAAAATTACGAAAATACATTTCATTATTTTATTACCATTCATAACATACAAACTAAAGACTCAAAACTGATTGATTGTTACTTTGTAATTTCATTACCATTTCTAGTTTGGATTGTATTTTCATGAAAAAAACTCCCCTCGACTTCATCATTTTCATCAACCAATGGAGTAACATCATCTGTAATTTAATAAAAATTAATGTAGTTATTTTTGAAAAAAGCCATGATAATCATTATAAATAATTTACCATATATAACTTATATTTCACCTGTCACCATTTGGTTTAGATCAATGGAGAAAGGTAATCGACGTCGTCGACTCTTTTCTTGATCATTTTGACCTACAAAATGACATATGTAAATATCATATATACATGAGAGGAGGATTTATTGTTAGATAAATTACTAGAATACTTTTGAATAAATGTACTTACCTTTCTGCATGATAACATCTCTTTGTTGTTGTATTTTTATGCCTGATCGATTAATGACCTTTTTCTTTTTCTTTCTAGATCCTATTAAGGGGAATTGGAAATTTTCATGTTCTTGAGCTCTTTCATTTGAGTTTTGAGATATGACTTTACGCTTTTGATGAGAAAAATGACATTTATGCCTTTTACTTGGACTAAACCATGGTGATAATCGTCTCAAAGACATGTTCTCTGAGCCAGGGATGGATTTGAATTTGGAAGATGAAGAAAAAGTTGCATGCATGTCTTTCTGAAATCTCCCAACACACTGACTAAGCATGATTTTTTCATCTTCTGTAGTTGGTAAATTTTGAAGCACTGAAATCATGTAGTCAATTGAATTTTGAAAGTCATAGTTGGAAGTATTAGATGATTTCCAACCATTTGTGATGGATATAACAATGACTAAGTTAAAAAAAAAAAATTAAAATCTAATGCTTCATTATAAAATGATGGTTTTGAAAATTACCAGTACTTTGAGCTTGACTAATGACAACCCCAAGCACATCTTGATCTCTTGAAGGTATGAAACCATCTATAATTGAAATAATAATTAGTTAGGTTCAAAACTATAAAATTAATTAATATTTGATTGTAAAAATATTAACATTACCAATGGTATCATTTTCATGACAAGAACTCCCTCTAACTTCATCATTTTCATGAGCCAATGAAATAACACCATCTGTAATTTAATAAAATTAATTTAGTTAGTTTTGATTTAAAACATAATAATCATTGCAAATAATTATTGAACTTAAATCACAAATTAAACTTACCACCAATTTCATCTTGCTGGTTTATTTTGTTTCTCTTTAGAAGATCTAAAATCTTCAACACATGTTTGCAGGTGTTTCCTCTTTTTGCCCACTGACAATCACAAACATGGAAATCTGATCCAAATTTCCTAACGTGGTACCATTTTGTTGGGTCAGTTTGGCTTCTTATCTTAAAGGTATCAAGAAGATCATGAGGATAACAGTCTGTATCGGTTATTGCTTTTGATCTCTCTAAAGCAATTATGTAATATCTTTCTTTTTTGAAGTTAGTCAAAAATCCAGATAACTGCAGATATCTTTTATTTTTATAGTATGGCTCTACCCTATGGAGAAGCGTATGAATTAGCCAATCCATTCTCCTTGTGCATTTCTTAGAACAATCACTTAAATAGCGACTCTTAATGTGAAAATGGTATGACTCTATAGCTGCATTAGTTTCTTGGTTTGCATGAGAGAAACTTCGAAAATGTTTTGCCCACATCTCTATACAAAAAAATATGATATCTTAGTTTACACCAAAACCAAGTTAAAATATGTAAATGCATATAAACCATGATGGATATATTGATGAACTTACCAATGCGTCTCTGATTATGACACCAAGTTTTTTGAAAATATTCAATAAATGTCTTCTCTTCTTTAAACTCCTCTATGAATTTTTCTATCAAGTGAGTAATGATGTCCATGTTGTCACTTATTGCATACATTATCTCACCCAATCTATCAAACATTTTTGCTCCAACATCCCTATCACTTGCAAACCTGGATTATAAAAATTATATCAAGCTATGTTTAAGCATGTGACTTTTCCTATACTTCAATTAAATTTTGACTTACTTGTACACATTCTTCAACCAAGCTCTACATACATGCCAAATACATAGAAGTACTCGGCAATTAAAGATTGATCTACAAGTTACATTATAAAAGTTAGAAAATTAAACTTGCATTTTAGCAAAATTGATTGTTAAATGAAAAATCAATTCTTGCTAGCAATTAGGAAACATTTATTTTTGTAAATGAAATATTAAACAATTACACTCTTATACATATAAGAGTAAGGTTGATAAAACCTGATTGCTTCAATCTCAGCACTAGCATCATCTGTCATGAATGCATTGACATGCCAATCTTCTTTATGTTCTTTCCCTCTTTTGTAAACCTCTATTAGCCATTCATTTATATCCTTGATTTTATTTCTTGAGGATATGGCCCATGCAACAAGTACGCCGGCTTCTTGCTCATCAAATACAAGTAATGAATATAACTCATACTGCACATGAATAAATCAATGATACATTATTTTTTGGATAAATTAGGCTAAAATTTGAATTAAGATCCATAAATAAATTTAGCATTGATCATCTACTTACACCATATTTTTTTGTTGAGAATGTAGAATCCATGGCAATGATTGAGTCATGTGAATGTTTCACCATCATCTCTCGCATCCACGGTGTCTGCATGCCTATGATAAATAGAGTATTTTCCACATTGTTTGGTGTTTTATAGTAGAAGAAGTTATCTTTCTCCTCCAAATGCCATAGACACACACTTTTTGCATCATCTACATTTTTTTGTGAATGTAGGGAACGCACTCTTTGCCATGCATTTTGTACATCCTTTCTCAATAAAAAGGTATCTCTTTTATTCATCAACATTTTCATACCAAAATCTTGGTAATGTTGTTCACATATGATGTCAACTCCTACACCCATCAGCAGTAACGATTCAATGTATGATTTGCACTCATTTGATAACCTTGGTGCAACACTAGTTTGTGGATTACCAGAAAGGTCATCCTTTCCATGACAAAATTCACCATGAACATCCTGATGGCTAAATTCATTATAAGTAATTATTGCAACATCAGGTCTACCATACATTACCCTAACATTAAAGTGGGTTTGACAACCCCTTTTTTGAGTAAACCTATGTATTCTTTCTTTAGTTTTTGGTGCATTTCTTCTATCTACTGGTCCAAAAGCACATTGATAACTGCTTATACATGTACAAAAATATATATATTAATGAATAAAATAAATGAATAAATTGACATTCTTAAAAAAATTATTAAATCTAGGCAAACCTTGAATACATCTTTGTGTCATGGTCATTAGGTTCTGTCAAATTATTCTCCATAAATTTTCTACAGCTAAATATTGTTTCTGTACTATCCAATAAACCTTCTCCTTTCACAAAGTGAGGCAGTCTCTCAAGAGGGATAGCAGCACACCGGTCTATCTGTCGTCTACTATAGTCTCCAATAGGTGTCCATTCAAGTTCAAAACTTGAAAAATGACTTCCTTCGTTCCGGAGATCTTGCACTTCTAACTTGAAAAGTGATTCCCATTTATTCTTTCGACCCATCCTGAATAATATTAATATTGTTAGTCAAATATTATTTAAATATGTACAATTTTTTTTATAGTGATACCATTATATCTATATCTTAATATCCTCAACAAAATATTTGGCTAGTATCAAAATCATATAAACACCATCATATCAAGAATAAAATAGAATGACATATTCCATGGTTGAAATGTTTGTTTGATGTTATTGCAAGAGGATCTATATGAGGATTTTATGGTGATATAAGTGATTCAATAATGTAGGACAAGGATGTCTTTGAATGTGTTATGTGACTATGGATACTATTGTGGTGGTATATATATATATATGAAACAAAAACAACCCTATAATTATTCAAGTGGGAGTGACTCCTAATATGGGCCCACTAGGTGAAGCTAATACCCTTTTCAAGTATACTAAAATACTTAATAAAATATTCAAGTAAAATACTTAATAAAAAAAGGCCAATCAACATCAAATACCTATGCAAATACTTCAACACATTAATTAACTATTTAAGTGCTTTGTTATGTGCTAGATTATCTAATTTTTAAAGGTTGACCTTCTATAGTAAAATTTTCTAGTGCAACACCTACATTAACTTGGAGCTAGATGTATGTATGGATGATAGGACCCACTTTAATTGTTCTAAATAAATAGAACACAAGTCTAATGAAGTTACATAATAATAGAAGAACATAAATTAAAATGATCATTTTTTTATTATTATTTAGAATGGTTTGATTTTAGATATTGTGGGTAACATAATAACACAATTTAGAATCAGTCAATATATACCTACAATAAAAATGAAAGGAAAATGGGGAGATAATTGTACTTGAAATTTGAAGTTAAGTATTATCTAAATTTCAAGAATTGATTGTGAAGTAGTCATCTTAAAATCATACTCATGATAGAAAAGTCTATGAAAGTAAAATAGATGTATAAATTATATACATCTTAAATATCTTAAAAATCCTATAGGAATGTAAGACATCATGTGACAAAATGGATAATTAAATCAAACTTTTGGAAGGTATATAAACAAAGATGAGTTTTATAATAGATAATTAAAAATTACATTAAATAAAAGTATCCAATGGATTTTTGTTTATTATTTGGAACAATTTGATTAAGATATGTGGATAACATGACACAATTTAATTAGGTAGTTTTCAAAATTTAGTCAACTCAAGATTAGTGATCCTATAAATTTTAGAATATATTTTTTATTTGCCAATTCATATCGTACTCTAATTACCCTAAAAATTAATTTAGTTAAGTTATATACGAAAAATAAGACTTTCATAATAAGAAAAATTAAAGATTAAAACAAATAAAGGTATTTGATAGTTTTTGTTTATAATTTAGAATAGTTTGCTTTTAGATGTATGTTAGTGACATAATGACATATTTTACATTTTGTTGTTCTAAAATTTTGTTAACTCAAACTTAAGAAAAATGGTGGGATAGTTATACTTGAAATTACAAGTTAGGTATTATTTAAATTCAAATTGATTGTGACATAACCATAATAATAGAAGAATATAAATTAAAATGATCAATTTATTATTATTATTTAGAATGATTTGGTTTTAGATATTATGGGTAACATAATAACACAATTTAGATTTAGTCATATGTGGGTAGCATAATGGAGGAAATTTTAATTTGTTTCAAAAGGTTATTTGTAAGATTGTATATTTTTACATTGATATAGAAATTGATTTCTAAAAGATAATTTTATAAAGATAGTAAAGTGTATGTGATATTAATATTTTTTATCAACATAATATAAATAAAATTATATCCTCAATACAATAGAAATAGAATTACAAGTAGATCTAATAAGTTTTGTTCTATTTTTATGATCTTGTGATCTAATAATGAGTGACATGTAATGTAAGCCTAGGACACATGATGTATATGGTAAGATTGCAAGTTAAGGTATATAGATGTAAGTGAAGGTCTAATCTATGATGATAGTCCATATAATAATGGACGTGTATAAGGATGTAACGATGGCGTGAGTGATTATCTAGCCTAGGACATACATGTCTATAAAGAGGGTATGTGACTACGAATAGTATGATAGTGGTCTAAAACTAAATGATAATTTTTTATGGAGGTGTCAACTTGATTTGTAGATAGAAGATCAATGTAAGTGCATATATATGTGGACATAGGATATTATCATGTTTATGATCTAGGATATCCGTGGATGTTTATGAAAATGTGATAAAATTATGGTATGATAAAATGGTGAAAACAATATAGATAGTTATTAAACCTAGGATATGGAGTCTATGAATAATATCTTTCCATAATCAACTACCGAATGTGACTCTTATGATGTAGACATAGTCGACGATGTACAATATTTTTTCATTCAACAAGAGGTCAAAAAATAATAATGCATCTTGGATGTCATAATGTCACGATAATAATCTTGTCTTAAACTATATAAAGTCAAAATCCTTTCTCCTATTATCTTTAGTCATCAATGAAATTTCAAATGTTATTTTCAAGATCTTTTCATAATATCATGTAATAGCTAACAATAACATCTCACAAATCTCTAAGCAAACCCTAAATAAATATGATCAATTCTAATAAATTGTAAAGTCAATTATTCAACTAAATAATTCTTTATTAATCAATCCGAATTATATTAATCTAAAATATAATAAACAAGCATTTTTTTTGCACATCTATCCCCCAACAAGAAAGCTTCATTATTCACCACATTGTCTTTGGAGCATTGATATATGCATAGCATTAAGCATGATTTCTACCTTAAATAGTTGTACATTTACACATAAATGATTCACAATCACTAATTATTTACGTGAGCTAATCTTTGCCAAATCATTCTATGATATGTTAGTACTACCATTTTCATCTTGCATATAATAATGTATCCTTGCTTTTCGAATTTTTTTTCCATGTGGCATATAATAATTTTTGATATTATTAGGAAGTTTCAAATCTGTGGTAATATTGACATTAAGCTTCAAAATTTATTGTGTTCTTAGATCTAATTTTTTTAAAATTAAATTTAATATAAAGGTAATTAAGAAATATTGTAATATATGTTTACATTAAATTGAAATAATAAATATTCATTAAATTATTTATTTCAAATTATTTTAAATACAATATTGAAATTTATATTAATACATTAATTTATAAGCAATTAAAAATTTGATATATAGTATAATATAAATAAAAGTATTGAAATAAAAGTTGTAATTTAGAAATAAATTAATATATGTATACATTTAATTTAAATTATATGTCAAGAATTTTATAGAGGATACTCTTAAAATTAAATTAGTTGGTAATCAATTTATTTAATTTTAAAAAAAATAGAATAAATATTTAGGTTGTCAATTTTTATGTTGATATTCTTTATTTAATTATATATATATATATATTTTAATAATGGGTTTTCTTTATGCACGTATACAAAAAATTTTATAATGGGTTTTCTTTATGCACGGGTTCGAATCTCTGCATTAGGGTTTTTTATTAGATTCTCCACAAATTTTCTATGGCTAAATATTGTTTCTGCAGTATAAATATTGTTTCTACGGCTAAAAAATTTGGAGGCTACTGAGAGGCATTATTTATACTGCAGAAACAATATTTAGCCATAGAAAACTTGTGGGTTTTTTATCTGCATTAGTCTATGGTATATCTGCATTAGGCTACTAAAAAAATTTGGTTTATCTGCATTAATTATACTGAGAGGCATTCTTAAAGCAACAACAAATAACCAAGATTCTGTGATTTTCCATAAAACAATATAGATTATACATTTGTAAAACATACAATTATTTTATGTAACAATTCCATAATTTAAATGCACTAGCAAACAACCAGATGTGCATATGTGCAATCCTATTAATCCTCTGAAGAAAATATTTTGTACTAACCTATGTGTGTGCTACTGAAATTTTGCTCACAAAAAATTGATAGTTTCTCTCTGACGAAGCTTGAAGATTGCAGTTGCAGATGTGCTTTTCCACACTCTAGATTGCCACCAAATTCATTACAGACAGCAGCATCAGTTTCACCCGCCAAGAATAAATAGATTGTTTCTCCCGCCATAAAAAAAATGTTTCTCCCGCTATAAATAAAGATAGGTGAAGTGTTTAATGGAACATTAATTTGGAGAGCACATAAGGCATGACAAATTTGATAACTCTGTCCAAAGATTTGACTTTCGCAGCACATAACGCACGGCAACTTCACTTCGGCACTGGCTGACGTTGCAGTGATTTGACGTTGATTGACTGCGCAGCACAGGGAATGGCATGTTATGGTATGCCTATGGCAATGGCTAAAGGTGCGGGGAACGAGGTGCAAATATTCACACTTTTAGCCATTGCCCTCTCTAAATGTCCACATCCACCGTCTCAAGTGGCTTTTTGCTTTATTGACAAAAAATTCAATACTTTTTGCTTTGT
Source organism: Chamaecyparis obtusa (assembly GCA_027943335.1). Taxonomy (NCBI): domain Eukaryota; kingdom Viridiplantae; phylum Streptophyta; class Pinopsida; order Cupressales; family Cupressaceae; genus Chamaecyparis; species Chamaecyparis obtusa. The sequence continues at coordinate 255,495 of BSBK01007875.1, forward strand.
TGAAGGCTCTCATCATGTTCTTAATTATTTTTTGCTTTATTGACAAAAATTCGATTATTTTTTTATTGACAAAAGAGAATGGTCCTTTGAAGAGTATTTATAAACATTTTAAATCAAAAGCCATTACCTACAACATGGAAAAATGACCTCCACAAATTGGAAAAATTTTGTTGGCTTTAGGAATTTGATTCTATGGATTTGGGTGTAGCTTCAAAATCATTCTTTGTTTTTATTTTTCGTTCTTTTTTGGTTAGGTAGTTGTCTTATTTTATTTCACTTTTCATTCTTTGTTTCAATACAAAAACAAAATCATCTGTAAAGGATAACAATTTGTGATAGTTGAAACTTACATTCATATCAATATCAGAGAGATGAAAGTCATTATTAGAAGATGTTTTGTTGACAATTCTAAAATCAGTGCAAATATAAATACAATCATTGAATTTTGCAACAAGTATTATGTTAGAGAGCTAAGGCGAGTAATTAATTAATCTTATAAATTCAACATTTGACAATTTTTTTAATTCCACTTTATACATTTTCTTAATCTTAAATAATTAAAGTTTTTCATATTAAATTCTTAAGATAATATTACGTATCAAAATATTAGGATCAATGCCACAAATCTCTTGGTATGACTATAAAAAGATATATCCAATTTGTTTTTAAGTGGCATTCACATCTTACACTATTAATGGTCTAAACAATAATGCAGCTTGAGAATATTTTCTTTATCATTTTGGTTCTTGGGATTTCACTAATCAAAAGTCCGCTAAAAATCATCTAGTGGGCCAATAACCGTCTATTGATATAGTCAATACCTAGAAAAAAAAGGTTTGTAATTAGAGAAATTGTGCAAATTGTGTGGTGATCAAATAAAATAATTAACAAGGATACAAAGAATGTGTATTAGATGTCAACTCAAAATAATTGCTTTTTTACCCTTTCTTGCATAATAAATCCCACCACATTTGTTGTAACTATCCAAAAGTTAAAACAATAGCTATAAGTATTTAAGCAATATATGAAGAAAACCAAAACAAGTCATCAAAATCTAATGTACCTTTTAGGACCTTAGGTTGCGCAAAGTTAGCTATAACATCTACTAGTACCCTTCCCCCTAAAAGGTTGTTTGGGTAAAACAACAAGAGGATCCATATGTAGAGATGGAATGTCTTCTCTAAAGTGTGAGCAAACCTCCAATATTTGAAATTTGTTTAATATCATATTCGCTTCTAATACTAATTAAATAAGTTTATTATTTAATTAATTCACCTATTGGTGCACTATAATTTAATAATTTTAAAAAAAAATATTTAACTAGCTAACACTTCTTCCAAAAATTTTTAAAAAAATAAGCAATTTATTTAATCTTTTTCCCTTATAAATAAAAATTATATTGTTTTTAATTTATTTAACCATGACCTATGCGTGTGATATTTCTTAATTCTTCCACCTCATAAATCCATGTGTTTATTTTAGATTCTACCTTCTCAAAAGTTTTCTCATCCATTGATTTTTCTAATTAGTCTCATTGTTCCAATATTAAGTGAAACTTATAAATAAAAACCTTCAATTATTAATTTTCCCCTAGATCACATTATTATATATAAGGAAACTCAGGTGCAGAAACAACTTCCTGTACTAATCTCTAAAGGAAAGTATTGTGCAAATTCTTTTTAAATCCTTACAATTTCAGATTCGTTAACTACTTTAACAAAGATATTGCAGCCATATACCATGCATACAGAAAATAGATAGAGAAGATTGAAACACATAAACACAAAGATATGCCGGTGGGGAAAAACCTTTCGGTAAAACAGCCCCACCTCTCCAAAACCTGCACAATGTATTATCTTCAACACAAAGACTACAACACACTTGCAATGCAAGTTCTTTCAGGAGATGAGAGACTAGTAAAACTTATTTCTCTCCTATAGAAGCAGCATCATATATATAAGCTCCTCGAGACCCAACAAATACCCAAAAAAGGAGTTTGGCGTCCAACCACCAAGACCCATGCACAAAGCCACATGTACACAGCTGTTACATGCAATCCCAAAAATAGGCATCCATCCCTAGAATAGACTATGACAGCTTGTCATAGAATTTGCCAAAAATAACGGTCACAAGAGAAGTGTAAGAGAATCTGTCATACCAACCTATTTTTGGCATATTCTCTTACACACACCAACCACTTCTTCTTGGGCGCCCAAATAGGCCCAAGTCATAAGATGCTCTTACACCTGTACATTCCTTAAATAGCTCTTATGCATCATAGGAATCCGTTATAACCGTTTCAGTCATGATCTCCTTACGCACAAGATATCAACACATCAACATGCCAACTAGACATGTACACTCACACTTAATTTTATTATTTGCAAAAAATACATTTACAAAACAAATAATAAGAATAGGAATTATCCAAGGTTGAAACAACTTATTCCTAACATTATCAAGATCACAATAATTATTAAAAGCATAGTCAAGTATCAAACATTCATTATCAAGTACCAAACATCATGAAGTAGCAAGCATCTCTCCATCATTGTGCTATCATGGTTATGCTAGAATTCTAAGAGTAATCCACATATCTGTAATACCCCAAAAATGGGCTATAAGTTCATCAATCTCCTACATCTTCAATTCGAATGAAATCGACATCAAAGTCCTAATCTAAGGCACATCTAAACATCATCGAATCATAATTGATTATCTTAAATTCTGCATCGGGGAATATTCCTAGCAATATTCCTAATTATCTTAATTATCTTTAATTTAATGATTATTTGGCGATAAATCACATTTATCCTAAGTTTGATTAATTGAATATTTTCATATTTAATTAATTAGATTTAATATCTTGCCAAATTAATTATGTAATTAAATTTAATTCTATCTATTATTAATTGTATTATTTAATTTTGACAATAAATCAAAATATCCTATGAATAATTGATTAAATTCTTATTTAATTAATTAAAGCAAGTTGTCATTATTTAATAATATAATTTTTAATAAAAGTTTGATAAAATAGTTAATTAACCCATAAATTAATTATTTTATTTCAAAAAGCAGTTAAGTTGAGAATAAATCACTTTATTTATTAAATCATAATTATCCATGTGCACATTCAAGGACCAGTTAAACTCAAAATTGGAAAATCAATGCAAGTTGTTAGCTTTTTGAAAATCAACATCTTTTTGAGTTTTAAAGTGGATCTAAACTTCTAATTCGAGTTGAACTGTGCTTTTGCATGATTTTTGTGACTTAATTATCTATTATTTAAAAATAACTCAAAAATCAACCTGAGTTATTTGAGTAATTTATGGCTTTCTTTCACAACCTCCAAAGCCTTGGATTTCTATAAAAACAAGGCTCAGCTCTTCATAATTCATCTCTCAAATTTGCATCCAAGCATCTCATAATTTTGCAAGCTTACTTTGCCAAAGTCATCTACGAATTGCACAACTATTTTGAAGAATTGAAATTTGGAGAATCAAAGCTTATTGCGAATCAAGGCTATTGTGAGATCAATTTGTTTCTTTTTTACATTCATTTAGATTCTTTTTCATATCATTGTTAGATCATTTTAGCATATCAATTTCCATATTAGCATAGATTCATATCAGTTTTTATCATTCTTATTGCATAGAAAATTTAAAAATATAGATTAATTGCATTCAATTCATATCTAGATCAATTGCATTCAAATCCTTCGTTTAGGTGTCGTCTAGGTCACTGATCTCGATAACAATCTGAGAACATTAATCTCGCACCTACTAGAAGGTAGTAAATCGCTTGGTTAAATTAGATTTCAATTTTGCATGATTTTGATTATAGCTAACCTCTAATGTTTTACTGAAGTGTTGTGTCTACAGATCAGGTACAATTTTCACACACCCATTTCTGGCGCAATATAAGTGTTGGAGTAATTAAATATTCCTAATTACACTTTATTAAGCTTACTTACCATAGTCCATTGCATAGTAGTTTGCATATGAGAAACCTAGGAGTTTGCACCTATATTAGCACGTGGTGTAGGAGAAATTTCACTTAAGGTGGTGATAGTTATTATCACATTTCACTTTATGTGTGAGATCCACCTTTAGTGGAAATGTGATTCCACTTTGGTGATATCTTATTTTCTCTTTATCATTGCCTCTTATTGCCTTGCCTATATAAGCAAGCCTATTATGTACATTTCAATTATGTTCATTATCAATAATATCATTCTTGCATCTTAATGCAATTGTCTTGTCATTCTCTTATGGAAGTTATCTTGGTCTTTCATTTGATCCTGGGGGTGTTGGAGAGTCACCTAAAACTCTAGTACGGTATCAGAGCTCTCAAGGTGTGAAGACTTCTTCTCAAGAATAGAAATCTTGGCTTGATTTGATTGTGGGTGTAGAATTTAAAAATTTGGGCATAACCATTACATTCGGAAATCTATTTAAGTGAAAATTAACTATAAATTTGCCTATATTTGGCAAAATTTAAAATTGAGGCAAAAAACATTTGGCACGCCAAGTCGTACGACTCGATTTCCCCTCTGCGGTATGATTTTATTAAAAAATGATTTTTCTATAATTTATCATTTTATTTTCTTAGGTTTTTCAATATTATTCAAGAAAAATTAGTTTTTGGGGCTCGAAGACACTGTTTTGTCCATTAATCATAGGCTAGATTGATAGAGAATATTCAGTATCTCTAACAACAATCCCTGCACATCGGATCGAGATATATCAAAAATAGACGACCATAGAGACAATTCAAAATAAACATTGATCGGTGCCAGTCATAATACTTTATCTGATGAACAGGCTCATGATCCACACAATGCCCACAACTTCCTCCAATCCTTTTGGCAAGTGTACTTTATAAAAACCTCTATATATACCACCCCACTACCAATGAGAGACTTTTAGTCTCATGTCCATCTCTATTCATACAGCACACAGTGAATTCTCAAGCCGCTTAGCCCCTAATGATTGTCCAGATCAATTTCTTGCGAACCACCCCTATCCCACAGCCTATGACATGCACCCTAATTCTATTTGTCAATGCGGACTGTAAGATCCATGCCATATCCAGACTAGAAGCTTGCCAAGTAGGCCACATTAGAACCATGTCATCAAATCCAAATTCACCACATCAACAAACAACCAGTGACACATAAACAACAAAATCAGTGCCACATCATCATCGGGAGTGTCATATTTTGACCCACGCAAATTTTCAAGGGTCAAAAATTGATGCCCATCTGCACGTCAAATAGGGGTCATTAGATTTTCTATGCGACAACCATATGACTATCAAATTTAATCTCTCATATTGCTAACATCATCGAAGGGTTGCACATTCCTACCCCTCTCCATTTGAGTTTTTTCTTTTGTAATTCATCTTTAGATGCTCATAACTTGCTCAATTTTGGTCTTTTTTTGGCAATTATTTTTATTTGGGGTATAATTTCCTCAAGTTTCTAGTGGTGGCATTAGTTTATAATTTTGGTAGCCAAATTGACTGGAATTTGCAAATTTTCATGACTATTCTTGTCTAATCCTGTATTTTGTAACTTTCGGGGCTTCGTTTGGGCACATACAGTAACATTTTGAGGTGCAATTGTTTTTCAAAGTGTATGATTTTTTTTCTACTTTCCAAATATGTAATCATTTTTTAGTGATTTGGAGTGGAAATATCACTTTCAAAAATAGGTCATTTTGGGGCTATATATGCACTTGGTTAATCCTTGGATTTTAGTTTTATGATTTGCATCAGTGAGTTGAAGGCATTATCAATTATTTTTAGTCATTATTTGGTTGCATAATAGACTTTTCAAAAATCAAAATTCTCACTCCATATAACTATCATGAATGGAAAGAATCTATTATTATTCAATTGTTAAGTGTTGGATTGCATAGAATCACTTTTGGGCAAGATCTAGAACCAGCTATAGGTGTTGCAAAAAGAGGAAATGGTTTGATCAAAGGGATAAATAACTTGTCTCTCTTAGATCATCCATCTCTCTTGATTTTCTATATCATATTGCATCTTGCACACATCCTCATGATGCTTGGACAACCTTAGAGGGACTCTTTGGTAAACCTGATAGAATGATAAATTATAGATTGGATAATGAGCTCATAGATCTCAATCCTAGAGATTTTGACAATATTGAAGACTTTTTCTCTAAGTTCAATTCTATTAGATTGGAGCTTTATAATGGTGGTATTACTAAAGATGATGAACAATTGATATTATCTATTCTTTCCAACCTAGTTCCCAAATATTCAATTTTTGTTTATACATTCTATGTTACTATGGATGCTCTTGGTAATGCATACAAAATGTCTTCTCTTGATGAATTTTCAGCTCAACTCACAAGGGAACAAGCAAAGTTGGCACACATGGGTCAATTGAAGCCTTCAACGCATCATGCACTTCTATTTTTAAAATAATATTAATTTCTATTAGCAATTTTTTATTTTAAAATTAATATAATTGATTAACTTTTTTTATACCACAATAAATTAGTAAAAAATTATGGCAATGTTTTTTTGATAAAATAATTGTCACGATAAATCCTTCTTATGAAAATCTTAAATTCTAATAGAAAATTAGGGGTGTGAAGGGTGGCAATGATTAACAAGTTTAAGGGGTAGTGCATCTTATGGGGGTCAAGGGGCTCATTCCCCATTGTGATTAAGGGGCAATCCCCTTGTGGGTGTTAGGGGGGAAATCCTCTTGAATGCCTCTTAAATGCAATAAGTGATATCTTCTTGACTAGGTACTCTCTTTGGGTGTAGTAACAACAATCATGGCTTATTTCTCTCCACTAAAGAAGGTGATCGAGTCTTCACGCTCGAAAATACACTAAAATAAATGCTTAGAGGAGTATCATTTTCTTAAACTTAACTTAGTATTTTGCTTGGATTTCTCACCAAATCTCTTGCATAAGAATAGGTCGTCATATTTCTAAGGAGAGGCTTGACATGCTTTTGAATAATTCCAACTACTCATAAACAACTGCAAGATGATAGGATCCTATTGATATTGAAATTTGATTAATTTTGAGAAATTATAAGATCATCCGCAATCTAGACTTTGCATCGTAACTCCTAGAAATGTAAAACCATTCTCAAACATCCTAAAACTTTATGCATGAAATATAACTTACAATATAAGGGAGAAAATGCTCATATGTAAATGCCAATTATACTTAAATGTTTATAATTCATACTACAATTATGTATTATCAATGTTGAATTATTATAAATTTTTATTACAACTTTAAAAACTTAGTGAATTAGATCTAATATTCTATCAAAATTATTCAAATAATATGGTAAAATAGTTAAAGTTAAAAATTCTAAAAAAAATATTGTATATTTGGCTATGATTATTTTCTTTTTCAAAAAATGTGGTGATTCTAACTTTGTCTTAAAGCCTTTAGAATTTGTCAAATTTTGATTATCTTATTTTAAATATTCACCAACTGGTGAATATTAGCCACTATAAAAATCCTTGCTACTAACCTGAGAGCGTTGTATTCCTTATCCATATTGTAGAGATTGTAATATTATTAGGAGAAAGGATGTCTTGTATCATTTTCATTGACTAAAATAAGGGGTTAATTTTTTCAACTATGCCAATCCTATTAAATCCATCAAAGACTGACTTTATTCATTTGTAAAGGTATGTTGGATTACCAAATGGATGTAGAATATGACCCAATTAAACACATGGTCATAATTGTTTTGGCATTTGATCATAGGAACCCCCTTTCCCTTTCCCTTTGACTTTTTCTTATCATTTTCCCTTAGTTGAATCTTGATTTAGTGAGGAGGGAACTTGATAGGATCAAGAACCCCTATATTGTGCTTTTGAAGAAGATGAGAAAGATGAGCAAGTTGTTTCTTCTTATACTTGTGCACATCATGCGCAATCATTGTACAATAGGCACAATAAACTCTTTCTTTCTTAGGTTTTCCTTGAGAGATTCATTTTGTTATTATTTCCTATTCTCTTTGTCCTTTTTTTGTGATTTCTTTTTCCCCTAATTTGTCCAATATTTTTTTTACTATTTCCTCTCACAGGGGCTTGAGATTTTGTAGACTTCAATATCCCCATTGGAACCAACTTATGCTTCTCCCTAGTTAGTTTGCAATAAATTCATCTAAGGAAAGTATTTTCTAAGTGACACTCGTAGTACTCTTGATGGACTATAAATCTGAAACAAACACTAAGTAATGAGGACATAACTTAGAGAGGATAGCTTAAGAACTAGTTGATTATTCTTTTTATTCTCTTCCACATTCCTTAAGTTTCAAATTTCAAAGATTTGAATGTTGTGAAGAAGTCTTCTAAAGTTTCAAATGAAGCAACGTTCAAACTAATGATCTCATTCTCCATCTCATAGCTTATCATATCATCTTTCTTCCCAAAGAGTTTTTGTAGAGTAACACAAAATTCAATAAGAGTATTTAAAGCTTCTACATGAAACAAAAGTTTTGAAGACATAAAAAAACACAAGAAAACAAAAGGTTGGTCACACTCATTGAACTACTTAACTTTAGCACTATCATTAATAGGTTTTTTTTAATTCCCATTATACTTTTAATAAACCCTAAATCTTTAGTGTTAGTTGAACCTTAGTTTTCCATTTATGGTAGTTAAATGGATTTAGAAGAGGAATTGGAACATCTATATGCATGGTTTAGCTTAGTTTGTTGCAACCAAATTAGAAGTGCATAAAAGAAAATATATAGAATGTACATAACACAAGAATAACCCCCTTTGATTCATAATAGAACCCCAGCCCATGTCCTTGCAATTTTATTTTATTTTCACTTTATAATTGTAGTTCATGGGAATGTCCCATTGGATAAAAATAGGCCCTTAATAATCTGAGTAGAATTGATTCTAAAGGCTAAGGCCCAGTTTGGTTGAGGAATTAGAATTTGACTCAAAACTTGATTATCTCAAAATAAGGTTTTGAAATTCTGATTTTGTGTATTCGGAAGATAGTTTAGACCGTTTGGTTGACCCAGAAGATGACTGAGACAATCCATCTTCTGTGTTTGGTTTCCAATTTCAAAATTAGAATTAGAACTAGAAGTCAATCACTATTTTGGAACTATAATTAGAACTACAACATAGAATCCCATATTTCCACTTGGGTGAAATCCAAAACTAAAATTCTTGGCTGGGGATTGCCAAGATTGTTGGCTAAAAGCAGAAGGCTTCAAAATTGTTCCTAGACTCACAGTTCCCTCTACAAACATATCTTGAATAAATATAATGACAATACATAATATTACACATTTTGGGATTGGCATAATTTGATCTTTACTGGTGGCTAACAGATTTTGGGTGTGCAATTGCAAGCAACCAATACATGTCAATACTCATCTTTTTATTTCTGGGATTGATTTGTCTAAAAATTTCTTCCATTGCCATAGCAAAACACAATACTGTGACACTGGGACAACCACCCAAACAACTCTGCGAATTATGATAGCCTCTGTAATAATTTTGTCGCTATTATTTAGCTTTTTCAAACAAATTCTGGAAGTCAACATAGCATGATTTCTTTGAAATATAGCCCTTGGAAGTGATAGATTTTCCATCGTTCCTTTTGAAAACAAATTTTAGAGGTATTATGTCAAACAGCTCGTGTACCTCATCAAAGCTTACACATTTTACATACATGTTTACTTAGTGAAGGTGCAGCTACAATAGATGCAAAAAATTCAAAATGGTTATCCTTCACTCGATGTCCATAGCCTGTTACACATACCTTGTTCCAGAGATCCCATTTTGACATAGGTTGAGAGAATGTTGGTAAATAAAAATAGGTCGAGCCAATGTTGGGAAATAAAAACTTGCCCCGCCTGTGATGAAACAATACAAAAATCCACCATACTTACCGTGTGGGAGAATGAAAACTGGATGGTAAAATAGTGATTGTTGAGTAGAAACCTCATTCACAATACCTAAAATGAACCCCAAATTTAATGGACCTGACAACAAATTAAAATTTGCTTCACAAAAATCCAAAATTAGAATATGGTTTCAAATTCCACCTATTGGGTGGGAAGATGGTGTCGCCCATTTTAGTGCCAAAACCAAATTTTGGTTGAGGAATCCTGAATTGCAATTTAGACAACCAAATGATGAATTAGGAAAAAAACTGGAAGTTCTGCACCCAATTTCACCCCAATTCCACTAACCAAATGGGGCCTAAGTGACAAAAATGAAGTGTTCCTTATATTAGTAAAGTTTTCCTCATTTTTAAATGAATAATTGTATTCTTGTTGTGGTTAAACTTGATGGGCATCACAAAATGCCAAATACCAAGACCAAATGTTAATGTAAAGAGAAAATGCAACGTTGATTTCAAATTTTGGCACCAAAACCGAATGTCAAGTGAAGGTAATGTCCAAGGTCGACTAGTAAAACATCCTAATCACCAACTTGTCCTCAACTCAACACCAAAAAATATTGATATGAAAGTTTAACATGCAAAGATACCATAAATATTGTAGGTAGATGCCAAAATAATAGGTCAAAAGCTTGCAAAGTGCAAATCAAGAGCCAAATTTAATAGTCCTTACAAACAATCTTTCCACAAAATTGAACACACCTTTGTAAAAATTAATCTGCATAGTAAAACTAGTAATTGCACCTTGGTGTGCAAATAGGTACCCCGAAAGATTAGTGAAATATAATAGTTTTATCTTATATTGTTGTAAAATTGTCTCGTAGAAAGATTAGTAAAATTTAAACAATATTGATATCTTTAAGTTCTATAAATAGAACAATTTATAAAAAAAACAATTTGTGTATGTAATTTTTAAATATAGTAAATACAAGCATATTTGTATTTTATAAAAATATGTAGCATACACTTACAAATATCCTTTTTTAAATATAACAACTTAAATATAGAATCGAATAGTTTAGAAGCTACAACTAAATTAACAACATCTCAAATGTAAAGTTACATCTCATTCAAGTTTAGTGGCCAAAATAAGAAGATATCACGACTTCCAAACTTCAAAATCCACTCACTCTAAATTCCAACACTACTTATTTATGCCTCCCTTGACAATAAACCACTTTCTCAAACTTAAAAGATTGCCCTTTTTTTGTATTGTCTTCTATTTCAATACAATTACAATTAGACGTATCAACAATTACAATTACATTTTGCCCCTTAGAAACCCTAAACATGTTCATACCGCCATTAAAATCAGACCCTGATAGAGACCAGTGAATTCCATCGACCCATCAGCGAAATCATCTAAATTTCGACAGTTGTTTCTACAATCTAGTAGTGAATTCCATGGATTTATCAATGATAGCTTATAATTTTGGTTGTTGTTTCTGCAATTTAGCAGCGATTCCATCGCTCCATCGATGATATCATGTAAATTTTGACTGTTGATTCTGTAATGTAGTAGTGAATTTCATCAATTTATCATGATATTTGATAAATTTAACTGTTCTTTCATCAATGATAAATTTGTTTCTCTAAAACATGAGAAATGGTTCAACCCTAGGCGATTAATAGTCGTCTGTCCATTCGGTTAGATCATCGGGTTTTGACTCTGTACACTTTTTAAAATCGTCACTTTCCTCCACATTTACGTAGAATTGACTGTTTTATTTCGTGTGTAATACACTCGACAATATGTAGAGGTACTAATGGACGGTTGTAGCCACTTGTAAAGTTGCGATGCAAATATAAATTTCAATGACGTTATTGTTGGGTGTAAATAAGGACGGGAAAATGGACAGAGTCGATTCTTTTAATCGTCTTGCATTGTACTCCCCTTCGAGGTAGAGATTATAAATTATAAATTGCTAAAAAAAAACAGAAATTGCACTTAATCAATTGCATAAAGACATAGATAAGTCGTGGCTTTATAAAAGAGAGACTAAAAAGATAAATAAAGAAAGTTCCACTCTAACATCCAAACAAAATGCAAGTCAATTCTTGTACAATACGTTAAAAGAAGAAAGAAAGAAACACAAATCTATTGAAAAGACATCACCCAAAATTCAGTGAATTGACTAAATTACATACAAAGTAAGGCACCTAACAGAATGAAATGAAAGGCGGCGATCTCACACTGAACTCTTCAGGTTTCACAGCGGTAACTGCACAAATAGGAAGAGGACAAATATAAACGCCGGCATTATCTTCAGCTACCAAATAAATTCCATGGAAAGCATCTTTTTACATTCCTCCAAGCCTTCAAATGGCGAAGGTTTCTTCAACCATGGTTTGGGAATTGGGGCAAATGGTGAGGCTGCCTGTGCATTGTTGATTGTTTGGCCCACTGCAAACTCTTAACTAATAAACAACGCACAGCTGTTTTCTTTTAAGCTTCTAAGCCTAGATCGTCTGTTGTTTGTGTTCACATTAATGGACTCATCGGCCATGTTCTACGTATGCCGGGTCCTCTGGAGGAGGGTTAAATTGTTTTTCTCTATTAAGCTATGCTACAGGTTCTATGGAAGGGGGCTTGCTAAAGTTTTTATCCATCTCTACTTAAATTGTACTAGTAGGTCTTATGGAGGGGCTTTAGAAAAATCATGCATAGCTTTGTCCTTGGACAATGCTAGGTATAGTGAAGAGGGGCTTCATGATCTCTTTCTATTTTTCTCTTTCCTCCTCTGGTTTCTCAAGGTCAAAAGTTGGGTTTCCATTATTTGCCCTAATTGTGTGGGTTCTTAAGTTAAAAAGTTGGGTTAGCATTATTTGCCCTAATTGCCTGTGGAGAGGGGTTTGGATTTGCTAATATCTAGCTATTTATCTCTCTTACTTTCCAATGGGCAGCAGTTGGGTTTGCATTATTTGCTCTAAGAATTGTCTGTGAGGTGTGAAGAGGGGCTTGCCACATTTTCGGTATTTATCTCTTCTTATTCCTGTGGATTCCTAAAGCTTTTTCCTGTGAGAAATTGTCTGTGAAGGGGAGCTTGGTAAATTTTCTCTATTTGTCTCTCTGGCTTTGTAAAGCTTTGCCTGTGAAAAATATTCTGGGAAGGGGGCTTGCTACATTTTCTCTATTTATATCTCCTAATACTTCTGGCTTGCTAAGATCAAAAATTGGGTTTGCATTATTTGAACTAGAAATTCTCTGAGCTTGCTAAATTTTCTCTATTTATCTCTCCTTATTCCTCTGTCTTCCTAAGATCAAAAATTGGGTTTACATTATTTGGATTAGAAATTCTCTGTTCTTGCCAAATTATTCTCTATTTATCTCTCCTTCCTCTGGCTTCCTAAGATCAGAAATTGGGTTTCCATTATCTGGACTAGAAATTGCCTGTGAAAAGGGGATTGCTAAATTTTATTTATTTATCTCTCCTATTCCTCTGCTTTCTTAAGAACATAAATTGGGTTTACATTATTTGCACTAGTAGTTGTCTGAAGAATGGTTTGCTAAATTTTCTCTATTTAGCTATCCTTATTCCTCTGGTTACCTGAGAAAAAAAATTGGGTTTGCATTATTTGACCTACAATTTTACAAATTGTTTGCAGAGAGAAAGGGTAAGAGTTTTTAGAAAGGTTCTATTTTCAGCTACATTAAAGGTATGTCAGAGACAACTCGTTTCAGACTTACTGGCATCTACAACTTTTCAAAGCAGAAAGCGAAGGTCGAGAGACTGAAGGAAACCATGTCAGGGATTGTCGATGTTAATCTGGGCGAAGAGAGATGGGTTACAACTGATGCACAAAAAATAAGTATGTAGACTTCATTCATGATTCTGTCTGCTTTCTGTTCGGTTTTTCTTTCTTTTTCACATCTCATGTCCTAGTCTCTCGGACTCTCCCCACCACGATTTAAGGATTCCTTTCTGATGAGCTTCAGAAACCAGGCCCAATTATTATTTGATACTCTTATTTTTTTGTTTCTGATGCCCAGGGATGCTCCATAGTACCTAAATTCTTGAGTACTAAGACCCTTTTACAGGCCTGGCTGACTCTAAATTAATGACAGATCTTAGCATATATGTTATCTGGCACTATCTGTTCAATGATATTTCTCTGTAGTCAGTCATCTGATATATTTAATGCCTAGAAGTGCTCATGCTTCTTGATTATCTTATGAATTACAAGTTTCTAATTGTGTTGGGATTCTCTTATGAATTTTCCTGTTTCTGATTGTTTTAGGATTCCTCAGTTTCCATTGAATGACAATTTTAATGAAATCTCCTGTTTCATCTAATCATTAAATTCAGATGAGCTTCAAGCCCAGACCCAATAATTTATACCGAAACTATTATATAGTTTTCTGATGGCCAGGGCCAGGGCCACTCCATAGGCCTTGATATCTTCTTCTCTCCCGCTCTCTTCTTCCTTTCTTTTATTTGGACTAATAATGGTCTCTTACAGAACTGGTTGATCAGATTTGATGTTTTTTTTATCAGTTGAACGTTGATATATGTTTGTTTGCTACTTTGCAATCTCATTAAATTAATAATTTTGTGCATATTGTGCAGGATCAGTCACTGATGGATATGGACACTAGTAGTTCAATATGCTTCAATAGTTATTATAGTATTTGTCTATTTAATAATTAAGATTTTTTTATTATACTGTATTAAGTTGTGATTTCAAAATTGTTAATGTTGATGACAATAATAGAATAAAATACATTTCTTAAATTTACAGAACGACAAATAATGTGATGTTATATTAACAAATAAATAAATATTATTTAGTATACAAATATTTGTTTAAGTTTTTTAAATAGTTCAATAATAAATATGTTGATGTGGCATCATAATATTTGATGATACGACTTTAAAATTTTATTTATAAATGTATTAATTTTTTCATTACTTAAATTGTATAAAAACCATTTACATTAACATTTGAAAACATACTCTTCATTAATTTAATTAAACTGTGTAAAGCTTATTAACATTTGGAATCATTAATTAAAGTGCGTAAAGGTTATTTATGATCCATCATAATTTGATATTATTTCAGTATAATTTCCTCTTAATATTGAGAGATTAAAAATCTGGAAAAACTTTAACTGCAGTATGGATAAAACAGATCTGTCATTCCCAAGAAATCTGATATTTGACTCTGATTGATGTGACGAGGAGGACATTTTTTACTGTGGGTGGGCCGGACAAATCTCTGTTGTCTTCTAGATATGTGTTCTATGCGTTGTTTCTGTCAATTTTAATGATTACGGAATGATATTTGACTCTGATTGATGTGACAGAGGTTCCAATAATTTATTCATGATAAGATTCCTGGTGGTGAAGCTTTTTAAAAATATAAAGTGTACTTGATAGTAATGATATATGATCGTATTTATTAATTAATTAAATTTAAAATAATGTTATATTTTTCTTTTACTATATATAAATATGGTAAATTGTTAGATAAACAATACAAACAAAAATGATAGTAGTGTGTTTAAGTCAAATTCGTATTTCTTTAGTATTTTTATTCAAAGTCAACAATTTCTTTTTTAAGTGTTGTTATAAAAAGAATAAATTATAAGAAATGTATCTTTAAAGTTTGAATATTTTAATATAAAAATAATTATCACATATAATTGGAGATTAAAAAAAAAATTATTGAAAAGGAAAAATGGCATCTCTTTTTAGAATTTAGATTGATTAAATTAACACAAATAAATAAGTACTTTATGTTTGCATTATAGATAACAGTGGGAAATTATATAATGTTTTTTGAAAATCAAATTATAGAGTGGTATTGTAGTTTTATAATTGAAGAATGATGTGAAATATATAAACATATTGTCATGTCTTGAAAATAGAGTGTCATTTTTTGAAATTTTATGATAGACTCAAATATATTTGCGATCACAAGTGTACTAAAGTCCCTAATATTGCTCGAGTATACATGACAATTTGATGATGGCTTGATGGTCTAACACATGACCCATGTGGTGTGAATAGATCTTCTCTTAATTCATCAAATCTTGTTGGAAATGCTAAGTTAGCTCATAAGACCATTTATTGCTTCTATTTCATGTTTGCTAACTCCTACCATGCTTCTTGTCACTTTGTGAAAATGATCATTTTGCAAAATCACTCATTTTCATGTTGAATCAACCTAGCTATTTAGGCTAGTAAATTGGGTTGTCTTGTATCTAACTCTTGTCATTGCAAATTCTTTTTATTTGCAATTACCAAACTCAAGTCTAGTTCACTCTCAATTATGTCCAAAATATAGGTTATGGTTTGCATCCCCAAATCAACCTTATTAATAAATCTCCAAATGGATGTGCATGGGTCTTTTAATTACTTATTTTTAGAAAATATTAGCTCTTGCCTCTCCATACACAATCATGCTAGTATATTTGAATGTTTATTCAAGAGAATTACATCAAAAGTCCACCCTTTTCATAGGTCTTCTTATAGTATTAGCTCTTTATAACCTCTAGGTGTCTCAATTTTCCATTTGATGGCTTCTTGGCTCTACGATCATCTTCTATAGTATTTCTCCTTGTGATTCTCGTCTCTCTTCCATCAATGTAAGTCTCCAAGCTTGGAAATAAGATGATATCAAGTTGGGGCACTAGAGACACGTATATCACACCATCAACACTCTCTACATCTTAGATTATATGCATCTAAGTGTAAGACATATTCATTTGTATTTGTACTCATTTCAAGTATTTTGTAGTAGGATAGATATATTTGTTATGATAGATGGATCATTATATTGTTCTAGAATTTTAACATTTACTTATAATATCTAGATTTAGTGTAGAAATTAAAATGTTGGACTAGTTATTTTATTATATATCTTTATATTCAAACAATAATACATCTTAAGAACAAGATAGACGCAAACACACAAATTCAAGTAAATGATAATTGATTTAAAGATAAAATAAATCAAAACTAGAAGAAATGATATTTATGTTCATTTGAAAACAAGCAAGTTATATGTTTCATTTATTTTGTGAAAATAAATTTTGAGAGAAAGAGAGAGGAAAAATATCTTAAATAATTTATTGTTTAGTTGTTTCTAGAACATCCATTCAAATATTATGGATGGTAAGAAGAAAGAGGAATAGTAATTATTTATTTTTATACTAATCCATATAGGAGTTTGATATAACTTGTTGTAGTTGCATGAAAGACAATTAGAATAGGAAAAAAAAAACTCTACAAACTAATTTACTTTTAGTGTTTAGTTGTCTTTTTAGACTAGATTTATTTGAAAGGTATAAGAATCTAAAAAGGAGAAAAATAAAATTAATTGCAATCTCTTTATTTTATCACTTTTTGTTTGACAATTAGGTTAGTTTACATTTTATACTTTATAATCATTTAGTTTATTCAAAGAAACATGTGAATGTTAAGTCCTTTTAGATATGTGCCAAGTGCTTCAAAATATCTAGATTTCAACTAT
Organism: Chamaecyparis obtusa; assembly: GCA_027943335.1. Classification (NCBI taxonomy): domain Eukaryota; kingdom Viridiplantae; phylum Streptophyta; class Pinopsida; order Cupressales; family Cupressaceae; genus Chamaecyparis; species Chamaecyparis obtusa. Next base: position 272,917 of record BSBK01007875.1, read on the forward strand.
TTAAGGAAAAATCAATTAAACCAAAGTAAACACAAGCAAATATTCAACTGAAGGTCAATCATGAGTTTGAATCAACAAGAAAAACTTAAATAAACAACTTCTAGATTATTCAAGTATTCACATCTCTTTTCTCTTTCTTACATCAAACATTTCACACTTCATGTCTAGGCATAAAGGGAATATTTGTTTGGAATAACTCTACAAGAATTTAGAGAAAACTTCCTTCTTTTTAAACTTATTAAGGAGGAACAAACATGAGCTATACAATAGGACAAATAATAAAAATGACCATTTATTTGTTATCAAACTAACATAGCTTGAATCATTATTTGTTGTGAAAACTCGTTTCCTTAAAAACTTCCTAGATAATACTAATCAAAACCTTGCCACCATACAAATGCCCATTATAGGAGACCATACAAGAATCATCACTATGACATATTTCAAAGATTCATAAGATAGAATGCCTACATTACCATCCTTACATGACAACCTAACATCCTCATCCTATAATGAACACTCATTCTTAGTGATGAAAGTAACCTAACAAATGCGATAACAATCCCTGCAACAAATATTATTGTCACGCTCAAGACACTTTCTCCTCATGGAGAAGGTATACCTTTAAATAATCCCTTAATCCACTTTCTTTTGGTATGTGATTAAGAGTGATATATTACATGCATAGCCTCATGTGTGCAATACATGTGCCCTCCACTTTCAACTTATACACAATAATCAATTCTTGTGGGATCTCTATTGATTATTTGAGATGTTACGCAAGTGGAAGAATTAATATTAGTCAATGCATAGGATATTTGTCCATCCATTATCATTCCACCATCTTTGTATCATGATTTTTGAGTTTACACAACCTTTGCACCATGTTGTTTAATTGCATGCACCCTCACATCTAATGTCAGTGTCATACCTTTATGACTTCCAATTCTAAAGTCATATAGGGATATTATAGTCATGTTCAATATAGGGATGTTTAAGATTTTAGTGAATCAATGTAAAAGAGAAAGTATGTAGAAAATACACTTTTCTCTATTACAACTATAATATCCCTCCTAAAATGCAACTCTCATAAGATGATATGTCAATGTTTTTAAAGGTAAGTGTGATATATTGAATGCTTGATAAAGGATAGATTCAATGGCATAAGGTGATTTGAGCAAGTATAGGTGTCACTATGAGGGTGTAGGGTAACAACCTTTTTTATTAAATGATATTTATGGGTTCGCAAGTTTGTTGAAGTTTGTGTGGAGTGGTCTAGTGTCTTCTTTGGTTATGTCTCGAAAGGTAAGGGCACATGACATAGGTAGGAAAGGGGAAAATAATTCAAAGGTTAACTACATAACTATGCAAAAGGTCAACAAAGTGAAAGATAAACAATACCATTTTAAATCATATTAAAATATTGAACCTCTACCATACAAATACTCAATAATTTCTATATAGAGGTTCAACATGTCCTCTTATCATTTGATAAAATTCTTTAATTTTCAACCAATGGTTTTGAGTACATTTTTAATCGGTCCGTTATAGCCCATCTTGGGGAATCGCAGGCGCGGGATCCACGCATTATCATATTATGGATAAAATGTCCGATGTGATCGAGATATTAAAAGAAACATTCTCAGATATTTATCGACAACAAATTGAGTAGATATATTAAAATCCAGATATTTTTTTTATCGTTTTTGTGTCAAATTTTCATCATTTAATATAATATATTGCCGAGTTTTATTGTAAGCAATATTGAAGAGGATATTCGGCTTCTATCACGTGGAAAGGAGGACCAAAATTTGTAGATAACAAACCACTTTGAATATGATAGAAAGTCTTTGATCATCATTGTGCCTTGGTCCTTTCAATATTATAAATGATACATCTTTGATTTATAATTTTGTCACAACTTGTTAGGGTTGTTGTCCTTGTTGGACCTCGAACGACCTCGAACATTATAAGGAGTGATATATTATTGGATTTCATGATTTTGTGGCATACTTGATTTTAGATAAGATGATCACCATGTTTTGGTCCTTCCTAAATATTATGAGTGTTGTGGTAGTTCGATCTCATAATTTTGTTACAATTTACTTTTCGATTACATATTTAATTAAGAATTTATGTTATTAAAAAATAATTTAGATAGTTGATTAAATTTTAATGTTTTAAGGTATACGTTTATCAAGTGGACGCACATACAAGAATATGTTAGATTATATTTGTTAAAAATATGAGTATTATTCTATATAAATGTCGATTAAATGGCTTCTCACCAACATTCTTTTAGGAGTTTGGGATATAATGGGAATGGTTTAACAATTGTTGCTAAGGACTTCCTTTGCATTAGCATGATATTGAAAACGTTGAATAAGTCTTATGTTGCATTGATCCTTAAGGTCTATGACCCACTAAGACTCTGATTTTAAACCTATTAGTCTTTGTAACATGTATGAGATCTTCTCTAAGGTGTTGGTGAATAGGGTGAAGCTAATGTTGGATGGTCTTATAAATAAAAACTAAACTAAGTGTGTCCCCGGAAGGCAAATTCTGGATACAACAATAAAATATCATGAAATTCTACATTCCATTTAAATAGACGTCGTCTCCTAAGGATGGTCCTAAAACTGGACATTTTTAAGGCCTATGATAGAGTGAGGTGGGACTTTCTTTTTAAAGTCCTAAGGAAGTTGGGGTTCCAAGATAGACTATCTAATTTGATTAAAGAGTGGGTTGCCATCATTAGATTTTATGCCCTTGATAATGGGGTTCCTAGGGGTTTCTTTGGTGTTGAGAAAGGTCTAAGACAAGGGGACCCCATCTCCCCTTATTTATAATTATGGCTGAAGTTTTAGGTAGAAATTTTCTATAATTGGTAAACATAGGCCGACTACAAGGGTTTAATGTCACATCCACCACCCCTCTAGTTGTCCTACAATAGTTTGTAGATGATACAATCTTATTTGGTATGGCTTTAGTGCTTGAAGCTAGAGAATGGAAAACTTTCCTAAATTAGTATGTGAAGGCTTCAGGACAACACATAAACTATGATACGGGAAACATCTACTTCTTCGACACAAGGGGGAGTTTAAAAAATAAAATTAGAACTATTTTGGGTTGTTAAGTACATACATATTAGGGGTGTACTTATGCTTACCACTCACTATGAAGGAGGTGAGCCCAACTTTCTAGAAATCAATCTTTGAAGGGATTCAAAGAGAGTTTGCAAGGTGGAAATGAAAAATTTTAAATAGTGCAAGAAAGCTTCAACTACATGCATCCTCTTTTCAAGCTATTCCAGTTTACAACACACCCCCCCCCCCCCCCACCACCACCCTATATATAGATTAGATTAGAGAGGGGGTCCTCCAAATGGAGATAGAGGTAGTTGGGCGAGGGAGACTTGCATCCTGTTTTCAAGGTATTCTAGTTTACTTTCTTTCCTTGTTTAAAATTACATGTAATATGTCCAAAAAATAGAAAAAATACAAAGGAATTTCTTATAGACAAGGACAAAGGAGAAGAGAATAATGGCCTTGGTCAATTGGGATATAATTTGATACCCCAATAAGTTAGGGGGATTAGGCATAAGAAGAATCAATCTACTTAACAAAGCCCTCATGTCCAAAATGGGTTGGAATCTTTCTTTGCATAACACTGATTAGAGAAACATCATGAGTGTTAAATATATCAATTCTAAAAGGTTTTGTTGGGTGCTTCCCACTTCTGGTTATCCAAGTGGCTCTAAAATGTGGAATAACATCCTCGAACGTATGGGGTTAGTCTCGAAGAGTCTCAAATGCCAAATTAGAAATGGGCACCTTATATTATTTTGGAAGGATAATGGTTGGGTGACATGCCTTTGGCTTTACACCCCAGGTTTAAAGATATTAGTGAAAGTGATGTAGGAGCATCTAAGCATGGCAGGAGGTTGATGAAGAGAAAAGATCAAACCAAAGGCATGAAGGTGTCTCAAGAAATAAATTGGAATGTCTTAGGACCTATCATGGACTTTGAGGCTTGAAATGTAATCAATTGGCAATAAATTCTAAAGGTCCTGTTAAGGACCTTAGGATCATTAATGATGTTAAAATGACAAAATGATGAAACAATGTAATATGGATCCTTATTGGTCTTAGGAGAGATTAGGAATGGTTAAAAGAATCTTAGGGATCCATTTGATAGGTTTATGAAGTTGTTTTGATGTTTTAAACAATAAAATGTAAGTTGGCAAATTCAAATTTTTGAATGCCAATAGCTAGGGACAGTTTGGAGGGAAATATGTTTAAGAGTGTTTAGGGGTTAACTAAGCAATCCAACCGATCCAAATCAGTTTGGATAGTTGGAAGGAAGTTTATAAAACATGTTGAGAGTCATTGTACAACATAAGGAGGTATGGAGTAATTACTGGTGTATGACACAACCAACATTTTGCCAATAAACTCAGATTTTTGAATCCATTTATGTTCTTCTTGGGATAGTCTGATCTTGTTGGTCATTTTTTTGATTTCGAATGTAGTAGAGACTCATATTTGATAATCCAAACAAGTTATATGATTTGATCAATTAATTAGTTCAAGTTTATACCATTTTATTATGACTGTTCCTTGGAATTTACTGATTTTAGGAAGTAGTTTTGATTTCCAATCCATAAGATGGATCATTCCATGAATGATTTCCTCTGATTCTCATGGGATGATATTTTCATAACATGTACTATACAATATAATATTATTTCATGTAGATACGTGAGAGTAAAGGGCAGGTGATTACAAGATAAGTGCATGGAAGGGTATGAAGTTGCTTGCTAGGGAGTAGCAACAAAATATCTAGTTTAAAAACATATGGTTTTAAGAGTTTAGATGACCTTAGTATATCAATATAAAGGTGAATAAACTCTTGTTTGATCCTGGAAGTGAATGAAAGTGTGAGATTTGAGAAACCCTTGGTGTAAGGGCTTGTTTGTGAGCAAATTTGGGATTTTATGTTTGTGTTGATCTAAAGACCAAACCAAGTTAATTTTCCTAGTTTATGAACCATTTTTAGAGATTTTTGAAAGTCTTGGAGATTGGGAGTTAATAAATCTATCACTTTCTTGGTTAAATGACCAAAATCTATGCTTGATTTGGAGGCACATATAGCATACATGGTATTATGTCCAAAACACCTTATATTGAGTTGGACATATGTTGTTAAATGGTGAAAAGGGTGTCTAAAAACACTCTTATTTTGTTTATTATTTTAGGAAATGTGTGAGTAAAATGTTATTCTATACCGTTGGAGACCTAGTTGAGGGCAATTAGGCCTGTTTGAGGATTTGGTAACATTTGAGTGTTGGGTGTTTCTTGGGGAAACAAAAATAGTTTAATCCATTTGAATCCATCCTAAATCCATCAAATACATTCAAGTTTTCCACTAGGAAGGTTTGTGCAAAGTTGCAAGTCAGTTGAGGCTTGTATGGTGTTGGGGTATGGGCTTAAACTTCATCAATCTTAAACCTTTGAAGTGTGTTTCTCATTCAAGCAATGAATCCTCTGCATCACATGGTATCAGAGCCTAGGAGCATCCTAGGTGAAGTGTGAAGGGGATAATCTTTTGACCTTTGATGTATTGGGAGCCTTGGAGAACCCTTAGAGTTCAGCATATCCTTTGAGGTGAGTTCTCGAGTTGAACCTTGCATTGATGAGATAAAGAGTAAGGAGTGACGGTAAAGAATCTGAAGATTTGATAGCATTAAGGAAATAAGACAAAGAAATGGCACCTAAGAATCAGTTGACAAGGGAATTAGAAATGTTGAGAGAAGAACTAGAAAAAGATAGAAGGGAAAAGAGAGAACTGGAGGTTGCTAGAGAAAGAGAAGAAAGGAAAACAAGGAGGGAGATATTACAATTGATTGAGAGGATTTAAGCCTTGGAGAAGGAGAAGAGAGATCCAAGGAGAGAATAAATTCATGAAGGGAATCATGAGGGAGAAGGAGAAAACCGTGAGAGACAAGAAAATAGGGGTCATGGAGAGATAAATGATCCTGAGGAGAATAGACTTATTAGATTGATTAAAGCAGTTCAAGGTACAGGTCACAAGGGTATTTTTGATTTACCTTTGTATCAAGGAGTAATGGAAAGTGAAGAATTCTTGGGTTGGTTAGAGGCCCTATAATTTTTTTTTGAATTAGAGGACATGGATGCAGATAAGAAGGTTATTTTTGCTAAATCAAGGATGAGAGGTACAACCTTGACATGGTGGACAAGTGTTCAATCAGAGAGGATGACTAGAGGATTGGGAAGAATCACTAGTTGGGAAAGGATCAAAGGTATGGTCAAGAGTCAATTCTTTCTTATGGACTTTGTGATACAAACAAAGAGGATGAGACAAAACTTAAATCAAAGAGAAATGAATGTAATGGCATATACCAAGCAATTTCATAAGTTGAGCATCAAAGGATGATATGAAGAGGATGATGAGAAGATAGAAAGGTACATTAATGGACTGGGATTGAATGTTCAAGATGAGATTAGGCTGAGTTTACCATAATCCATGGGGGAATATTTCAACTTGTTGTGAGGGTTGAAGAAAAGATAAAAAGGAAGAAAGAGAGACAAGGTACCAATAGAGGAGGATCTTCTATGAGGGGAAGAGGAGGTAGAACAAATTCTGATTATCAAGGTAGAAATGATAAAGACAAAGACAAGGGGTCTACTTCTAAGACAATAGGAGGATATAACCATAGAGGTGGAAGATTTGGAGGAGGAAGAGGAAATGGAGTGTTTATAGGAAGATGTTTTCATTGCAATGAAGTGGTTCATCAATCATTTAGGTGTCCTAAATGGAATGATTTAGGTTAGAAGGATAAGAGAGTGCATTTAGTTCATGAGGAAGAAGAGAAGCAATAAAATCATGTACTACTACCAGAAGAAGGAGAATGTATACTTACACTAGTAAATTTTAGCTTGATTTTCGATGACGATTAGTCAATTTTTAGATGCAAATTGGTCGATCAAACGACCATTACTATTGTCAAACTTTCTTCGTCGATTATTTGAAACATACTATGTTTGTAAAAAATGTGACCTTTATAGTGGTCGAATTATCGACTGATCCGACATTGAAATAATCACTTCAACCTGGAGGAATTATCCGACATATCTTTCATCTATTCGACCAATGTTGGTCGAAATAACAATATAATGTTGGTCAAAATTAAGGTAGTTCAGTTGAAATGGTTGCCAAAATATCGACGATCGATGGTCGGAACATTCATTGAGAGTATAGCATTCTCGTCGAAAGTACATTCTTTGTCGGTTGAAAAAGTGACAACAAATTCATTTTAAAAAAAAAATAAAAAAATTATCAATTTTATTAATATATTATAGTGATCGGAATTCGAAATTCAATGGATGTCCTAGCCTACATTATGCGTAGTAGACACCTACAACACCATCCTCCTCCTCTAACTAATATTATTATAATCATAAATTAATATATATAATAATTTCATATTATAGTACATTTATCTTAATAATTTTATAATACTATATATCAGATTTGTGCCAAATCTTCACAATCTTTGGTGTTTTGCACTTTTACACATTAAAAGTATGTTGTATGTATTTTAATCTATAAAAAGAGAAAATATTGACTTAAAATATCTATATGTTAAAATTAAATCTCATATGTTATAAATAAGACTAAAATATAAGATATTGATGATTCAATGCAACTACATGAATTTAATATAAGGTTTGTTTCAAAGAAAAATCAAGCATTTTTTTTTGCCCCTGCCCCAGACAATGTCTCAGACGACCTCTACATGCCCCCTCGAGAGATTGATTGACATAGTTGATTTTTTGTTTTTTGATTTTTTTGAGTTTTATTTTTATTTTTGTTTTGGTCAGGTTTGAAGATCAATCTCACGAAAGGAACATGAGAAAATATGGGTGAAAACAGTGTGATTTGGAAAGAAATGGGTAGGTAGGGCGCACACATCAAGCAAAATGGGTCCACAGGCTATATATAGGGCTAAGGGGTCCACAATAGAGTCATTATGCACACTTGTCATTTGGAGATTGGAGCTTAGAGCGAGAGAAGAGAAGAGCTGTGAAGATGTCATTCCCGCTGTCCAATTATCGATTCGAGAGGGTCCATCAATTCCAAAGGCCACCCAATTCAGGAGAGCCGGTAGGTGACTCAACCTTCTTTGAGATTTTGTGATTTTGTACATGTTTTAGTAGAATTGTAGCATGTTTAGGTTAGATCGAATGATAGATTGAGCTTAAAAAAAATTTTGTTCTTGGTCGGCGAACAAATACGCAGTTGCGGCGCATCAATGCGCAGCAACTAGAAATGTTTGTACAACAAACTGTCATTTCTGGGCATACATGTAGGTCTATTGCGCATTTGTGGAAATTCAAAATCTGTCTGTGCATGTGTGAATTAAAAGCATGCATACGTTATTTCTGCGCATTTGCTTAGGGTTGTTGCGCAAATGTCTAGGATAACTGCGCAAATGTAAAGGGGTTATGTGCAAGCATTTTTCTGTGCAAGCATTTATTTTTGGTGTTAGTATGTAGAAAATTAGATCGTGAATTAAGTCAAACTTGATTTCAATAAGCCAAGTTGATCTGTCGGCATTTTTATTTAGTCGATTTAGGTCAAGATAGGTAACATCGTAGCATGGTCGCTAGTTAACCTTCGTGATGGTAGATAATTGATAGAATTATCTGTTAGGACATGTGATAAACATGTGTTCGATTTATAGGATAGAATAGACAAACATATCAGTTTGGTCAAGATCTGATAGTTTGATTATTTATTGATTATGATAGGAGGATATCATAGACATTCTGATGTCATGAGAGAGATATCCCACGACTCAAAATATGAGACCGGCGCTATTAAAGACTAACAGGTTGCTGATCGGGGCTACTAGATTGTACCACATTATATATACGCGTGAGATTCGGGTGAATCTAGGCATGTTGACAGCACTAGCAAAGAGATGGCACTTGGAGACAAGTACCTTCCATCTCCACACAAGAGAGATGATAGTCACATTAGAGGATGTTTATCACATCCTGTGCTTGCCTATCATTGGAGAGTTAGTGCAGTACGATCGGCGCAGAGGTCTTATGAAGTGCAGAGTAGTTTTTGGAGATGATGACATTGATGAGACTGAGATTAGTTGGGAGGATATGGTGGATTTTTATGAGCCACTTCTTGTTGTTTTGGTTGGAGTGATCAGAGGCTACGTGTGTCCAGATCGGAGATCTCATGACTTTGCAGTTGGATGAGGTCGTACTCTTCAAAGGATGATGGATGAGGGGACCCATTTTGCTTGGGGGGTGTGTCTTCTAGAGCATCTATATCATGATTTACATTAGGTGGTATACCCAAGAGGTGAATCTTTATCAGCTGGTGTTACATTACTCCATGTGTGGGCATGGGAGCATATTATTGTTACACTACCAGTAGCTATGCGGTTCCAGGGTGCTAGACAACCCTATGTCTTTTTGTATGCATCCATCCAGACTTAGCATAAGCTGGGTCGATTAGAGTTTTGGTGATACACATTTGATACTATCGATTCAATGATCTGGAGACCCTACCTTGGGTGTGAACCGTGGGATGATGAGAAATAGCTCAAATTCTTCTTTGAGTCAAGATGGTTGATAGAGAGGACTCCCTACAATATTGAGAGGAAGTTGGTCAGCTAAGTCTTGCGATAGTTTGGCAGGATGTAGGGATTGTCGTAGGGGGTCATAGAGTTTTCCCACACACATCAAGAGTGGTGAGACTGGAGACCGATGGTATCCTTTGAGATTGCTTGGAAGGAGGTCCTAGACATGCCGTTTCAGGCATGGTCCATGAGACGGGGGGTCGTAGACCCAAGTATGACAACTGACTATGAGAGGCACCTTAGGGAGCACCCATTCCTGAGGTTGACTAATCCAGCAGAGAGGCCACTCGAGAGAGATGTCACAGAGAGACGATGAGGCCGGGATAGGAGAGGTCGAGGGAGGGGCAGAGGTGATGGTAGAGGCCATGGCGGTGATGGAGGTGATGGTGACAATGGTGGCGATGGTGGAGGTAGGGGAGATAGAGTTGGGCCTCAGATGAGAGGCAGAGGTGTGCCACCACAAAGATTGATGCCACCCCAAGTGAGATAGGTACTAGCATAGGGTGCCATAGGTGCCCCATTATAGGTTATAGCAGGTGTCCTAGGATAGATACCAGTAGCGGTCCCGATATAGGTAGACCCAACAAGACAAGTACATGTATCGATATAGGCAGAGCTAGTACAGGATGAGGTCAATGTTATACTTGGCTAGGAGAGATTTGTGTAGGGTGGACTTGTACATCATGATATATAGGATGAGCATATGCTTGATATGGAAGGACATGATATGCAAATGCTGGATGTGGATTCCCAGTGTGAGCAGGCATAGATGGACATTGGTGGATAGGATCCCTAACCATAGAGGGATGCTGCTGAGGAGGAGGACCTAGAAATTGATTCATTGCTAGTCAGACTAGCAATGACATGGGTACAGGAAGACTGTGTCCTTGGATTGGAGAGATGGGTGGAGAGATTGGAGAGGGAGAATGTCGTGATCAGGCGTGAGCGAGACATTTCTATAGAGTGATTAGGGGAGTCAGAGGCATTATTAGATGAGCTATAAAGGACAGAGGACTTGGGACCCCATGGAGACAGTCTTCGTGCGATGGTGTGGGCTAGGAAGGAGATCTCCTACTGGAGGGATGCATATAGATAGGCCGTACTGAGTGATCAATAGATTGGGAGTTTCAGAGAGAGCTCTTTTGCAGTTAGGATAGTTGTTTATGAGAGGCAGGGACCGACCAGTAGTGGAGGGGTATCAACACGTCCTCCTAGAGAACCTTCAGGTTCAAGAGATCCGACAGCACCAGGTCTCATTACATCATGTAGGCAGCGACAGACTAAGTTTGGAGGCAGTGGCTCATAGCCATATTGTATACACATTTTTTTGTATCTGGATCACCATTATATCAGTATGTTTCATTATGTTATTGACTTGATGGACACTTTTGGATACATTATCATTTTATGAGATATCATTGGACATTTGGACGTTTTATTTGTTTTATATGGACTCTATATGATGGATTATATACATGATGATGTAGTTATATTATGATTTTCTTTGATGATTATATATATACATATGAGTACTGACTACTTTGATATGCATAGTTCTTATGTTCTATAATGAAAATGATTTTCGTTCTTTTTGGATGTATAATGGTTAATGATCTAACATGTGATGATGTTGTTTAAATGCAATTCCTAAATGATTGGTTATTTAATGCTATGTGATATATAAACAATGATGAATATCACAATATAAATAATGGATAATAGATGAACATATGAGAATGCATTTAATGAATCGAATGAATGATATAATTAATGATATTGTATGTAATGAATGAAAGTATATCTCATAAAATCACAAAAGAATTGGATAAATTCTAATATGATAAAATAAGATAAAATGTAATAACCTAAAACATGACAAATAAAAAGTGATTAGATAATAGCTATAATGAAATGTTACTAAGTATGCATATTAAATATACAATGATTATATACAAACCTAATGATACATAGGTAACAAACTATGCAAATGATTAAGTGTGGTAATGAAAATGGAATATGCAAAATTTTCTAAAGTGCAAAATGAAATGTTTTATTTTTGATATCCAAATGTCCTCAACTTAAATAACCATGTGTCTACACAAGAAGAATAGACAAAGAAAATAGATGACCTTAATAAGCAAGAGAACCTACAAATCCCTATAAAAGGAGCACTAATATGCAATATGATTTGGTTAAATGTAATGCAAAATGAAAGATGGAATGAATATCTCCGCAACTTCATGTAACATCTTAGAACTTCATAGTAACTAGAATTTGATTCTCATCATTGAGCTCATTATGTTGCAAGGAAATGCAAGCATCATGATATAATTAAACCAAGATGACCTGAGCACTTCTTGCATGGATTTTAATATAGAAAACTTGACAAGCATCTAAGTATAATTGAATCGAGATGACCCAAGTTTCATTTGCATAACAGACAAGGAATATTCTCCCCTCCATCGGGGAACAAATATTTGGAGTTGAGGTATGTGTGGCATATCACTATTAATAGCATTTGTAGAACAACATGATTTGTATGTTGTCAAGATTATTAAACTGATGAAGGCACTTATGCACAAACACCCCAATTACTTGTTCCTTCAATTTCATCAGAAAATATCCCACAAACAACAATCAAAGAAAAATATCATGCCCCATCCCAACCATTCTAATGAATGACATATGAGAGTTTTAAAATCATGTCAAAGACATCCCAGAATAGCATAGGAAACATGATAAAAATGAAATCCATATATGAATGCATAATCTTCAACAACAAATCATTCTGACATGCCTGCCATGAATATACATTTCTTTTCCAAAAAAGATAATGGTTAGGTATATTGATCAAGTTGATTGATGTATAGTCAAATGTATAGATAAGCGACCATGTTTCGAAGGATAGATCATAGATTAAGAATCATGATGAAGATATCATTGTGTAAGAACATTTGATTGTGTTTGCTTGTCTGGTGAAAGTATGCCATTCTATCCTCTAAGAGTCGTGACTATCATAGATCCACTTCCCAAACTAGGTTGAGGACATGCCCCTAGCTAGGTGATGGACTAACTTATTATGGATGAAGGACACAACAAGACAAGGATGAAGACCAAGACAATAGACCAAGCTATGATGGGGTTTTATTATGGATATATATAGTGGATAGTGCTATGAACTAGCTATTTTATTATGATATATACATGGCAGGAAAAGGCGACTGACTAGTCATGTTATTATGGGTATATACAATGAGTGGATGCGCTAGAAGAATCCTAATAGAAAGATGAGCTAACTTGTCACATATGGCACCTGTTTCCAAGTTTTCACCACATGCTTTTATTGCAGTTTTTCTTTGATTTTTTTTATTTTTATCTATATACATACTCCTTGCATTGGGATTTCAAGCATAGAACTTCTTGAGGTGCATGTTGTTAAGAGGCTCATCCAAAGGATCTCCCTCAGGTGTAGACAATTGATAAGCCCCAGAGCCATATACTGATGTAATCACAAAAGGACCTAGCCAATTGGGTTCAAACTTGCCCTTCTTCTCATGATGCTGCTGATTTTTGGGATTCTCACGAAGGACTAGATCACCCACCTAAAAGTCTTTGGGTTTCACTTTTCTGTTATACTAACGAGACATCCTCTGCCGATAGACTTTCAAATGATCATAGGCTCTTTGATGACATTCATCTAGCAATTCTAATTCAGCTAGCTATGCAACTCTATACTCTTCATCTAGAATCAAATCTTTTAAGGATACACGAAGAGAAGGCAACTCAACCTCAAGGGGTAGGACAACTTCAAAACCATAGATGAGGGAATATGGTGTGGCTCCAGTTGGGGTATGAATGGAAGTGTAGTAAGCCCATAAGGTGGGATTCAATTGGACATGCCAGTCATGGCCAACATCATTGACAGTCTTTTGTAGGATCTTGACAATGGTTTTATTAGACGCCTTAGCTTGGCCATTACCTTGGGGATAGTATATGGTGGAATAGTTATGGGTGATGTGGAATTTTGTACACAGTTCATCCATGTCCTAATTTTGGAACTACTTCCCATGATTAGTAATAAGATACATAGGTATACCATATCTGCAAATGATATAGTTTAGGATAAACATGGATATTTGTTTACCTGTGGTGGTGATCAATGGAATGGCTTCAATCTATTTGGTAAAATACTCAGTTGTAGTGATAATCCATTTATGGCCGTTGGAAGATGGAGGGTGAATTGTGTACACACTAAAATGGTGCACTTCTATGAACCATTACATGCAAGGTTGCTCAAGAATGAGGCCTCATAAAGTGGCTCATAGCTCTCTATGCATGGAGTTGCAAAGGACTATGATGTATTTGCTCTCAACTAGAGCTACAAGCTTATGACCTTGCTAGTCAACCACACAATGAGAGATTCAAATGAGGACAAGGGCAAGAGTGCCAATATCCTCAAGAATCACTATGAAAATGCAATGCAAACTAGTCTAGAGAAATGAAAATGCAATGCAACTAAGCTATGAAATGGAAAGAACAAGTGTTACAAATCCCTCCTATTAAGCTATGTGAAATTATGCTATTGCATGAAAGAAACTAAGCTATGAAAGTCATGAAAATGAAACTATTATGTAAGAATGTAAACTAAACTATGAAGCAAATGAAGAAATCTAAAGTAGGATGCAACAATGATCTCTAAAAAGCTTCAAAGTCCTCAAGGATTCCTGTAGCATAAGGTTAGCATAAAATGTGATATGCAAATGAAGGAGATAGCTTTCCTTTTATAAGAAATGCAAAGGAGTGGACCATTGAGATTAAGAGGAAAAAGTCTTAATCGGTGGTGGAGCTTAAAAGAGGAGTGATCTGTGTGCACAAGTATCCTCCAATAGAAATTGACTTTGTGTCCATGTGAGACAAAAGTGCTTTTTTCCTTTTTGTAAAATAGGAATAATGTTTTATTTGTGCAACTTAGGACAAGAGGAAAGGTGGGGCTTTTTATTTAATCCAAAGGGGAGGAAATATTCCTTTTAATCAAATAAAGACTTAGGATAAATGATTAGCCCATAGGATAAAAATCCAATATATGAACAAAATTAAGACTTGATCAAGAAATTGATAATGTTGAAAAAATATTGATTATTGATAAAACTGATTCAGGGTTGATAAATCAAATAAATGGGGCCCAAAGTCTAGGTGACCATTTTTGGGTGCATACATTTGCCCCTCTTTGAATAATGTGTGATCAATCTGGGAACACATGCAGTCAAAGAAGAATTGAAATGTGAGATCAATCTGGGATCACAAAATAACTCAGATGTGAGGTCGATTTGGGATCACATCTGGTCAAACATAGACAAAGGCCTTTGAACATGAGGTCGATTCGGGATCACATTCAAATTAAGAGATAAGAATCTCAAATTTGAGAAAAAGCTCACAAAAGATGTCTGAATTAGGAAAATCAAGAGAATCAGGGATGAGAATCCCATAGGTACTACCCCCTCAGAATCGAAATCAAAATCAGGTAGAGGAGAGACAGCAAATCGATAAACTTGATCAAGTCACAATAAATCATAATCAAATGTAAAGGTCAATAGGTTAACCATTAAGCAATGAAACATGCCCCAGTGAGGAAGGAGAAGAATAGAAATAGAAGACTAGAAATAGAGTGAATGAAAGACTAGAAAATGTGAGAGACATGGAAGGAAGAAATTCCATCAGAAATCAAATTATGCCTCAAAAGGTCAGTCAACTGCGCAGAAGAAAGGGAAAATTTTGAAATGCAATTTTGACTACCAAGATGACCTCAGATTTCAATTTCAAGTCTGAAAATGGATCCAGGACGTCGAAATCTGGTAGGGGTGCAATTTTTGCGCAATTCTAAGGTGTTTTGAAATTTAGTCAAAAAGTCAAAATGCTATAAAAGGGGTGAAAATGTCATTTTCAAAAATCATTTGTCTTTGATTAATTTGAGAATTTTGAGAGCTCTGAGAGAGAAAATGGCATAGCAGGCAGGAGTTCCTGTCCACAGGCATCGATTTGAGCGCGCCCAGTTGCACAACCAGCCACCACACTATCCTGCGCCGGTATTTTTTTTAAAAACTCACTATTTTTGAGTCATTTAATATTTTAAGCATGTTTTTAAATTTTTAAATTTTCAAATTTTTTAGTTTAGGCGAGATATCGCGCGATACTTTGGAAGTATCGTGCCCTTTGGGGAGAAATATCGCCCGATACTTCGTGGGTCTCCCAAGTATCGCTCGCGTATAGACACTAGTATCGCACGATACCGAGCGAACTATCGCACGATACTAGGTGAAGTATCGCACGACCAAAGGTATATCGCCCTACTATAGAAAGAAGTATCGTGCGATACTTGTTCCAAAAGCAGTATCACCTAAGGGGAAAATTTGAATTTTTAAGTATTTGTGAGCAAAAATGACATGGGTCTAGACAAGTTTTCATTTTTTAGAGATGTGTTAGACTGATTTTGGGACATCCATCATGATATGTTCTAACAACTGGCTTGGTTCAATGGCTTGCAGGAAGTTTTTTCGGCCCTGATCATCAGAGCGCTAAAGGTGACCGGCTTGAGGTGTGTTCGAGATCTAGATGATCCAGGCAATGCTGACATTAGGACCATGGGGTTCAGGTATTTATTGAGATTCCCAGACATCCGAGCTGACCATGGGTTGTTGACTGCGCTTACCGAGAGATGGCATAGCGAGCACAACACCTTCCATCTTCCCACAGGTGAGGCATCCATCACGCTAGAGGATGTCTACAGGATCCTACGAGTGCCATGTCATGGGGAGCCGGTAAGTATAATCATGTTTTTAGATATAATCGTGTAAAATGTAATGTTTCCAAAGGATGAAAACTGACATGATTCATGTGATGGCATAGGTATACTATGATCAGGATGTGACTGAGGGGCGATGGATGATCTAGGAGATGTTCCAGGATGTGACTATCCTTGATCGGCATGTCAGCTGGGAGCAGCTGCTAGAGGATTTTGGTAGAGATTTTCTAGTGCCATGTATTGTGGCATCCATTATTTCTTAGATCCTGATGACTGATCGCAGTCAGAAGGGATTCTCGCTCGGATGGGCCAGGCTACTGATTGACTTGGTAGACAGACCTCATCGGATGGCATGGGGACCAACCATTCTTGCGGAGATGTATCACGAGTTACATGAGATCGTGTATAGGGATAGCCGGTCGTGGGCTTTCGGTGCTATCCTGGCACAGGTGTGGGCTTGGGAGCACATTGCTGTGATGTGCTCAAGGGTTCAGCTGAGGGAGAGGAGATACCCATATATATACAGATATATGGGTTTCATATCACATGCTCATATGGGGGATGTGACATACTACAGGAGGATCTTGGATGAGATGGCTGCTTTCACATGGAGGCCATACAGGGATGTGGAGGCATGGGGTGATGCAGAGGATGAGCTGAGCTACATGCTGTGTACCCGGCCACTAGTAGGCTGACACTCAGAGATAGTGGAGAGATTTTGCATCACTCGGGTATGGTGGCAGTTTGGGAGGCAGCAGCAGGTCTCGACTGAGATGACTACATATGCCAGAGCCAGGGATGAGGAGGGACATGGGTGGCTACCCATGTTAGACTATCAGCAGGCGATTGTAGAGATAGTTGGTATCAAGAGTGAGCCCTAGGAGTATCACCCAGATGTGGCAGATGCAGGGGCTAATGCAGCATATAGGGCAGAGTGGCGGAGGACGCCGTTCCCTCGGTTCACTATACTAGATACACAGTTACCGACACAGGGGGGACGGAGGTGATGATGGGGGGACGAAGGAGATGGAGGAGACGGAGGGGATGGAGGAGACGGTGGGAGCGGGAGAGGGAGGAGGAAGGAGAGAGGGGAGGGATCTAGATCAGGTGGCCAGAAATGGTCACGGGGACAGAGGTCGGCGACGCTAGAGGATGAGGCAAGACCAGCTCGCTGGCAGGTAGAGGCACAGCAGGATTATCCTGTGGGTGGGGATGATCTGAGAGCGAGGATATAGGCTCTCAAGGCTAAGATATTGCAGCTCAGGATTACTATAGCAGTGAGAGAGCAACAGCTCACTGATCAGCGGGCAGAGACAGAGCGGTGAGAGAGAGCCTTACAGGTTGCCTTGGCAGAGAGACAGAGAGAGGCAGCGCGAGTTGCATATTATTATGGCCTCTACATTCAGGCAGTCCCAGAGGATCAGAGAGCACCGTCATACTCTACAGTAGTGGGTAGATCAGATGTAGTCCCTGATCCAGCACCACCTCCGCCAGCACTAGGACATGAGGGTGGCAGTCAGTCTTAGGTTTAGGGTTAGATGTTGTTAGATATTTAGACATATCTTGAGACATTGATCCAGATTTTGGGATCCCATATTGTATATTGTATCATGACAGTGGTGTATATATGAGATTACTAGATGTTCGATATATCATGTGTTTATGTCTCACTTATGATGGATGTATCAGTTTATGTATATTGTCTTGTCATTTTGCTCAAAATATTTATGTACATGCTTATGTATGTTCTCTCTTATAGATGTATGTTTGATTCTCATGTGTATGATATAGACTCATGTTTTTGAAAATGATAGTTGTGATATAGATATGATGATATGATTAACCCCTTGTGATGAATAGGAACAGGTTTGAGATGAAAAAAAATGAGTGAAAGACATGATCAAGAAGAAGTGCAGTTGACTGATAGGTCCATGTAAGATGAAAAGAAGAGCTCTCTCCATATGCAAGATGCAAAACTAAACTAACATGAACCTAAAAATGCAAGCTACGATGAAAAGTGGTTGACTTGCAAGGTCACAACACCTATAGAAATCCAATTATCATCATCGAGCGTTATTGGTAGCATCGTAAGAGCATATAATGCACACTAGTATGACTATGTGGATATGAATATGATCTTTATCAGATAGGAATGTGGGAATCTCACCTAGGCATCAAAGACATGTAGGTCTAGATGACTAATGCAATGAGATCACCTAAGTTTGATATGGTGAGATTATGCTTGTATCAAGACACGTGAAAGTTAGGATAACTAGAAGCATGCACTCACAAAACAGTTAAGGATAATACCTTGCCAATCCATAGTGTCAAGTAAGACCAGCATAAATGCTCATGACAGTTAGGATCAACAAAATATACCCATAAGTAGATAAAGAAAGAAAACATGTTCTCATACCCTCAGTCTTCTAGCTGTGCATCATCGAAAACTTCTCAGGGAGAGACCACTCATCAAAGAAATCCTCATAGATAGCACACAAAGAAAAATATAAAGTCAACATATCTCAAGCTAGTTGATTGTTTAAGTGCGTGTGTGTTGGTCATAGAGTCAAACTTTGAGTATCACATTTGCAAATGAGCAATGTCGCATCATACTAGACTGTTGGGTAAGACATCTGATAAGTGTTAAGGAACACTCGGCGCAAGGGTAAAGTTGAGAAACACTATTTGGGGTGGTGTTGAAAAACACCTGTGAGGAAATGCCCCAAGAGACAAATGCACCTAAAAGACTTATGCTAATAGTTATGCCCCCTAGACAAAGACACAGACCAATTCCAGACTAAGCCAAATAAGGTCAGGGTATGATGAAGAAAGGCTCAGTGTCGAGGACGCATGCTAATAAATAGGAGTGCAAAGGCCACAAGTAGCACCTGTTTCTAGGTTTTCACCACTTGGAATCTTTTTTCATTTTTCAATTTTTTTGTATTTTTGCTACCAAGGCGCCTGTTTCCAGGTTTTCACTAGGGCACTTTTTCTATTTTTTTGAATTTTTTGCATCTTTTGATTTTTTTGTATTTTTTCAAGACTTTTTATACTTTTTAGGATTTTTTCAGCATCATATATCAATTTTTTTGGTATTTTTTCAGGATCAATAAGTATGTACAACAGATGCCCCCAGACAGAAATGGGCATCAAGGATAGAACTTCTTGAGGTGAAAAATGTTGATGGGATCAGGGAGCTATTCTCCATCTGGATCTGACAGTAAATATGCACCTGTACCAAAAGTAGCTATGATGACATATGGTCCAAGCCAGTTAGGTTCAAACTTACCCTTTTGTTCTCTGTTTTGTTGGTTCTTAGGGTTCTCTTGTAAAACAAGATCACCTATTTGAAACTCTCTAGGGCGAACCTTCTTGTTGACTGCCTTGGACATAGGCTTCTGATACACTCTCATATGATCAAAGGAAGCCTTACGTTTCTCATCTAAAAGTTCTAGTTCCTGTAACCTCATGGCGCGGTAATCCTCATCTGTTATCAATCCTTTGAGTGAGACTCTGAGTGATGGTATCTCAACTTCTAAAGGCAATACCGCTTCAGTGCCATAGGTAAGGGCAAAAGGCGTGGCTCCTGTAGGTGTGTGAATGCTTGTTCTGTAAGCCCATAGTGCTGGATTGATTTGCAAGTGCCAATCCCTACCATTCTTGTGCACTGTCCTATGAAGAATTTTAAGAATGGTTTTATTAGAGGCTTCTGCATGTCCGTTTCCCTGTGGAAAATAGATGGAGGACCAATGTTGCTTAATTTTAAATTTCTTGCATAAATGCTTTAGGTCCTTGTTATTGAATTGACCTCCATTATCAGTGATAATCTCAGAAGGCACTCCAAATCGGCAAATAATATGATTCAAGATGAACAAAGAGATAGTCTTCCCTGAAGCAACAGAAAGTGGCACAGCTTCCACCCATTTTGTGAAGTAGTCAGTGGCAGTAATAATGAACTTATGTCCACCTGATGAGTTGGGATGAATCTGCCCAACTAGATCAAAGGCTCAGTGCTGAAATGGCCAATGAGAAACAGAAGGAATCGGCTCCCTACTTAGAGCATGAATCAGGTTTCTATGTTTCTGACATTTTTCACAAGACTTAGCAAAGGCTACTGCATCTATCTGCATCGTGGGCCAATAATACCCCACCCTAAGCAACCTTCGGGCCATGGCAAGACCATTAGAATGTCCACCACAAATGCCCTCGTGGATGTCAACTAACGCTTGGTCGAATTCCTCCTTTTCCAACCACCTACGGAGTGTCCCATCTAAACCCCTCCTATATAAATCACCAGAGATAAGGGTGTGGTGAGAGGCGTTACGGATGAGGTTTCAACATTCAGAACGGTTGAATGTGTCAAGGATGATGCCATCACGAAGATATGAATAGATAGCACCATATCGGGAAGACTCATGTGTGACAAGGGTACAAATGACATGGTTTTCAGATGAGTCAAAGATGGGATGGTGTAGCTCTTCCACCAAGAATTCAAATCTTGGTTCATGTTGTTCCAACTGAAGGAGTGAAGCTAATGTGGCCATAGCATCTGCAGCTTTGTTCTTTGTCCTAGGGATCTGTTGAAATGTCACAAACGTAAAGTAACGTTTCAATGAGTCAACCATCTTTTTGTAGGGTATCAATTTATCATCTTTGGTGTGATACTTCTCATTGACTTGGTTGATGATTAACTGGGAATCCCTAAAGACATGTAACTCTGTTATGTTCCATTCTATAGCCATTCTCAATCCATTGGTCAAAGCTTCATATTCGGCAATATTATTTGTACATGGGAATAAAAGTTTGTAAGACTTTGGAATGTTGTACCCATGTGGAGAAACAAATAATACTCCAGCACCTGATCCATTTTGCATGTGGGAACCATCAAAGAACATTTTCCAAGTGTGAGTAGTCATATACAAGATATGTTCATCTGGGAATTCCACTTGAACGGGCATACTATCCTGAATTGGGAAATCAGCTAATTGGTCAGCAATAGCTTGCCCTTTTATGGCCTTCCTTTCAACATACTCTATGTCAAATTCAGTTAAGACCATCATCCATTTAGCAAGTCTACCCATGAGGGCAGCTTTACTAAGCAAGTACTTAAGAGGATCAATTTTTGCAACCAAATGTATAGTATGAGCAAGCATATAGTGTCGCAACTTTTGAGAAGCAAACACCACTGCAAGACAAGACTTCTCAATGTTATTATAATTGATCTCATAAGAGACTAGAGTACGGCTAATACAGTAGATGGCCCTTTCTTTCCCAGTATCATCTAATTGAGCCAACAATGCCCCCAAGGAAGACTCTGTTACTGAAATGTATAAAATCAATGGTCTCCCAGGAATAGGCGGCATCAAAATTGGAGGATTAGCTAAATACTATTTTATTTGATCAAGGCTTTTTTGGAAATCCTCATTCCATACACAAGAAGCACCTTTATGTAGCGTCTTATTAAAGGGTTGTGCTCTATTTGCCAGCTGTGAGATAAACCTCCTAATTGACTGGAGTCATCCCTGAAGACTTCTCATTTGACTAATGTTTCTTGGAGGTGGCATATCTAAAATTGCTTGGACCTTTTTGGGATCAACCTCTATACCTTTTTCTGATATTATAAATCCTAAAAGTTTGCCTGAGGTGACACCAAATGCGCACTTCTTTGGATTCAATCTGAGTTGAAACTGCTCCATGCGATCGAGAATTACTTCCAAATCGGGAAGGTGTGCATCCCTTTTTCTTGATTTAGCCAAGGTATCATCCACATAATCTTCCATGTTCTTATGCATCATATCATGAAAAATTGTGGTCATAGCTCATTAATATGTTGCTCCTGCATTCTTTAACCCAAATGGCATGACGTTCCAGCAATAGGTTCCTCATGCACATGTGAATGCTATTTTCTCTTGGTCTTCAAGAGCTATTTTAATTTGATTATATCCTGAGAAGCCATCCATTAGAGAGTATATTTCATAGCCCGCTATCATGTCCACTATCATGTCAATGTTTGGAAGTGGAAAATCATCCTTTGGGCATGCTTTGTTTAAATCTCTAAAATCTATGCATACACGAATGGACCCATCATGTTTGGAAACTGGTACTATGTTTGAGATCCATTCCACATAATCGATGGCTCTGATGAATCCAGCTCTCAAAATTTTTTCTAATTCTGCTTTGACAAGGAGAGCTACATGTGGATGCATTTTTATGAGTCTCTGTTTCACTGGTTTGACTCCTGGAGCTATGGATAAGTGATGCATTATAAGATTTGTGTCAAGCCCTGGCATGTCTGAATAGGTCCATGCAAAATTAATTTTCTTCTTTTGTAAGAATTGTATATATGCCTTGGTTTCTTCTTCTGATAAAGACTGAGCAAGATGAATTATTTGAGGAGCTTCTTCTATGTTCAAATTAACTGGTTTTGTTGGCTCAATCAATACTGATGATCTGCCCTGAAAATAACTCGGCAAGTTATTAAGTACCCCATCCTTAGGCGCCTCAAAGAGGTTTTCACCCTCAGATACGTCATCTCTTTTTACTATTTTTGGTTTTGATACCGCCACAAAGTGGTTTTCGCCATCAGACCTATTTTTCTTTCTTTCTTTTTCTTTTATTTTTAGACTCAGGTACTTAATATCAGGCTCCGTCATACTTGTTGTTGGTTCATTGGTGGAAGAAGCCATGGGTTCAAGAGCATTCGGATAGCAGGCAAGTTCATAGTCATTCTGAAAAGTGAGGAATCTAGGCTCTTGATGGCGCTGAGACCAGTCAATTAGGTCATAGTGAACAAGGGGTAGGTCAATGACTGGTTCAATGTTATTTATGTGAAAGGTGTTATCTCTGGTGACCATACAATTGGGATTCATCAAGTCCTCTCCTAAGATACCTGAATTACAACTCATCCTACCAAATGAAGCATCGTCCACTAAGGCAATTTGAGGAGTACAATCCTCTAGTCCTACACTAAGCTCATTGGCCACATCGAGTTGGGTACTATAAGTATGGACAACATCCATGTCCAAATCAACTGTTGCATCTGAAAGTGAGTCCCATTCATACTCATGTGAGTCTGTGTCTAAATCATCATTTGGGCCTCATGATGTAGAAGCCTCAAGGTTGGGAAAGGTTTCCCCTTCTCTCATGCTAGCATTGTCACTATCTGTCGCAGCTAGGATAGCAACACTTTCCATTGTCAATCTAGCATTCATATAGTCACTATCCGTCGCAGCTGGGATAGTAGGACTATCAATTGTCAAATCTTCTGAATCTCCCCAAAGGAGATTTGTTGAAGGCACCCAATCATCAGACATATCTTGTTGATTAGAGAGATTAGGTGTGTAGTCTGAGTCATTGTCACTATCCGTCGCAGCTAAGACTGGGACACTTTTCTGTTTCTTATTTGCAAAACCTAAGCCAACTGTTGACTTATTCTTTCATCCGAAAAGGGCATGGTCAAGAGGCTCAGCTTTAGCATCCAACCTATGGCTAAGGGGACCATATCCTAGATAACCCATATTCTTAACCAACGTATACCCTCTCCCATAAGCTTTAGGTGAAGGAGCAAAGCTTTCATTGTGTTGGTATTTTTCCTCATGATAGATCCAGTCCCTTACGGAAACTTCCTCTTTCTCTTCCTGAATAGGAACTGAAGATTCAACAAATTTTCCAAATAATGTCATTGCTAATGATGAAGGTTTCATATTTGGTGATGGTTTCCCATAAGACCTAGGAGAGATCAACATTGTTGCAAAAGAATCGATTTTATAATCTCCCATCCCAAGATCTATGGTCTTAAACTTCTTCTTGCATTGTTCAAGTGAAATACTAGGGCTATCAGCTTCCCTATTCAAAGGTACATGTGATCCAGTAGAAATGTTATTAACTAACAAAGCACTATCTCCAGGTTTGCAAATTTCTACACCATTATGGGGAAACTTAACACACTGGTGATACGTTGATGGGACTGCTTGCATTTCGTGAATCCATGGCCTACCTAGCAAAATGTTGTAGGCTAAAGGACCAACATCAACAATTTGAAATAAGATGTCCTTTTCTATTGGACCAATGTGGATAGGCAAAACAACCAATCCCTTAGAACTTCTTTCTGCTTCATCATATGCTTTGATTGTGATCTTTTTCCTTGTGTCAATGACATCTTCAGAATATCCTAGAGCCTTCAAGAAACTCATGGTACAAATATTGAGCCCCGCACCCCCATCTATCAATACACGCCTGACACGGGTTTTATGAATCATGACTTCGATGTGTAAGGCCAAGTTATGTGGGTGACTAATGGATTTGTCATCTTCTTCTGAGAAAGTGAGGTAATGAGGGCTAGCCAAATGGTTGACCATATTCTGGAATTGATCAATATCTAAGTTGTTAGGGACACTGGCTGCTTGCAAAGCATCCTCAAGGACACGCTTATGCTTAGGGGACAATTCTAAAAGTTTAAAAATGGATATCTGGGCTGGTGTACGTTGTAATTGGTCAATAAGATTATAATTGGAATCAGGACCAACAACAGATTTAGGAAGAACACCCTTGGACATGGGCTGCTTAGACTTGCTAGAGCTAGGACCTCTGATAATAATGGGAGCTTGAGCCTAACCCCTAGTGACAGCATTGAGAGATTGGGGCATCCTTCGCGAGTGAGGACCTCTTAGCACCACAACAGGTCCTTCATCAGACATTGGAGTTGAATCCACATCATATCCATAAGGATCTTTCCCTCTCATCATGTTGATATTATCATCAGCCACTTCAAGCATATTAATAACATTTTCAGCATTTGTGTAGGCATAGTTGATAGCAGCTTTGCCATGCTTGTTGTTAGAATTTTCTCCTTTTTCATATTTGGGCAAAGGTTCTTTAAAAGCCTTATGATCCACATTAGTATTTAAACCATCAACTTGTAATCGCCCACTTTCAATGAGGTCTTCGAAAAGATGTTTAAGCCTAAAACAATTTTCTATATCATGTCCAATTCCATTGTGGAAGACACAAAAGGCTTTCTCATCCCACCAATGAGGTTTACGATCGGATATGCGGTGCTTGGCGGGATCCTGAGGTTGCACCAAATTATGAGCAATTAGTGTCTTGAAAATGTCTACATAGGAGTCCCCAAGTTTGGTGAATTGTCTCTTTCCTTCTTAGGTTTCCCTTGATACTTGGGTTTGTTCTCTTGTTGTCCTGAGGATGCTTGCAGCTTCATGGCTTGTACTGCATTGGATAGATTAAGAACTCCTTCATTCTTAGGTTGTGGTGAGTCAACAACTCCGTCATTGACCACCTGTTTATTCTTGTTCCAATAGGAGTTCTTTTTGTCCTTATAACCATTATTGTTGTTGTTTTGGCCATTGTTGTTATTAGTTGATTTAGCCAAAATTCCTTGTTCTTTTAGGACATCCTCTATGTGACATGCCACTTCTACCATGGTATCAAAAGAATTAAATGGTATCTTTCTTACCTCATATCTTAATTCTGGCACTAAGTTACTCACAATGATGTCTATTCTTTCCTCCTCGGGAATTGCCCTTGGATATTTTGAGCACAAAGGTCTCCATCTTTGTAGGAAAGTGACAAAAGGTTCTCCTTGATTTTGTTTAAGCTTGCACAAATCAAGCATTGTGACCGACCTTGATAGATTATAAGAAAAATGCTGAACAAATCTTTGGACGAGTTCTTTAAATGACTTTACTGGAGGAGTAAGGTTGGTGAACCATTCCATGGCTTGACCTTTGAGACTCCTCGAAAATAATCTCATCAAGTAGGAGTCTTCATGATGAAAAGAAAAGCTCATTATGTAGAACTGTCGAACATGGTCATGAGGGTCACCAACGCCATCATATTTGTCATAGGTTGGAAACTCAACTTTCTTAGGGAACTCAACCAACACCACACTCTTGTCAATCAGGTTGGGACATATGGAGTCCAAATTAAATGTGCTCTTAGGAGCCCTCATCCTTTCTATATCCTTTTGCATTTGCATGATCACCTCATTGGTTGAAGGGTTCTGTTTCTTAATCTTTTGGTGGATGTCAAAATCATATGGAAGTTTAGCACCTTTGTTGATGAGGCTTTCTAGGAATTGATCCTTGTTTTGTTCCACATATCGTTCTACATATGCTTGAAAGGATGGTTCTTGTTGCATAGTCATAAAATCCATATGATCAAATTTGGCATAACTTCCTCCATGTTGTGAGCCATGATGTGCTCATTGGGAGGGTTGCTTTGAATGTCTATGAGGTGATCGTCTCCTATGATGATCATATCTTGAAGCCCTTCTTCCTCTAGGGCTTGGGGATCGTGAGGGCATCCTTGATCTTCTTCTAGGACTTGGCGAAGGGGTAGATGGGGGTGAGTTGGTCCCACTATTAGTTCCCCTCCCATTGAATCAGCTTTGGAGTTGTTGTGCATAGATTCTATCTTCTTCTTCTTGGGTGACTCTCTTCGTTATGTCCAATAATGCACGTTCCTCTTCTTCTAGTTGTCTGAATTTCTCCTTTTTAGCAGCTTGTTCATCCAAATAGGCTTGCTTCTCCCTCTCAAGGATTTTCAATCTCGTATTTTCATATCGAGAGGTATCTTTAAGTGGAGAGGATGGTCTCGAATGCCTTATTGCATTGGCTGCGTTTAAGTGGTGATCACTAGATTCATTGTTTTGGCCCTCGTGTCGTGACCCTGAATCTGAGTGAGTTTTCTTATGATGTCTCTCAGCTCGTTGGTGAGCATCAAAATACCTCGCATTGTTGTGAGGTGACCCGAGTGGACTAGCATGAGAAGAACCATTGTACTCTCTCCTATGCCGCTGGAAGATATCCTCAAGAGTTTGATTAATGGCTTCTCTTTGTTGTTGAGTGAAAGTGTAACTCATGTCCATGCTTGATGAAAGTGGTACAAAAGAGGTGCTCACTTCACTAGGATTAGCTTTTGGATTAAAACAAACTTCAGATTCACTCTTAGGCAATTGATCAAAAAGGGGTCCTTTTCCCTTATGCTGTCGACGAGTCTTAACTGGTGGTAACTGGCTAAAGGCAATAGGGGGTCGCTTCCCTTGATTGACTTGGTACCTTATTGTAACTGACATGAAAGAAAGATACTCTCAATGATAAGATGACCTCTCAAAGTGTCAGCACCAAACTAGGATAATCAGAGTTCTCTATTGTCCAAAGAGAAATGAAAAGATAGAAAAGGGGCTTTACCAACACTGTCAAAGAGGTGCTTCAAATCAAAGGGTGACTACCCTTGCACTTTTGAACCAGGAGGTTGGACTAGGCCAAAATATAATTGAAATCAAGATTTAAATGAAAGCGATTTGGACAATAAGAGCACTAAAAATTTTCCAAGAAGGTAGCTGACAATCCTAGAGATGAACCTTGGCACCAAGAATGGCCTTCTAATTTGACAATTATTCCCAAAGTGATTTCATAAATCAGATGATGCTATCCCAGAGGACTAAAACTAGAAATTTAGAGTCAAGATAGGTCTCAAACGACAGAGCAAGAAGCCTACTCCAAGACCTAACCTGACTAACAGAAATTGAAACTGATCAAATTTGCAGCATGACAAAAATTAACCAGGTGATATACTCTGGGCTACCGAGGTGATACATCTACAACCGGGTGATACTTCAACTTATACCAGGCGATAAACCTTACAATAGCCGAGTGATAAACACCAGGCAGGTCGGGCGATAGTCTATCCGGGGTGAACTATCGCGCGATATTTCCTCTCAAAGCAGGCGATATTTTTTTGGACCCGCGAAGTATCACGCGATATTTTGCTCTAAAGGACAAGATACTGTTGCAAAATTGCTTAACTCTTGACCAGAACTATGTGAAATTTATGTTTTTGGGTCTGTTTGGTCAAAATTTTTAGTCTGAGGGTTGATGTTTTCGATTTCAATCATAATATCAGCAGAATTTTGGCAGGTTTGCAAACAGTGAGGGATCAAAACATGTCTCAAACACTTGAAACAAGGGCAAAAGAAACCTTGCCAAGACAAACACTTGTGATATCAGAATTGAAAAAGCACCCTATGAATGCTACCGATTGTTTGTATGTAAGAACGTTTACACTGGCATCACACAACTAAAGACAATTCAAGAAAACTATCCTAAAAAGGTCAAGGCTCAATGCTTACCAACTTAGCCCACAACTTGATGCCCCCTTGCCTCACAGCAAGTGGTTACCCACGAGAGATATTGGCTTTGTCGTGGAAGTGTCAAACGACACAACCAAAGGGACACATATGGTGAGTATCTTAAGGTGATCCAGGTAAACCACTTGGATCAATCCTTGCACTAAGAAGATAAGCAGCTAAACAAGGTGGCTTCTGTCTAATGGTTCTTAATAAGAGCTTCCATTCACAACACCCCTCTTGCTCCTCATAAAGGACTAGGACCTCGTGGCTGCAAGAGTACCTTAAGCATTCTTGCTCAATGTTTTCCCCATGGTTGCAATCCCATGAGCTACTCACATCAAGCGAAGACAAGTGTTATGTCTACCAAGGTTTTGTGTCCTCGATAGCCTTGAGATTATAGTGAGTTGGAATCACTTGCCACCAAGGAAAATGATGACAAGGTTGTCCCCACTTGGGTCGTTCCTCTTGATTGCTCAAGAGCAGGCCCGCTAAAGGATTCTAACAACTAAACAAAAAGTGGATCAGCTCTTGAGGTTCAAGATTTTTGGTTCACCACAAGGGTGAAGAGCATACTCCCCTATCTCAAGAATCTCTCCCAAACACACCAAGAAAAGTTCATTTACCCTCTTGTTTTCAAAATTCAAAGATGGGTCAAGATTTTCTGGTTCACCAAAATGGTGAAGAGCATACTTCTCCTACCACCCAAGAATTCCTACAACAAGATCTTAAGTGCCTAATAAATGAAACAACTAGTTTTTGCCACACTTTAAAGGAAAGAAAATAAACAAGCAAGATTTTTTTTTTGTTTTTATGCTTGGGCAGCCCTGCAAAAACCGTTAGTAGCCCTCTTTGACATGCGATTTTTGGCAAACTTCTTTAAGCAAAGGCACCTACAACCAAAACTAGTTAGGCCCACAAGGTTATTAAAACCCAAAATCTAAATGAAAATATTTGCAAGAAACTGATTTACCTAAGCTAAGAGATGCAGGTTAGACCTATCTAAATATAGTAAAGTAAACTAGCAAACTAAATATGATCAGATTCGGATGATAAAACTTGAACCGGAGGTCTCTGTTAGATCAGGCGATATGCCTCAAACATCACCAGTATCACACGATACAGTTTCCTATATTTGTGCGATATACCTCAGTTCGAGCGATATACTTCTCTATACGCGGGTGATACTTCGCACGACACCAAGTGATATACCTTAGTACTGACAGGCAATTCTTCTTTGGGGTGAAGTGTCGCACTGGTATAGTAAGGTATATCGCGCGATACACCTAAGAAGTATCGCGCGATATTCTGAGTAAAAAAACTAGAGCCTACAAAATTTCCGAAAAATAATCCTAAAAATGATGAAAATGCAAGAAACTAAAGGACAAAGCCTATCTACTCTGCCTCACGGTGGGCGCCAGAAATGTACACACTAAAATGGTGCATTCTATGAACCATTACATGTAATTTTTCTCAAGAATGAGGCCTCACAAAGCGGCTCATAGCTCTCTATGCATGGAGTTGCAAAGGACTATGATGTATTTGCTCTCAGCTAGAGCTACAAGCTTGTGACCTTGCTAGTCAACCACACAACGAGAGATTCAAATGAGGACAAGGGCAAGAGTGCCAATATCCTCAAGAATCACTATGAAAATGCAATGCAAACTAGTCTAGAGAAATGAAAATGCAATGCAACTAAGCTATGAAATGGAAAGAACAAGTGTTACAAATCCCTCCTATTAAGCTATGTGAAATTATGCTATTGCATGAAAGAAACTAAGCTATGAAAGTCATGAAAATGAAACTATTATGTAAGAATGTAAACTAAACTATGAAGCAAATGAAGAAATCTAAAGTAGGATGCAACAATGATCTCTAAAAAGCTTCAAAGTCCTCAAGGATTCCTGTAGCATAAGGTTAGCATAAAATGTGATATGCAAATGAAGGAGATAGCTTTCCTTTTATAAGAAATGCAAAGGAGTGGACCATTGAGATTAAGAGGAAAAAGTCTTAATCGGCGGTGGAGCTTAAAAGAGGAGTGATCCGTGTGCACAAGTATCCTCCAATAGAAATTGACTTTGTGTCCATGTGAGACAAAAGTGCTTTTTTCCTTTTTGTAAAATAGGAATAATGCTTTATTTGTGCAACTTAGGACAAGAGGAAAGGTGGGGCTTTTTATTTAATCCAAAGGGGAGGAAATATTCCTTTTAATCAAATAAAGACTTAGGATAAATGATTAGCCCATAGGATAAAAATCCAATATATGATCAAAATTAAGACTCGATCAAGAAATTGATAATGTTGAAAAAATATTGATTATTGATAAAACTGATTCAGGGTTGATAAATCAAATAAATGGGGCCCAAAGTCTAGGCGACCATTTTTGGGTGCATACAAATTGCACCCACAAGGTCGAGTCCCCACTGACTAAATGGCAAGGTGATCGTAAAAGGATGGAGCTCCTGTGCTGGTGCATGAATAAGATTCCCATGTATTTGACATTTCTTGCATAACCTAGCAAAATGAAAGGAATATGTATCCATAGTAGGCTAATAGTAACCCATACACATGAGTTTCTTAGCCAAGGAAGGACCACTCAAATGTGTCCCACAAATACCATCATGTACGTCTCGTAAGGCAGTTTGAGCTTCATCATGTTCAAGACATCGTAAGAGAGTACCGTTAGGACCTTGCTGATACAGGGTGTCAGATATTAGGACATAGCGGGAGGCTTGGCGTAGAAAGGTTCATTTTTGGTTCTGGGATAGGTCAGGGGGTAGGATATCATTTTTTAGATAAGAATAGATTTTTCCATAAATCGGGGAGTCGTATCCAATAAGATGACATATAATACTTGTATTAGGATCATCATATGCAGGATAAGTCAAGGATTCCACCAAGAACTCAAAATGGGCTTTGGTATCCTCTGCATCAAATAGAGAAGCAATCATAGCCATTGTGTTTGCAGCCTTGTTATCGTGCTGTGGAATCTGCTCAAAGGTGATAATTGAGAAATATTGTTTGAATTCATCAACCATACGTTTATATGGTAACAACTTGTCATCCTTAGTCTGATAGTCATCATTAACTTGGTTGATAATCAACTGAGAATCTCCATAGACATTCAATTTAGTGACTTTCCATTATAGAGCCATCTTTAACCCAATCAATCAAGGCTTCATATTCAGCTACATTATTTGTGCAAGGAAAAAGTAGCTTGTAAGACTTTGGAATTGTGTATCCTTGTGGTGTGACAAAGCGAATGCTAGCTCCTGAACCCTGTTGAGTATATGATCCATCAAAATACAACTTCCATGTTTGTGTGGATAATGTCAAGATGTGTGCATCTAGAAACTCTGTATGTATAGGTTGATCATCTATTAATGGTGCCTCAGGTAATTGATCTACTATCACTTGCCCTTTAGTAGCCTTCCTATCCACATACTCAATGTCAAATTCACTAAGAAACATAACCCACTTAGCCAATCTTCCTGTTAAGGTTGTCTTGCTCAAAAGATACTTCAAAGGATTGATCTTTGCTATGAGCTTGATAAAATGAGACAACATATAATGTCACCACTTCTGTGAAGAAAAGACAACTGATAGACATGCTCTTTCAATTGGAGAATAGTTTAGTTCATATCCCACAAGTGTACGACTGATATAATATATAGCTTTTTCTTTTCCTTCTTGGTCTTGTTGGGCCAAAAGAGCACCTAGTGAGACTTTCGTACCTGAAATGTAGAGTAAGAGTGGCTTGCCTAGAATTGGTGACATTAGAGTTGGAGGATTTGCCAGATATTGCTTGATTTTAGTGAAGGCTTCCTCACACTTATCATCCCATTTGAATAAGATTTTTTTATGCAACAAATGCTAAAAAGGATGACTTCTATCTGGTAGTTGAGAAAAAAATCTTCAGATTGATTGGAGACATCCTTGCAAAGATCTTAACTGATTGATGTTAGTGGGGGAAGCCATCTCTATGATCGCTTTAACCTTTTTTGGATCAACCTCTATTCCTTTGGCTGAGACAATGTACCCTAACAGTTTACCTGATGTGACACTGAATGCACATTTCTTTGGATTGAGTCTAATTTGAGACTTTTCCATCTGGGTGAATATTCTATCCAACACTCTCAAATGACCTTTTCTATTTTTGGATTTTGCTAAAATTTCATCAACATAATCTTCCATAATGGTATGCATCATGTCATGAAAGGTTGTGGTCATAGCTCTCTGATAAGTGGCACCAACATTCTTAAGCCCAAAAGGCATCACATTCCAACAATATGTACCCAAGGGAAAGTAAAAGCAGTCTTTTCCTGGTCTTTTGGTGCAATCTTCATTTATTTATATCCAAAAAAACCATCCATCAAAGATAGCATCTCATGTCCAGTCGTCAAATCAACTATAATATCAATATTGGGCAATGAAAAATCATCTTTAGGACAAGCTTTATTGAGATCTCGAAAGTCTATACAAATCCGGATAGACTTGTCTGGTTTTGAGACTAGGACAATATTTGAAATCCATTCAGCATAATCAATAGCATGAATGAATCCAACATCTAAGAGTTTCTTCAATTCTTCTTTAACCATTAGTGCAATATGCGGGTGCATCTTTCAGAGCTTCTGCTTAACTGGTTTAATGCCTGGTGCAATAGATAAATCATGCATAATTAGATTAGGTTCCAGTCCAGGCATATCAACATAGGACCAGGCAAAGTTGATTTGTCTCTCTTTGAAAAACTTTGCAAAAGTTTCTTTCTTTGATTCTGTCAAGGATGTTGCTACTTTGAGAATGCACAGAGACTCCTATGTTCCAATGTTAAGAGGTAATGTTGGTTCTATAAGGATGGCAGATTTCTCTTGATATAGATAATTGGGAAGAGTGTTAATCCTTCCATCGTCAAGCACCTTAGAGAGGTTTTCACCTTTAGATGCGTCTTTTCTTTTTACCATTTTTGGATCTAATACTGCCACTAAGTGGTTTTCACGATTAGATCTATTGATTATTTTTATATTTTTATGACTGAAAGGATTGGCACTCTCTCCAAAGTAAGCCATGTCATTGAGTTCTATCAGAAATCCTGACTTATGATCCCCTAGTGGTAAATGCTCCCTAATTCTGAGATAGTCAATGATTGTATCATCATTATGAAATACATCAAGTTCTGGATGATCAGGAGAATCCCAATCTATAAGTACAGGATGTACAAGGGGTATTGAATCATTCGGGTCAGTTTCAAAGGTTGAGATGGTTTTTATAGAAAAATTGTCAAGGTTTATGATCATATCAGCAAGGTCTATTTCCATACTCTAATCTGAATCATCTATCGCAAGATAATACTCACTTCCCTCACAATCGACAAGAACAGTATCATGTAGAACTAATCCTAGTGAGCCAGTCCTTGAACTCTCCCCCTCATGGTAATTAGCACTATAGTGATGGACCACATCAATTCCTATCTCTTCAGTATAGTTAGATAATGAATCCAATTCATAGTCATTAGAGTCAGAATCATCATTATCCCCAATTCTATCAATGATTTCTTGTGCTATCCTTTGTTTCTTTGGATCCACATACATACCATGTTTTCAAAACTGTAATGCAGGAACTTTGGATGTCTCATAGAAAGGTGTGATCTTTGTTTTTCCTTTAGATTCTTTGGGTCCTTCTCCTTTGTATCCCAATCCTGTGGTATCTCTTTGGTAATTTGGGTTCTGCAGAATTGGTTTTATAACACCTTCTCTTTGTAGCCCTATAGGTCCAGCACCTTGGTATCCCATCTTTTGTAGCAAAGTATACCCTTTACCATATACATCAGGTGATATATATTCATGTTTGATATCCTCTTCTTTCTTCTGTGACTTAAGCAAATGGTTAGCATTACACTCAATTGCTTCTTTTGATATAGTGCCCCCACTTATAAATGTGTCATAAACAAGTGTGGAAGGGGGTTCTGATTTTTTTTTAGTGATCAAGGATTTCCCATATGATCTAGGAGATAAAGGTAGTTCTGTGATACAAAATTTTTGGCCCAAAGTGTATTCCCCCATACTTTATTCTTTTATCTCTATCTTAATCCCATTAGATTTAGAAGTTGATGCTATATTACTTGGATCAATGGGAATGGTTGCAGAAAATCCAACACAATTATAAGGTACCAAAGAATCAAGTGTTTTCTTCATAGTGTTACAATATTGAAAAGGATTAGGATCTCCCTTGATAGTTATTTCCTGTCCATTGTAGGGAAATTTCAAACATTTATGATAAGTTGAGAACCACTAGGAATTTCTTGATTGGTTGTGATAGGTGGTTCTCTAAGATGGGAAACATCAAAATCACTTGGTAATTTGGCTCCTTGTTGAGAAAGCATGAGGAAATACATCTCTCTATCCATGTCTAGGAGTCTTTCCATGACATTATAAAACCTAGGATCTTGCATAGCATCCTTAAGTTCTTGATCTGTGGGTTCCTCATCTGATGTAAAAAGTGAAGCCTTCCTAGGAATTCTAGACCAAGGGTTTTCCTCATTGTCTTTGTTTTCATCCATCTTGTCTACAAATTATGGATTAGTGGTTTGTTTGAGCTTCTAAGCTCGGGTTTGAACCATAAAATGTGAAAGATGATTGTGGGATGGAAGATGTTTGATGAAAAGATTGCGAAAAGTGTTTGATAGAAAATATGTGAAAAATATATTGAAAAGTGTTGAAAATGGATAAGATAACTTGATAAAATCTAAGTCAATAGGAGGTATGAATCTCACTATGATATGACAAAGAAAAATCAAGAGATAGTGATCTAGGTGAGTCTTGATTGAGGATGATAAATCCTGATATGATGAAAACTCACAAAAACCAAAATCTAAAAGTAAGGTAATGTTTCAACATTGAATTGAGAATTTTTAAGATTGGAATAAATGATTTGATGATTTGTTGATGAAGGGAGGATGATAAAAAAATGATGAAAATGGTCAAACCAAAGGTCAGAGGTCTGTGTAAATCGAATATTTTTCTTGAATCCTACTGAAGACAAAAATGGGTATTTGAAACCATAATTTTGAAATTTCCAAAGTCTGCAGGAATGCTCTCTGTTGTGTATGCGCAACGACAAATGCACAGGACAGTCTAGTAAATGCGCATAAATTTTGGATGAATGTGCAGGAGTTCCTAACAGATGCATTATGGCAGAATCAAAAGTGCAGACAATTTAAACAGATGTGCAACAGGATTGATCAAATGCGCAGGTTCTGGTTTTTGATGATTTTGGTCTGAAAATTGAAATTGTTTGGCTTTTTCAAGTGATTTTTTTGGCAAAAATAAAATGCATAGACACACACACACAAGACAGTAATGATCTAGTCTAAATTAATCTAGTATGAATGCACAAACACACTTATAATCCTAAGGTTGGCAAGGATAGTATCTGTTGAATCCCTACTAGGATAATAAAATCCAGCCACGCTAATCCACAATGGATAACCTAGGAACTTGGAGGCACGGGCTCCTCCTTACCGTGCACTCACTTCTCTAGCACACCAAGTTGTGAATTCAATGGGTCATTACTTCCCAAAGAACTGCTATCTCTACTATGAATTGTGAGTAATATGGGGTGTCTTCACGGGCTTGGGTGACCCCTTGAGCCAACAAATAGAAGATTTTTGGCCACTATACAAAATATTTTAGTAAGGACATCCGTTCAGGTGGTTGTGATCAAGTCATTTTCCCAATTAAGGGGGCTCTCCCAATCCTTTCAAATCAAGGCTTTCACCTCTACAATGTAGGACTTTAATGCACCACTGGGGTACTAGAGGAGATTTTAGTTGCCACAAAGAATTCACACCTATCCAATGTGAGACTAATCACACTGGCATTTTTTGTATACCAGTTTGGAAGGGCTTGGCTTCAGTCTGTTACCGGTTGGGTCATTCCTTGGGGTGAGTACCTTTTTTCCACCAAAGACCGCCCTCCACAAATTATAACAATTTCTCTTACACCCAAGATCCACGAATGGCAAGGGGAGAGGATACGTTGTTATAATTTTGGGATTACAATTACGCTAAAAAGCAAGACACAATGAATAATTTTCTATGCTAAAGAAAACACATGAAATTGAAAATCATGTCATATTTTAAAGCCCAAATGAGATTATGGTTTATTTTTGCAAACCCCTAGAAACCTGCAAATAAACTGTTAGAAATTTAGCAATGGGGTCTTCAAAATATCATCCTTCAAAACAACCTAGAGACTACCAGAATGGACAGACACTTGTTAAAAAGGTTAGTTAAAATAGAATGATTAGAAAATTGAAATAAACTAATAAAAACTACAGATGAGCAGAAACAGATCACAAATGCAAAAAAAATAAGAATGGATGCACGAAACAGATGCATGTGTAGCAGGATGGAATGTTTGCACAACATGATGATATGTAAGCACATAAATAGTAGATGTGCAACAGAGTGTTATGAATGCACAAAAAATTGGAATGAATGCATAGATTATAGCCAGATAGTGAAAAAGATAGAAGAGAAAATGGTGACTATTAATGAAAGAATGGATGCGCAGCAGAAAGTGATGTATGCACATAAGTTGGGTATGAATGCATAGAAGCGACCTGTAGAAAATTTGCACATGGAAAACTAAAAATAGAAAGTTAAAAATGTGGGTCTGGTCCCACGGTGGGTGCAAAAAATGTATGCAAATAAGTTATACTAATACTAGAATTATATATTAACTAATCTAAGCTAATAAATAAACCTAATGCAAACACAATGAAGAGTACAAAAGTAAACACAATGAAGAAACTAAATCAAATTACCTTCACCTACCATGTAGCTTATCTCCATTATTATCCTAGCCTTGATTTCTTGGATTGGTTGAGCTCTCAGAATTCCAATTTGAAGCTCCTTGCCCAAGATGTCACCAAAGTGTGGAGATTTGTATGAATGAGTGCAAAATGGCCTAAGCTTGATTATGCAAAACTAATGGATGAAATGGAAATGATATGAGGATAACTTGGATGCTTGAATGCTTGAATGCTCTTGATCTCTAGAATGCTTGATTGCTTGATTTCCATTTCACTATTAGCTCACAAACGGAAAATGAGGCTCCTTTTATAGAGTTTTTGGAGGATCCAAGCCTAGGTGGCACAATCCTAGGGCGAAAAATGAAAGGTGGAAGATCCTAGGGCTAGGATTGACTTGGTTGAAGGAGTTGAGAGAAAGGGGGATGTAGTTGAATGTGAGAGAAAGAATAGGGATGATGTTCCTCTCACATTGACATGGAAGAGGAGAAGGGGGAAGGGAAAGACACATGTCAAGTGTCTCACAAAGATCAAAGAGAGGAAGAGGGAAGGACTTTTTCCTTATGAGGACTCTTTGTACAAGTGTCCTATGAGTCATCTTTGACCCTTAGAGGTGGCTTGAGAAGCCCCTTAGGAATAGGGATTGTCTCTTGACTTCATTTAGGAGAAGACATGTGGTCATGAGACCAAGTCTTATGAGGCCATATAGCCCTTAAGGATAGGACATGTGTGGGTGAGGATAATGATTAATAAATAATTAATAATAATTATTTATCTTAGCCAAGATGATGTGTCAGGTGACTAGGTAGATGAGGTGGACAAGGGAACTTAGTCATAATTAGTGATTGTGTATTTGATTTAATCACTTTAATAGACTATTTAGAGGACTTAGGATAGGAGAATAAACCATAATGAATATATTAAATAAATTGAATAATTTATCTAATAAATATAGGAATAAATATTAATTAAATAATAAATATTTAATTAAATCATCAAGTCAATATTAATCAAATAATAAATATTTAATTAATTAATGAAGTCACTTTTTAGTGTATATAAATATCTATACCTATCATAAATATATCAAAGATATTTATCCTTATTAACACTGTTATGTTGATTCCTATAATTAGATTATTCTTACAATTCACACACACACACACACACACACACACACATAACTTTGATTTCATTCTTATATTCATATTCATATATATTTGTATATCATATATTAGATCATATAAGATTCTTATTCTTAATATATTTCAAATAGATTAGTATTTAACTTATAGTATAAATTGTTGTCACCCAATGCTTGTCGGAAATATAAAGATTCCTTTCCTTCCTTATTTTGAAGGCACTTGTTACTCTCATTCTTTCATAGGTAATAAATTAATTTATTATCTTCCTAACATACTAAATATTCTCATGTTTGATGATCCCTTATTTGGTGATGACTGTAGCATACTTTGCTTTCGTTTTGTCTTCTTAATGACTTACCGGTAATTAAATTACTCTTGGGTTTAGTCAGAAGTAAAGTGTTGTGCATTGCCTGATGGTTTGTGATCTAAAGAGTATGGAAACTCTTTCAAATGCTAACTATGTGGAAATGGATTACTGGCAGTGCGAATACAAATTGCTGATTGTATGAGATAGTAAATGTTGATTGGGTTATTAAGTGCTGACTTG
>BSBK01007876.1:0-308187 GCA_027943335.1 Chamaecyparis obtusa
CTATCATAATTAGTGCCAATTGCTGAGAGTTGATTCCTCAATTCAGTAATCCTCATTGTTAGGAATAAGGTGTCTCAACCTTGGATAATTCCTATTCTTATTATTTGTTTTGTAAAATGTATTTCTTGCAAATAATGTAATTAAGTGTGAGTGTACATGTCCAGTTGGCATGTTGATGTGTCACTCCACTTGATGTGTCGACATCTTGAATTATGTGTAAGGAGATCATGGCTGAAATGGTTATGATGGATTCCTATGACACGTAAGAGCTATGTCTGGAAGAATCAATGACGGGTGAAGACATGTGGCAACTGAAAAAGTTGAGTACTGTACACTCTTCCCCAATCATGGGGTTTGGGGTTCCTATTTTCTCAGAGAATGGTAAAACCCTAATATGGCTATCTTTGGAAGTTGCCCTAAAAAGGGAAGCGCATGATATAAGCATTTTTTAGGGTTGCGAAGATAGGTGAAGTAAGTGTATTGTTGGAACATTTTATGTTGTCACGATTTGTCTTCAAGAGTTGGAAAAATCTTCTGAAAGAACTTCCATTGCAAGTGTATTGTAAACTGTAATAGTTTTGATTAATACATTGTGCAGGTTTTGGAGTGCTAGGGTTTTTACCGAAAGGTTTCCCCAGGGTAAATCATTGTGTCATTCTCTATTTTCTGTATGCATGGTATATGGCTGTAATATCATTGTTAAAGTAGTTAACGAATCTGAAATTGTAAGGATTTAAAAGAATTTGCACAATACTTTCCTTTAGAGATTAGTGTAGGAAGCTATTTCCGCACTTGAGTTTCCTTACACTCATGAAATATGAGGTAATGGTTTCTCCTTGATTCATCTTTATTTGAATTAGTTGATTTTTGAGAGTAAGAATTCTGGTAATGTTGTTGATCTCAAACATGTTTTCCAGGGCTTTGATAATGTCATATGCAGAGTCTAACTTTGTGATAACAGGTAGTAGATGATCTTTTACTCCGTCTACTAATAATTCCATTGCTCTAGTATTGTCCTTTTCCCATTTCTCATTCTTCTCTGTAGGAGGAGTATTTTCTATAATTTTATTTAACTCATTCTTCCTTAGAATTAGCATCATTCATAATTTCCAAGAATTGAAATTAGAAGCACCATCAAGTCTATCTTCAAATCTGATTCCATTCGTCATTTTTTTTTTGTGAGAGAAAAATTTCCAAAGAGATATTTCAAAAAATATGATCTTGATTTAATTGGATCTTTCTTTAGGCAGTTAGGCTTTATAGAAGAAACTTGGCTCTGATACCATGTTAAGTTTCCAAGATCAGATTATGAAATATTTATTCTTTTATACTTTCTTGCTTAATATAACTTTGTATATATATACATGTATAAATAATTGTTATTAAGTTCAATGTGTATATATATTTAAATCTTATATATATATAATAATAATCTTTATGTATTTGCAGATTTCAATGTTTGCTAGACACGTCAGTATTTTGTATTGTTCATTATTGAAATCTGTGCATTGTATATTTGTATGGAAAGGAATAAGAGTCACATCTATGATGTGACGTGACTCTATGATGAGTCACGTCAGATCATAGACATGACTTTTGTCACATACTGCATATCTTAAGGAGCCCGATTGATTCGGTGCTAATGAACTCAATGTCTTTTGTTTAGCCCGATAATAATTAATTTGCCAGCTGATATCTATACAACTCAAATTAATGTATATTAATTTGCTTTTATACTTGAATGGTATTTACTTAATATATTATGAATGTGTGGATATATATATATATATATATATATATATATATATATATATATATATATATATAATAATAGTCTACATTATTAATATATATTATATATCTATATATTTATGCAAAATACATTTTCAATAATTTAGTCATTTCATATTAATTTACAATATATAAGAATATGTATAATAATAATACATATTATTATATAGATATTATAATTCAATTTTATTTGAATGAAGCTACATACTTCAACATCCCCCTCTGTCTGATCTCAAACATTTCATCTTCAATCTTGTCTCAGTCTCAACCATAGCTCTAAAGATTTTGAATTTGTCAAAATCTTCTAATATTTCCTTAAATTTTTTAACCCACATCATCCTTGAATAGTCATCAATGAATAGTATGAAATATTTGTCACCATAATAACTCCTAGTCCTAGTAGGACCACATAAATTTGTATGCACCAAATATAACAATCCACTTGAAGAATATATCTTTCTTTTAAAAGTATATCTTGTTAGCTTTCCCAACTGACATTCCTCATGCATAGAATTATAAGGTTTCAACAATCTAGGTAGATCTCTTACAACATGTGTAGCACTTATCTTCATAATTTTATCAAAGTTTACATGAAAAGGTATCTTATGCCACAACTAACTGTCATCATCTCTAGCAAGAAAACAATTATTCTCTATTCTATTCAAATGAAAAATACTACCCCTGGTCTTGGTACCTGGTGCAATCTCATTTTTGGAGCTTCCTTTGATTATGCATTTCCCATCTTTGAATTCCAACATGTATCCTTTACCAACAATCTATCCAACACTCAAAAAATTATGCTTTAAACCTTCAACATATAAGACATCATCAGTAGTATTCTTACCATCAATTGTAATTGAACCTTTCCCTTTGATAAAACAAGGATAATTGTCACCAAATCTAACAACACCACTATCATACATTTCCAATTTCATAAATTTATTCTTATGTCCAATCATATGATGCGAACAACCATTGTCTATTACCCATTCATGTTTTACCTCAACATGTGCAACTAGGTCTTTCTCTTCATTCAAGAAAGTATAATTTTCATCTCTAATAGTAATAAAGATGATCTCTTCTTTACTTTTCTTAGAATATTCATTAGTCACACCCTCACAAAATAATAACACTTCTTATGATATTTAGGCTGAAATTTTCTAGGCTCGTGCTTCGACACTCTTCCAAGGGATCTAGAAGAAAAATGAACAATCTTATTGCAAGAAAAACATTTTAAACGTAGCTTCCTTCATAATTACCTGCACCCTTAGGTACTCTCTTTGTAATCTAGAGTTCTAGCTCTTCCATCTTTCTTTCTTCTTCTTTAATATCTTCCCATTCCCTAGCATATTTAGATCCAAACTTAGATGAACTTGAAGAAATCTCACCAAAATCACAATTCGTCATATCCTTACAAATAGTAGCTTTAAATGCATATTCATACTTAGGAAGATTATCACAAAATATAGTCATTTCAAAAGAAGATAACTTATGAGCCAATGAATCTCTTGTCACCTTTGAAATATTATTGATCTCTTCAATTATAGAAACTTTATTGTCATAACTAGGAGGAAAAGATCTCAAAATTTTAGAAATAATCTCATCCTCATCTATTGTTCCACCAACACTTTTGATTCCACAAAAAAGTTTGGTCACCTTCTAAACATAGGCTTGAATATTTTCACCTTCACTCATCCTTAAGGATTCTAGCTTCCCTTTCAGGCTCTTCAACTTTTCTTTCTTCACATAGGAGTCTCCTTCATGCAATGCTTCAAGTTTTATCCACACCTCATGTGCAATTTCCAAATCAATGACATTTGGATATTGGACATCCGATAAGGCACTCAACAAGGCTTCCTTGGCTCTCATGTTATATCTGAATTTTGTCTTCTCATCAATAGTAGAAAAAACCAAATCTACAAGAGTTTTGTAATCTTTCTTTGTAACATCCCAAAAATATTCTCTAATGCATCTCAAATGTGTAATATTTCTACCCTTCCATAAAGAGTAATTGGTTCCACCAAATCTTAGACTCTCCTTCCTAAAATCTTTCATTTTAGATCACCTCAAGTGGTCAATATT
This sequence comes from Chamaecyparis obtusa, assembly GCA_027943335.1. Taxonomy (NCBI): domain Eukaryota; kingdom Viridiplantae; phylum Streptophyta; class Pinopsida; order Cupressales; family Cupressaceae; genus Chamaecyparis; species Chamaecyparis obtusa. Next base: position 3,874 of record BSBK01007876.1, read on the forward strand.
CAAAAAGAGGATCTCTAATACCAATTGACAGAAATAAGGTAGCACACACAACTGAGAGAGGGGGGGTGAATCAGTTGTGTCCAAATCAATTATGTCAAAACCAAAACTTAACCAATGCTTAAATTCATTACTTATATGTTTAAAGATAAACATTAAAGGACTAAACCAACATCACAAGAACACATAACAATATATTTTTATTGCATGGAAACTCGATTAAGGGAAACATTATGGTGGGGATCAAACCCACTAGATGATGTACTAGTATATATAAACTCATTAAAGGTACAAAGGGGAATGCCATTTCATTTAAGCTTACTACCTAGATCTCACTACTCAACTACAAATGAGGGAAACAACCCTTGGGAAAAAAAACCAAAGTACAACTAGGGCTACAACCCAAAAATAGAATACAATCCACTATGGACAATAATCCACTAATTTTTTTAACTGACTGATAGCATCTCAGACATGCCAATATAGCTCCAATGAAGTACAACTCTTTTCTAATTTTATTTTAGTTTCCACTCATACCTCTTTGTACATACATTGAAATTCCATCTAGCATCACTCTCTCATATCCATTCCATACCATCACAATTGTTAGATTTGACAAACGCAAATCATCCCAAGAACACCTGCATGCAAGACTGTCACAAAGAAGAAGCAAAAAGACAGAAAGCTATGGCGGCCAAAAGGCCAGAGACTGCAAAACCATGTTGCAAGAAAATAATCTTCTATTAACAACAATGAAGAAAATACAATCTCCTTATTGAAATGAAAGAAGTGAATCCTTATAAAAGGAAACACGAAACCCTAAAGGCTAAAACCCTAAAGAATTATAAAGCGCCTAAGTGAAACTTAAGCCTAGAGTATGATAAACTAATAATTAAATGATTTAATTATTAGCTAACATAAGACTACTCTAACACCCCCCCTTAAGTGTAACTTAGGGAGAAGCAAAAAAAGCTAAACTACTGCAGAAAGCAGGAAAGATGGGTCCCGGCAACTAGGCCTGATCAGGTACCCAAACATAAAGCAAAAGATGTCCCAGAGAAAGGAACAAGAAGAGAGCAAGAAACTCCTCTGAAGCATGTCTGAAAACTCTGTCAGAAGATACTGCTGGAACCCCCACTGAAGTGCATGACCAGGTAGAGAAGACAAGTGTCTGAAGAGCTGATCAATCGAACTAGGAAGCAATAGAACCAACAGGTGAACCCCCTCATAATGCTGAACTGGGAGAGGTGACAGGAACACTGAAATGCGATGCCAGAAACAGCTGCAGAAGAAGAACCAGGAACACCAACAGTGCAACAGAAGCACACACACAGGATAAAGGGCGGTGTCATAGACACAGTCTACATGGGCTAATGTCGTGGAAGGTATGCTCACTTGACAAGAGTGGATGCACCTATAGTGGCAAATGCATCAGAATCCCCCCATGGCACTTTATAACTGAGTGCGAATACTAAAACTGAACCAGGTGAAAAAGATCCCAGAAATGCAGAAGAGGGCACTTTATCTCAGTGCGTTTACAAAACAAAGATACATCAGAAAGAGCATGCAAGCTCAGAAGTCAGAAAGAAGAGTGCACTAAGAAACCAGAAGAAGAGATCCCCGGACCTGTAGAACCAAGCACACCACCAGAGGGCATAAACTGCATAACTCAGAGGAGTGAAAACCTGGAGCAGAATCTGGAAGAAATACCTCTGCCACTGAATATTACATAGAATCAGCTTTCCGACGATATCTCGTTTGCCAAAAAAGGAGTCCGGATGAGCCAGATATGACTCCCGAAAGGCAAAAAAAGACATCAGACTTCAACAGCAAAAAAAACTGTTGAAACGGTAGAACCCAAAACCCTAACCTCCATCATCGGAAAGAGCTCGGAAAGAGCTTTCCGACGATATAAAGAAGTCAGAAAACTGATACCGTATGCACAAGATACGGCCAAAAAACTCAGCTACCCCTAGAAAAAGCTCTAAAGGACAAAAAAAATACTTTTTTAAGCCCCGGGGGCTGGAATTACAAAGCCCCTGGGCGCATGGCGCACGCAGGGGGCTGGAGCTGGAGCTCCCGGTCGGTCATATGACCGGCCACTGAGGGCGGCGGAGCTGGGAGGAGCCGCAGAGGAGCGGGGGCCGCGGAGCCGGGAGGCGGCGGAGCCGGCGGAGGGTGCTGCGGCAGCATTCTCCGGCGGGGTGCGTGGAGGCGGTGGCGGAGGATGATGCCGGTGCCGGTGCCGGTGGAGCAGTGGTGGCCGGCAGCTGCAAGCGGCTCGGCGGAGGCCGCGGGGGTGGCGCCCGGGTGGCCGCTGGGTGGCGCCTGGGAGGCCGCCCCTTAAAAAAATTTTAATTAATTTTTTTAAAAATCGCCGTCTCGGAGTGCGTGCCAGGGCCGTACGGCCCTGGTATGCAAAAAATTTTTGCCTCAGATGCCACTGTGTCCAAAATGGACAAGTTTTATATGGATTTAGGGGTTCTTGGGCCTTCCGGACACAATGGTGGTGTCCGTTTTTGCCCAAGGTGAGCCAAATTTTGGCTCCCCCCCAGATCCACAAAAAAAACTCCTGAAACCCTTGAAAACCTCCTGCTTCTGAAACACTTCAACAAAACACGAACAGTGAGCAGCAAGATGGCTCTGATACCATGTTAGATTTGACAAACGCAAATCATCCCAAGAACACCTGCATGCAAGACTGTCACAAAGAAGAAGCAAAAAGATAGAAAGCTATGGCGGCCAAAAGGCCAGAGACTGCAAAACCATGTTGCAAGAAAATAATCTTCTATTAACAACAATGAAGAAAATACAATCTCCTTATTGAAATGAAAGAAGTGAATCCTTATAAAAGGAAACACGAAACCCTAAAGGCTAAAACCCTAAAGAATTATAAAGCGCCTAAGTGAAACTTAAGCCTAGAGTATGATAAACTAATAATTAAATGATTTAATTATTAGCTAACATAAGACTACTCTAACAACAATAACAAATGATTTCTCCTTTAAATATATTACATCAACTTATCACAACAAGGTCAGTGAGGGAGCTAATTACAAAATATTACAAAGAATTTAATACACAATCCTTGATGTGATCCAAGAAATGTTAGCTAAGACATATATAGGACCCAAATCTCCATCCAAAAACACACTACGGTGTAAAGATCACATCTCAAATATTCACAACATGCTAACTCAACAAGTCGGCCAAGACCATCAACACGCCATAGATAAATCTATGATTCTGATCACACAACCCAATACAATCCACTAAAATGACTAGATCACAATCCATAAACATCAACAAACAACATTAATTACCACAATAACAAAAAAAAATATGTATGTATTAGCATCTACAACTATCTTTGCACTAATCATTAGGAACACTAAATATCAACCTCTGTCACTGAATAAAAATATCTTGCCATCATCCAAATCATGAGCCATCCGAGATGAGGACACTATTGAGATTATGGAAAGGTGAGTTATTGAGAGGGGAGGGGTGAATCAGTAACCCTAAAAACTTTTTATCTTAATCCTTGTAACAAAGTAATTCATTAACTGACTGTGGTATTTATTGTCTCCATACATTCATTAACATAATTGAAATGTAAATACTTCTAATTTAATCAAATAAGAAATCATGAAACTTCATACACATAATACCAGTATTTTGGTATTGCAAAAACCCTTGTTAGAAGGTAAAAAATGCAGTGGAGATGACACCCACAAAACTTCACTAATTGTATTAATAAAGTTTTTCGATTAAGGCTACAATGTTTGATCACTTCTAATGTTCTTACCCTGTTAGGAGTAATAAGTAAGATCTATGACGATCTATCTAGTTAAAGGATTTTAGCAACATGATTAAGTGTGCACTTGGTTAAGATATTAAAAAAAAATATTGTTAGGTCTACTCTGTTAAGAGATTTAAGTTTTTCCACATTGTTAGAAAGTAACAGTGAAATTGATTTTCATATAGAAACTAAATTTGCATGATTTTAGATCTGATAAGTACTTAGCTATTATCACCTTTTTGTGATAGATCTCTTCTCTGAATTCTTCTTGGTAGCCTTCTGATCTAATATCTGATTAAGTCCTTGAATGTTCTATCAATGCTTCAACTTCACAACCCCGTCTGATCTTCAAATATCTGTATGTGCAACTACTTCATGTATGATGCCTGTCAAAATGACATCTTTAAAATTCTTATAACAAAGGATTTTGACCTAATTAGGATTATGGAAACATCTAGAAAACCTAAGATCTATGATCCAAATGAATAACCTAAACATCATTACATAGGGATCATGAATCATTAAATGATTACATCCATATTTAATCTTCACCTCGATCTTGGTAAACTATTTTCTAGCTCATTGTAAATTGTTTACCTTGTAGTTTGTGCCATTACAAAATTCTTTGTCATTTCCTGGGTTACTTGATATACATTTCATTCATCACTCGATAATTTACTAACACTTGGTATATACGAATACTTGGTTAAACTATGCTTGGTGCTCGGTAATCATCTGGCTCAGTATGAGTGCTCGGTCAAGACCATGTTCAGTTAATATGATATTCTTCCTTGTACTCTGCTTGGTATCTATTCTTGGTGTGTTGACTGACTAGCCTATTTTCTTCCTTTACCGACTGTATGTGTGATACTAATGACAACATATAACTAACATTCTCCCCCTTTGGCTTTAGTGACAAAAACACATATGTATGCCTTGTAATAAAAATTTCAAAACTGTATACCCAAAACTATAAACTCCCCCTTCATAGGTGCCTCGGTAAGTATACAAACTATTTATACATATTTTCTCCCTTCCTTGTAAGTATACATATCTATACATATCTTTTCCCCCTTTTTTGGAATAATACCAAAACTTGTATATACTTACAGCTTATAAAAAATGTTTTGATGGGTTTTCTTCAAGTTGGCGAAGAGGTTTTCCCATTCCTCTTTCAAACTGTCCAAGGAAATCTTCTCAATACCAACTTGTGCATTCATATCAAATATATGATCTACTATAGATAGCTCAGGAGTAGCTATTGGATCTTTAGATTTCTTTACATGCCTTAACATCACCTCAACGTGTGGTAACAACTCTTCTTGAAGCTCGGTTGTTTGATCTTGTATTTTATCTACTTCTCTTCTCAGCTCATTCCTTAACCCATGTATATGCTTTAATTTAGCATAATGTGCTTTAAATGCATTGGGGTCTATGAGGAAGATTTCTACACTCTTCTGCAATTCATCATCTAATCGCTTCAATTTTTCTTGGATCTCTGTAGTGAAGGACTCAGTAGTGCAAATATTTTTCAAAGTGGTGATTATCTACTAAATGATAGTTTCAATCTCATTTATGGTTTCAGATAAATTCACCTTATTTATTGCCACTTCTTGGCTGATTTTCTCTACAATCTTGAATTTTATCTTTGATTCATCTCTTTCATCAATTCTCTTTTCTGCATCAACATTTGGAGAGTTGATGTGCTCGATTAAAGTTGCAAGTTGTTCAATGATTGAATTTTCCTCATTAACATTGACATCAGGTACAAGTCACATTAATATCTCTCGCACATCTTCTAATACCTATTTGTGCTTACTCTCTTGTCTCAACTTCTCTTGCATTGCTTTCCTTGTGCACAATTCTCCATATCTCCTTAGTGCTTCAGGGTATAAGGTTCTCAAGTCACATGAAGGTATTTCAATGACTTCATCTAAGGTGACCAGACCTTTACCATGTTTCTTTTTATTTTTCTTGTCCTATGTACTGGATGTGGGGGATTTCCCATATGGAAATAGAGCTTTCATCTCCAAATTTGACTTTGTTTTCTCGGTGGAGACACTTTCCTCCTTGTCTTTCCCTTTTACTGTTCCCTCGATCTAAGGTCCTTAGGATTCTTACCTTGTACCTTTTTTAGAATCATATACATTTGTTTTAGTGTTTGCTCCTTTATTTTATGCCTCTTTTATCTTAGGCTCGATGGTCTCCTTATTTCCTTCTTCACCCTGCACTTTGATAGTGTTGAGTGGTTGCTTGGGTGTATTCTCCTTGAGTTTCTCTTGAGTATAAATATATATGGCTTGCACCAAAATAGGTAAATTACCTAGTTTTTTTTCTATAGATGCCTCAGTAGTTTTATCTTCCTCCATGTTCTCAGTAGTAGTAACAATAACATCTTCATCTTCTTTTTCCTCTTCATTAATATCTCCTTCATTGATGTATTCAATTATCACTTCATCATTCCCGGTTATCCAAGAATGAATAACTACTTAGGAGTATCCTCTTTCTCTTTCTTGGTATAATCCTTAGGTACTTCTTTGTGAAGATATCTACTATATGCTCCTTTGTTGGTACATATTCCAACTTCACCTCCTTCTCTTGCACTTTCTCTCTTAGAAAGTGATACTTAATTGCAATGTGCTTAGTCTTGGAATGCATTACTAGATTCTTGGAAATATTTATTTCACTTTTATTGTCACAAAAACAAGTTATCATTTAAGTCACCTTTTCTTTGATACCTTCGAGAATCTACTTCATCCATACATAATTTGTGTGCAATTTATAGATGTTGCTACTACTCTACTTTTGTAGTAGATTGTGAGATACAATTTCTCATCTTTCTTGTACAAGATACAAGCCTTTTACCTAGAAAGAATGCACCACCAATTGTGCTCTTTCTATCATCACTATTTCCTACCCAATATGCATCAGTAAATACACTCAAAGAGAAATAACCATCATGAGAATACCACAGACCCTAGTCAACTATCCTTTTTAAATACCTAAATAACCTTTTGACTTCCATATGAGATTCCTTGGGATTATCTTGAAATATAGCTACTATTCCAACCTCTTGACCAATATCTGGTCTACTATGAACAACATACTACAACTTACCAATCATAGACCTATATAAAGTAGCATCCACTACATCAAATTCATCATCCTTAGACAATTTACATCTTGTTAACATGGGGTTCCAACTGGTTTCCATACCAAAAGTCTTGAGTACTTCTTTCACATATTTAGATTGACTAATATATATACCATTCTTTAGTTGTGAAACCTAAAATCCAATAAATAATTTGATCTCCCCAATCATTAACATTCCAAACTTCTTCATCTCTTCAACAAATATCAAACTCTTCTCATCATTTCCCCCAAAGATTATATCATCAACAAACACTTCAACTATCAAAAACTTATCTCCTTCAAATTTTAGGTACACATTACTATCATCACTTGTTCTATTAAAACCAATTTGAATAAGATAAGAATGTAACCTTTCATACCATACCCTTGGTGCTTATTTTAGTCCATATAGTGCATTTTGTACCTTGCATACCATGTCCTTGTCCTTTGTCAATGCAAAATCTTTGGGTTGTTCTATGTAGACCTCTTCTTCAAGAATTCCAAGAAAGCTGACTTGACATTCATTTGAAAAACTTTGAACCTTTTATAAGAGGCATAAGAAAGTAGAATTATTAATCCTTCCAATCTTGCCACTAGAGAAAAAGTCGCTCCATAGACTAGTCCTTCTTCTTGTGCATAGACCTTATACACAAACCTTGCCTTATTTCTGATCACGTCTCCATATTCATTCAAAATTTTCATTAAAATTTATTTGGCACCGATCACATTTTTATCTGCAAGTCTGGGAACAAGTGTCCATGTATCATTCTTCTTAATTTGATCAAGTTCTTCCTCCGTAGATTTTACCCAATCTTCATCCTTGATTGCTTCCTTTTCTTTCTTAGGCTCATAATTGGAAATCAAACAAGTACTTTCTCTGAAATTTCTTCTTGTTAGAACACCTACATTCTTATCATCTATAATTTGATAAAGAAAAGTGATTTATCTTCACATACCTAGGTATCACCGGTTCAAGTCTAGGAGCTTCTTCTTCCGCTGATTGAATCACTTATTCCACATTATAATGTTCACTAGTTCATGCAATTCTTGTTCAATATACACAATCTCTCGATCATTCTCTGTTACATTCTTTCTTGAATCACTAGGTTTTTTAGGGTATTCATCCACTTTTACATTTTCACTCTTAGTTATTTTGTTACTTCTCTTATTGAAACACTTACATACTTTAATTTTAGTATAATAACCCAAGAAAATACCTTCATCACTTTTTGGATCAAATTTACCGGTGTGATCATCCCTCTCAATATAACATCTACTGCCAAAGAATTTGAAATATTAACACTAGGTGAGTGACCATACCATAGCTCATAGGTGTCTTATAGGTTCCTTTCTTTACTTGCACCATGTTTAGTGTGTAGACATCAGTACTAATTGCTTCTTTCTAGTACATTTTCATTACATCACCTTGAATCAACATTTTCCTTGCAGCATTGACTATATTTATATTCTTCCTCTCTCCAACACCATTTTGTTGTGGAGTCCTTAGTGCATAAATTTGTCTTGTGATTCCATTATCTTCCAAATACTGAAATTTTTTTGCAGAAGCAAACTCACCTCTTGTATCAGACCTTAAGAACTTTGAATTCTTACCTGATTCCTTCTCAACCAATTTCTTGAATACCTTGAATTTTTACCTAATTCCTTCTCAAACAATTCCTTGAATACTTTGAATTTTTGGAATGCATCATAATTCTCCTTCAAGAAAATTACCCACATCATTCTACAATACTCATTGGTAAACAATATGAAATATCTATCACCTTGATAACTTCTCTATCTCAAAGGCTCACAAAGATCAGTATGCACCAAATCAAGTATGTCCTTAGATGAAAAAGACTTTCTTTGGAAAGAAGAACTAGTCAACTTATGCAGATGAAATTATTTACACATCATGTTGTCTGGCTTGAATAATTGTGGCAATCCCCTAACTGCATTAGTCTTACTGACTTTGATTAAACTGTCAAAATTTACATGACAAAACCATCGATGCCATATCCAACTATATTAAACCTTTTCAACCAAACAAATATTCACATTATTATTCAGATGGAATAAATTACCTCTAGTTTGCCTATCGGTAGCAATCTCGTCATTCAAGCTTCCATGTATTCATCACATACCTCCTTTGAATTCCAATTTGTAACCTTTATCATTTAGATTACCCACACTCAATAGATTATATGCTAGACCATCCACAAGATAAACAACATCTATATTTATCTTGCCATTCAAAGAAATAGTGCCTTTTCCTTTAACCAAACAAGGTGTATTATTACCAAACCTTACCACACCACCATCAAACTCATCAAAATTAATGAACTTACTCTTGTCATTGGTCATGTGATGTGAGCATCCACAATCTATAATCCATTTATCATTGTGTCCCATGTGAGAAACTAGTGCATTTTTTTTTTTCCCTTTAGATGGATCTTCTTTGACTGCAATAAATACAATCTCCTCTTCCTCATTATCTTATCATTCTTCATCAGTAACTCCTTCATCAACTGCAACATAGCATTGTTTCTTCCACTTGCCCTTAAACTTTCTAAACTTATCCTTTCATTCACCATTAGGACATCTAGCTGCAACATGTCCAATCTTATTACATAAAAAACATTTTAGTGGTAGCTTGTCTTTGCACTTACAAGTCCCTTTAGGTAATCTCCTTTCTAGTAGTTCTTCAAGCTCTCCTGGTTTCTTTTCTCTTCCAAGATAGCTTCAAGTTCGTTGGTGTAACTTGACATGCAATCAGAATCATGACTTAATTCTTTACCTTTCCTTATTGGTACATTAGACACTGATTCCATGAAAGCTTCCTCAACTCTTGGAATATTGTTATCAAAGTTATTTAACTCCAATGCAATAAGCTTACCGATCAGTCCATGTATAGTGAAAATGTGAAAAATTCTCAGCTCATTTATAGCAAACACTCTAATGGAATAAGAAAGTTGTAAATTTCACAACATTTTACTTACCACAACATCTTCCTCAATATTTCCACTAGCACCTCTAATAGCATCAACAACTTATTTTATTCTTTGACCATATTGTGCAATGTTATCTCCTTCTACCATCTTCATGTCATCACACTTTCCTTTGAGACTATCTTCCTTAACTTTTTGCACATGAATATCTCCACCATAGATTAGTTTCAAATTTTCCCAAACATCATAGGTAGTATCAAGTCCACAAACATCAAAATATTCAATATATGATAAGGTACTTACAATAGCTTCTTTTGCTTGAGTATTCTCATGTTGTTCCTTCAGTTGATCTACATTGAGAGTTCTGGAAGGAGTGGTATACTTTCATGTATATGTATCCAGTATTGTGATCCCATACCTTTTAGATATAAATTCATTCTACCACTCCATTGTTAGATAACTAAGAGAGGGGGGGGGGGGGGGGGGGTGGGTGAGTCAGTTAATTCCAATTATCCTATAGTCCCAAACTTGTAGATGTATATATTCAAAAAATTTCAACCAAATAACCAACTCGGTAAGATAGCAATAACAATCTTTATGTTTATTTAATGAATACCAGTAAATTCAATATTGTGTTTACCGATTAAACCAAATATGAAATGTGTAAAGTAAAACATCAATCCAATCACATCAAATAACACATAACACAAGGATTTTAATGTGGAAACCCTTCTAAGGTAAAAAACCACTTGGGACCGGTAACCCAAAATATTTCACTCTTCTAAAGTGAGCTCGGTTAGGAGCCAACTCTGTTAAAGGTTACAGTGCACACTGTAAGGTGTGACCTGGTTAGAGGATTTATCACTACCAGTTAACTCTTGACGAGCATTCACTATGGGGTCAAAAGAAAGCCATCAGCATTCATAGAATGTCATAGTGAAATACAAATAAGACTATTAAGTCCACTCGGTTAAGAGATTTAGGTGTAACAATGGTTAACCGGATATAGTAGTGATTAGATTCAAATAAAACTAAGATTGCAGATTTTTAGATCTAAGCTAAGCTCAAAATACCTCCTCTAATCAATAATCACTTCAATCGTTCATATCCTTCAACATATCCAACTCGGTCAATAATAATCTGATGCTCTGTTATGCCTGTAGTTTTGCTTGGTTCTATCTGTAACCAGTTTGATTAGTGGTGCATGAAAACATCCTTCCACACTATTTCTCGTGTAGATTCAATTAGCTCCCGCCTCAATAATGAATCTCATGTCTCTTTAAATACCTAATCTAGATATTGTAATTTAGTTGTTAGAGTGATTACTGCATACCTTGCGACATGTGCAGTGGATGTATGTTTATTAGGATTTATGATTATTCATGAGATGTAATCATTTTGATGTAATTGTTGTATTTAATTTATGGAATCATTTGTTGATGTCATTCAATGAGTTATGTTAAAAAGTAATACTACGTCATGGGACCCATTAGTTTTATAACCTATGTATGTGATGTGTGTTATGTGAGATAATGGTTAATGTATTCATGTGATTGTATATCTTAATTGTAAACTTTAAGAAAAAAAAAATTATTCACCTAAACTTAGTATCATGTTCTAGGTTAGTTTCTTTTGGGTTCCCTAGCAAGGTGTTACATTTGGTATCAGAGCCAGGTTTCTACACTAGGAACTCTAGGTATGTACGCTCATTAGGTTTTATGTGTGTAGTTTAAACTTGAAACAAAACTTAGACATATAACATATCTATTTTCAGACTATTGCTTTGTTATCATCTTGTCTTGGTTTATGTTTTGATCTATGTTGTGAGATTTTTGCTGGTTTCTTTATGTTGTAGGAATCATGCCTGAAACTAGAGTAGCCAGAGGTAGAGGTAGAGGTAGGTCTAGTAGACGTGGAAGGGGAAGGAAACCTAGCCCCTCCACCAGTGTTGAGCAAGTCAATAACCGCCAGCAGTTGAGAGATGACCAGGGAGATGAGCATCAAGGAGAGTTCGATGAGCTCAATACTAGACAGCTCCTTCAGGAAATCCTTGCTTGTCTTGGTCTTGATCAGGATAGAGTAGATCAGGAAGGTTCACATCATTCCTAGAGGAATGAAGGACAAAGAGAGAGGGAAAGATCCAGGATTCCTCTTAAGAGGAAATTTACTATGGATCCTTCAGTGGTTGCAGCAAACCATATGAGGGACCTTATGAGGGGACGACCTATTCCATTTGATGGGAGGGGTATAGGACTTTAGGCTAAGACATGGTTAATCACCTTGGAGTGAAGTTTCACCATGCACCCATTTAGTAGCAACACCAGAGCTAGATATGCTGGGACACAACTCACAGATTTTGTAGCAGTATGGTGGAAAATTGAGGAAGAGAAGCTGGGTCTTTAGATGGACACAGTTACATGGGAATTGTTCTTGGAAAATTTTTGAGAATGTTTCTTATCTGATCAGTGGAGGAAATAGAGGGCTGATGAGTTTCATAATTTGAGACAGCTGACTATGATAGTGAGTTAATATGAGCACAAATTCTTTGAGCTCAAACAGTACACCGGATTTGGACAGGACATAGCCTTATTGGTTTAGCACTTTGTCAGGGGGCTGAATGCCCGCATTATTGGAGAGGTCTTACTCTTTGAGCCTAAGACCCTCAGGAAAGTGGTTGTTAAGGCTACACTTAAGGAGGCTAACTTAGGTTTTGGCCATGGTTGGAAATCAAATGCTTCAGCTGGTGGACCTTCAGGATCATGATTCAGAGGGAATCAATCTCATGGTAGTGGGAACTTCAAGAAGCCTTCGAACTTTTATAGAGGTAACCAAAATTAGCAGCAGGTTAAGTCACCTCCACCTCCTTGTACTCAGAGTGATGGTTCTTGATCCAAGAACATCCGCAATGGCAAGCACTTTAAGCGGAATCAGACTACTTAGCTAGCTCGGAGTGCTCAGCAAAGTGTTAGCAAAGGTAGCTTCCAGCAGTCTAGTGCGCCTTCCGGTGGGAAAGGCAATTTTAGGAGCATAGCTTATTTCACCTGTGGGCAGTTTGGACACATAGCTATGAATTGTCCATATTTCCCACCTTAGTTTTATTCATAGAGATTAGTGGCTTCTGGGCCCACAGTGGGTGATGCAGGATGAGGTGATAGAGTTTTTGTAGCATTGGATCAGTAGCAGGCAGATCATCAGGGCATGGTAGTAGAGACCATAGGTACTATTTGAGGTGTACCCATTTCTATTTTATATGATTCTAGTGCTACTGATTCTTTCATATCTCCACATTTAGTTGAGTGTTTTGGGTTAGTGGTTGCAAAGCAAGATAGTAGTTGGCAAGTGGAATTAGCCTCAGGAGCTAGGGTTGTAGTAGGATCTTTGGTTCCTAAATGTGAGCTAAATTTGGGCAAATTCACTACCTCAGTAGATCTATGTGTGATTCCTTTGGGATCATGTGGGGTCATTTTAGGTATGGATTGGCAAGGACCTCATGGAGATACCATCGATTGTAGGAAGAAGACCATCATTTGCAATGATGATGAGGGCAAGGAGTGTCAGAAATTGGGTATTCCACATTCCATTTCTCTCCGAATGATTTCAGCTATGCAACTTAAACATTGTATGTGAAAGGGTTGCTAGATGTTTGCGGTGACTCTCAATGAGATTGATGAAGAGGAGAGTGAGGACAAGACCCTAGATCACCCTGTGTTGTAGGAATTTCTTGATTTCTTTCTGAAAGAGATTCCAGGTATGCCACCTAAGTGTGAAATCAATTTTCAGATCGAGCTTGTTCCAGGAGCTGAGCCCATCTCTAGAGCTCCATACCAGATGACTACTCATGAGTTGAGTGAGCTTAAGCTTTAGTTGGAAGAGTTGTTGGCAAAGGGGAGCATTAGACCTAGTGTTTCTCCATGGGGAGCACCAGTCCTCTTCGTTAAGAAGAAGGATGGATCTTTACGCTTGTGTATTGACTACAGATAGTTGAACAAGGTAATGATCAAAAATAGATATCCTTTGCCACGCATAGATGATCTTTTTGATCAGATTAAGGGAGCTAAGGTGTTTTCTAAAATTGATCTGCAGTCAGGGTATCATTAGCTATGGATTGATGATGCAGATATTCATAAGACTGCATTCCGTACATGATATGGGCATTATGAGTTCATAGTAGTACCCTTTGGCTTAATGAACACTCCATCAATGTTCATGTGCTTAATGAATGGAGTGTTCCATGAGTACTTGGATTACTTTGTTTTGGTCTTCTTGGATGACATATTGATTTATTCCAGATCCATAGAGGAGCATGAGGAACATCTTAGACAAGTTTTGCAGTGTTTGAGGGAAAATCAACTCTATGCTAACGCAAAGAAGTGTGATTTCTTTCAAACAGAGATTCAGTATCTTGGTCATATGATTTTAGGAGAAGGTATCTCGATAGATCCTTCAAAGATTTATGTAATTATGGAGTGGCCAGCACCCACTAATGTGTCTGAAGTCTGTAGTTTCATGGGTTTGGCCAGATATTACTGCAGGTTTGTTAAGGACTTCTCCAGGGTTGCACATCCTATCACCTCATTGCAGAGGAAAGGGAAGATGTTCATTTGGACAAAGAAGTGGGAGGAAGCATTTCAAAATCTTAATGGGTGTTTGACTAGTGCCCCTATTCTAGCAGTACCTGATCTAGCCAGAGATTTTGTTGTTTGCACTGATGCATCATTAGAGGGTATTGGAGCAGTCCTCATGCAGGAAGGACGAGTGATTGCATATGAGTCTCACAAACTCAAGGATCATGAATTGAATTATCCTACACATGATCTTGAGTTAGCAGTGGTAGTCCATGCTTTGGTTAGATGGAGACAATTCCTATTAGGGCACCATTTTGAGCTTCATAGTGATCACCGTAGTCTCCAATATATATTTACCCAACCTAATCTGAATGCTAGATAGAGGTGGATGGAATTCCTGTGCGAGCATGATTTTGAGATTAAATACATCTAGGGTAAAGAGAATGTGGTAGCAGATGCTTTGAGTCACAAGAGGAAGATTGTTTCAGCTATGACTCTTAGTGTGGATTTGAGGAGCAGGATTCTTCAGTCACTTCCTAGAGATACTTTGTATTAGGAGGTGAGTTTAGTGATTGAGTTAGGTAGACCATTGGAGGGTGGGTTCTCAAGATTTGTCTTGGAGTCTGATGGACTTATGCGACACAAGGGCGAGATATATGTACCACCATTGGATGATTTGCATTCATTGGTTTTATCAGAGGCTCATCGTGCACCTTATTCAGCACATCCTGGTGTCAAGAAGATGCATGCGGATTTATGATAGCTTTATTATTGGCCTTGCATGAAACGTGACTTTATAGATTTTGTGGTGAGATGTTTAGAGTGTCAGAGGGTCAAGGCAGATCACCAACATCTAGCAGGGCTTTTACAGCTTAATCTCATTCCATCTTGGAAGTGGGATATTATTTCTATGGACTTTATTATTGGATTGCCTATGACTCCTTGTAGACATGATGCTATCATGGTGATCATTGATCAATTGACTAAGGTGGCACACTTTTCTCCCATGAGATCATCTTATATAGTGACTTCTATGCCCAGGGTCTTCATGTAGGATATAGCGAGACTTCACGGAGTTCCACGTAAGATTATCTCTGATCGAGATCCTATTTTTACGTCAGCATTTTCGACTTCACTGTAGCACAATCTTGGGGCTCAGTTGAATTTCAATTCAACCTATCACCCTGAGACCAATGGTCAAATAGAATGGGTTAATCAAGTGCTGGAAGATATGCTGAGGATGTATTTCATGGATAGACAGACTCACTGGGAGGATTATTTATATCTAGTGGAGTTTGCTTATAATAATGTATATAATAGTTCCATTGGCATGTCACCCTTCCATGCATTATATGGATGTCCTTTTCGCACACCATTAAGCTGGGATAGATTGGAGGATCCTATTCTTATTGGTCTAGATATGCTTTGTGACACGGAGCAATAGGTAATTCGTATCTGAGAGCATGTGGCTACTGCACAGGACAGACAGAAGAAATATGTAGATGCTCATCGGATTGATAGATAGTTTGTAGTTGGGGATAGAGTATTCTTGAGAGTGCATCCACGGAAGAGTCTGATCTGTTATGGAAAGGGTTTGAAGTTGGCACCTTGATTTGTTGGTCCTTTTGAGATCTTAGAGAGGATAGGTACAGTTGCATACCGTCTTGCTTTTCCACCTAGCTTATCATGCATTCATGATGTATTCCATGTTTCAGTACTTAGGTGATATATTCCTGATGTTACACATGTACTTGATTGGAATGCTTTACAGGTGGAGGACAGGCAGTTGGCATTGGAGCCCATACGTATCCTACAGTGTCAAGATTTGATCCTCAGGGGTCAAACCATCGACCAAGTAAGGGTCCAATGGGATCCAAACAATGAGACAATAGCTACTTGGGAGGATGCAACTAGATTTCAGGAATCTTATCCCTACTTGTTTGCAGGCTTCCAGGAGTAGGCCTGATACAAGGTGGGGTGGATGTAGTACCTCCATATTTTTCTTTCAATTTTTCAGATGCCATACTCTTTTAGGCCACATTGTTGTGTGCAGATTTTATTATGTCAGTGACTATTGATGATCTGGATTATGTTTTGATTATGTCATGTTTGGATACTGATATATTATGTTGAGATATTTCATATTTCAGTTGGTTTATGATGTACTTACCCCATACTAGCATGTGTATGGTGTTCATACATATGTATCTATTTTATATGTCTGTATGGTAGAGGACAGAGGCATAGTTACTCGCTTTGTCGAGATCCACATGACTAACTATACCCTACCATTGTTTGCCATATGTTGTATGTACATGCTTTGATTTGTGATGACTGGTTTGCAGGTACAGGGCATTGTATTCCCTGAATTGGCAGGAGTGAGCATGCCCAAAAATATACTCATCTCAATGGTAAAGAGGGGAGGTAACAGATGGACCCAAAAACCCTAAATCTAAGCCTAATTATCCTAATTATTGGATAAGTATCCGTTGACCACCTTACTCGAATTTGTCAGGTGACAAAGTTCATGGATTCCATCTCTGTGTTGGTATGCTTATTTGATGGTCCTTATTTATTGATGTTTGTATGTGTGATTTTCTATAGTTATAAATTTAATATTATATTGGAAAATAATATTAAGTTTATTTCCTATGTTATTTTATGATCGTTAATTAATAAAAAAATCAAATATTAGGATATTTGATATTAATTAATTAATTTTGTGAAATTTATATGAAATTGTCCTATAGTTATTGAATTAACATATCGCATGATTTAATGATGTTAGAATAATAAATTATTTAGTAATGGATTTTAATATTAGCATGTGTTATATTAAGTTTGAATATGTCACTTTTCAAAAAGGAGTCAAATTGTCTTTTGGAGTTTAATATGAGTTGTGCATAAAAATATTTATTTTTAATTAATAAATAGGAATTTCTCTCAACAAAGTGGAGGAGTTTGAATAGGAGTCCTTGTGTGAGTCATCTAGGGTTTTGCTTGTTTAGTGGAGTTGAATCCCTAAAAGGGGAATTTGGAATTCATTTTGGTTAATGAGTTTTTTGGAGAGAGCTTTTGGGAGTTTTCTATTTTTCTTGTGTTCTTGAGCTTTTGGAGATTGTGCATGAATTCTGGGTGAAGATTGCTTGCTTTGGATTTGGGGATTTCTTGCACTGTGACTCAGAGTTTGCAGGTTGAGCTTTTCTGTTGACAGTTCTGGGATTGTATTCATCTTACAGGCATTCTATCTCAGTATCTAGCATTGGATTGAGGTAGGGTTTGTTTTAATCTTCCTGTAATTTCATTTATTAAAAAAAATTCATTATATAGATGTGCTTGATTTGATTTGAGGATGCAAATCTATTTTCAATTATGCTTCATTATGGGTATTAGGAAACCCTTTGTATTATACCTTTTATTTTATTTTGTGACTTGGCATAGTAATGTTATGCTGCTTAAATTTTTGAAAAAAATTCTTTGTAGGGCACCTAGAAAAGGAGAAATTAAAATCTCTATAGTTAGTTCTATAGTATGAACAAATTAAATTAATGGGTTGTCTTCAAAAATCCATTTTGGATGAAAAAATTCTATTCTGTGTAAAAACAGTCCCTCTTTGTCAAAAATATACAGTAAAAAAAAATATACTGGATAAGACAAAAAAAATTAGTTTTCCATGTTCTAAATGGTTGAATATTTAATCAATATTGTTAAAGGGAAAAAAGACAGAGTAGAGGAAACAAAGATATACCATGAATTTTTATGGAAATATATTTTATTTCCATTTCTGGAAAAAATTTCCTACAACCTCTGTATTCCATTTTCAGAAATATTCCTATTGCTTGCTGGCTTTTCTTTTTAATAAAAAAATAAAATAAAATACTTTACATGTAAAAAAAGGGATTTGACACTTATAAAGTGTCGCATGGAAATCCGAATTGTTTTAAAAAAAAATTTATAAATTTTTTTTTTATAATGCAAAGTTTAATGGGCAATGGGGCCACCAATCCCCACTCCCCAACACCACTGTGGTGGTGTACCGTGGTGCGCACAGGATCCCCAAGGAGGGGTGGCGCGACAGTCTATGACTGCAGCGCCAGTGGGTGGGGACCAGCGGGCCCCCCCAACGAGGTACTTTATTTTTGTTTTTTGTTTTTTTTAGATTTTATAATAATTGCTAAATTAATTTCGATCATTATAAATTCTTTTAATTTTGTTATATTAATTTTATTTTATATAAAATTTGTTTTATGTAAAATGAAATTAAGTGTTTAGGTTATTCAATGGAAATTAATTGATAAGATTTATTAGTTAATTTTCTTAGTAATTAAAATTATTAATTTTATTTAAGCTTTGCTAATTTACTTTAGTTAATTAGTGTTAATAAATTTTATTAATGAGGTTTATTTATCTTAAGATAATCTTGATTTCTTAATAATTTATTTAATAATAAATTTGTTTAATTTGAGTTTTACTTAAATAAAGGTTATATTCATAAATAGAAATATCTTTATTTATAATTTTTGTTAGTCATTTATTATTTTTTTGGATAATAATAAATGCTATTAGTAGATTTTATTTAATATTGGAAAAACATGTTTATAACTGTTATTTAGAATAATATTTGTTTTATTGGATTAAAACCAATGTTGTTAAACCTTATAGTTAGTGGGCAATAAATTAGGTTTAATTAATTGATAGAATTTGGGTTACTTATCTAGTTATGGCTTAAGTTTGAATAGTATTATGTGATGCATTTATGTATACAATTTGGACTTTTATTTAATGGTGAAAACGTATAAATTATCTTTTCATCTGTATATGCATTATTTTCTACTGAAATTGGCTGTTAATTCAATATGATTTTTATCTTTCCTAGTTGTTGGGTTTGTCAGTTTTATGGGGACTAGATGACCTAAGAAAGATAGAGGCTTGGGAATTATCTGTTATTCATGTTGTTTATCATGTTTGGCATGAGTGTGATCTATTTATGTTCTAGATGACCTTATAGGCTCTTGCTGTATTATGTGATTCAATGTTTATGTTTGCATAGTCAATCCTGGTTTCTATGATGATTCTGGATGTGTGACTATCTATTTATCTATATTCGATCTAGGAGAGATCTATGAGCCTAGGGTAGTTTACCTAGATATGTGTTAGGAGGTGGCTTGCAATAAGCCTCGAGGCCCACAAGTGGCTGCCAAGATCACTTATTGTAAGTTATTATAATCAAGTGATAACCTAATATAACATTGAGAGATATTAAAATGAACCTAATAAGATAGTTTCCTCTCCCATGCTTTAGTGCTAGTACAGACTGAGATGAGGATGAGATGATGCTTGCCGCCTACTGAGGTGAGTGTTCTAGCATAGTTAGTGGCTTTGTCAGTATGAGAAGTCATTGATTCTGTGTATGGTCACTTCAGTGCCGAGATCGAGAGAGATTACTAGGATGAGACTCAAGGGTTAGACATACATGATGACACTTTCCTATACATAGTCTAGTTATCCTACATGGTCGGTTGCCCCTGGATTAGTGTGTCATACCTATCACTTTACTGGTTGACCTTGAGTTAGTAAGCTTTCAGGATTCCCTTGCCTAGTGGTATTTCCTGATTTGACTTGATTATCCAATTGGGGTCCAATGTTATCTCCTCAGCACGGTGGGGTAGACCTTTGTGGTTCTACACAGATGGGTGGTAGTGATTCTTTACCATTCAAGATTTGACATCTTGGTACCGGTGCTTGATGGTGTCTTGTAGTTGGATTCCTTATGTTACTTCATCTTTGATGTTCTTTATTTATGTATTCTTTATTGTAAATCTTGTATTAGAGTATCACATGTGATACCTAATCTGGATATTGTAATTTAGTTGTTAGAGTGATTACTGCATACCCTGCGACATGTGCAGTGGATGTATGTTTATTAGGATTTATGATTATTCATGAGATGTAATCATTTTGATGTAATTGTTGTATTTAATTTATGGAATCATTTGTTGATGTCATTCAATGAGTTATGTTAGAAAGTAAGATTACGTCATGGGACCCATTAGTTTTGTAACCTATGTATGCGATGTGTGTTATGTGAGATAATGGTTAATGTATTCATGTGATTATATATCTTAATTGTAAACTTTAGGGAAAAAAAATTTATTCACCTAAACTTAGTATCATGTTCTAGGTTAGTTTCTTTTGTGTTCCCTGGCGGGGCATTACATTTGGTATCAGAGCCAGGTTTCTACACTGGGAACTTTGGGTATGTACGCTCGTTAGGTTTTATGTGTGTAGTTTAAACTTGAAACAAAACTTAGACATATAACATATCTATTTTCAGACTATTGCTTTGTTATCATCTTGTCTTGGTTTATGTTTTGATCTATGTTGTGAGATTTTTGTTGTTTTCTTTATGTTGTAGGAATCATGCCTGAAACTAGAGCAGCCAAAGGGAGAGGTAGAGGTAGGTCTGGCAGACGTGGAAGGGGAAGGCAACCTAGCCCCTCCACCAGTGTTCAGCAAGTCAGTAACCGCCAGTAGTCGAGAGATGAACAAGGACATGAGCATCAGGGAGAGTCTGATGGGCTCAATACTAGACAACTCCTTCAGGTAATCCTTGCTCGTCTTGGTCCCGATCAGGATAGAGTAGATCAGGAAGGTTCACATCATTCCCAGAGGAATGAAGGAGAGAGAGAGAGGGAAAGATCCAGGAGCCCTCTTAAGAGGAAATTTACTGTGGATCCTTTAGTGGTTGTAGCAAACCATATGAGGGACCTTATGAGGGGATGCCCTATTCCCTTTGATGGGAGGCATATAGGACTTGAGGCTGAGACATGGTTAATCACCTTGGAGTGAAGTTTCACCATGAACCCATTTAGCAACAACACCAGAGATAGATATGTTGTGACATAGCTCATAGATTTTGTAGCGGTATGGTGGAAAATTGAGGAAGAGAAGCTGGGTCTTTAGATGGACATAGTTACATGGGAATTGTTCTTGGAACATTTCTAAGAATGTTTCTTATCTGATCAGTGGAGGAAATAGAGGGCCGATGAGTTTCATAATTTGAGACAGTTGACTATGATAGTGAGTGAATATGAGCGCAAATTCTTTGAGCTCAAACAGTACACTAGATTTGGATAGGACACAACCTTATTGGTTCAACACTTTGTCAGGGGGTTGAATGCTCACATTATTGGAGAGGTCTTACTCTTTGAGCCTAAGACCCTCAGGGAAGTGGTTGTTAAGGCTACACTTAAGGAGGCTAACTTAGGTTTGGGCCATGGTCAGCAATTAGATGCTTTAGTTGGTGGACCTTCAGGATCAGGATTCAGAGGGAATCAATCTCATGGTGGTGGGAACTTCAAGAAGTCTTTGAACTTCTATAGAGGTAACCAAAATCAGTAGCAAGTTAAGTCACCTCCACCTCCTACTCGAAGTGGTGGTTACCAATCTAGGAACTTCCACGATGGAAAGCACTTTAAGTGCAATCAGACTGCTCAGCTAGCTTAGAGTGCTCAACAAAGCATTATCAAAGACAACTTCCAGCAGTCCAGTGTGCCTTCCGATGGGAAAGGCAATTTCAAGAGCACGGGTTGTTTCACTTGTGAGCAGTTTGGACACATAGCTATGAATTATCCATAGTGCCCACCTCAGTTTTCTTCATAGAGATTAGCAGCTCCTAGGCCCATGGTGGGTGATGCAGGATGAGGTCATAGAGTTTTTGTAGCATTGGATTTGTGGTAGGTAGATCATCAGGGCATGGTAGTAGAGACCACAGGTACTATTCGAGGTGTACCCATTTCTATTTTATATGATTTTGGTGCTACTGATTCTTTCATATCTCCACATTTAGTTGAGCATTGTGGGTTAGTGGTTGCAAAGCAAGATAGTAGTTGGCAGGTGGAATCAGCCTCAAGAGCTAGGGTTGTAGCAAGATCTTTGGTTCTTAAATGTGAGCTGAATTTGGGCAAATTCACTACCTCAGTAGATCTACGTGTGATTCCTTCGGGACCATATGGGGTCATTTTGGGTATGGATTGGCTAGGACCTCATGGAGAAAGCATCGATTGTAGGAAGAAGACCATCATTTGCAAAGATGATGAGGGCAAGGAGTGTCAGATATTGGTTATTCCACGTTCCATTTCTCTCCGAATGATTTCAGCTATGCAACTTAAACATTGTATGCGAAAGGGTTGCCAGATGTTTATGGTGACTCTGAATGAGATCGATGAAGAGGAGAGTGAGGACAAGACCCTAGATCACCCTGTGTTGCATGAATTTCTTGATGTCTTTTCAAAAGAGATTCCAGGTATGCCACCTAAGCGTGACATCGATTTTCAGATCAAGCTTGTTCCAGGAGCTGAGCCCATCTCTAGAGCTCCATATCAGATGACTACTCATGAGTTGAGTGAGCTTAAGCTTTAGTTGGAAGAGTTGTTGGCAAAGGGGAGCATTAGACCTAGTGTTTCTCCATGGGGAGCACCAGTCCTCTTCGTTAAGAAGAAGGATGGATCTTTACGCTTGTGTATTGACTACAGACAGTTGAACAAGGTAACGATCAAAAATAGATATCCTTTGCCACGCATAGATGATCTTTTTGATCAGATTAAGGGAGCTAAGGTGTTTTCTAAAATTGATTTGAAGTTAGGGTATCATCAGCTGCGGATTGATGATGCAGATATTCATAAGACTACATTTTGTACATGATATGGGCATTATGAGTTCACAATAGTACCCTTTGGCTTAACGAACACTCCATCAATGTTCATGTGCTTAATGAATGGAGTGTTCCATGAGTACTTGGATCAGTTTATTTTGGTCTTCTTGGATGACATATTGATTTATTCCAGATCCATAGAGGAGCATGAGGAACATCTTAGACAGGTTTTGCAGTGTTTGAGGGAAAATCAACTCTATGCTAACGCAAAGAAGTTTGATTTCTTTCAAACAGAGATTTAGTATCTTGGTCATATGATTTCAGGAGAAGGTATCTTGGTAGATCCTTCAAAGATTCAGACAATTATGGAGTGGCCAGCACCCACTAATGTGTTTGAAGTCCATAGTTTCATGGGTTTGGCTAGATATTACTGCAGGTTTGTCAAGGAATTCTCCAGGGTTGCACATCCTATCACCTCATTGCAGAGGAAAGGGAAGAAGTTCATTTGGATAGAGAAGTGCGAGGAAGCTTTTCAGAAGCTTAATGGGTGTTTGACAAGTGCCCCTATTCTAGCAGTACCTGATCTAGCCAGAGATTTTATTATTTGCACTGATGCATCATTAGAGGGTATTGGAGCAGTCCTCATGCAGGAAGGACGAGTGATTGCATATGAGTCTCACAAACTCAAGGATCATGAATTGAATTATCCTACACATGATCTTGAGTTAGCAGCGGTAGTCCATGCTTTGGTCAGATGGAGACACTTCCTATTAGGGCACCATTTTGAGCTTCATAGTGATCACTGTAGTCTCCAGTATATATTTACCCAACCTAATCTGAATGCTAGATAGAGAAGGTGGATGGAATTCCTATGCGAGTATGATTTTGAGATTAAATACATCTAGGGTAAAGAGAATGTGGTAGCAGATGCTTTGAGTCGCAAGAGGAAGATTATTTCAGCTATGACTCTTAGTGTGGATTTGAGGAGCAGGATTCTTCAGTCACTTCCTAGAGATACTTTGTATCAGGAGGTGAGTTCAGTGATTGAGTCAGGTAGACCATTGGAGGGTAGGTTCTCAAGATTTGTCTTGGAGTCTGATGGACTTATACGACACAAGGGTGAGATATATGTACCACCATTGGATGATTTGCATTCATTGGTTTTATTAGAGGCTCATCGTGCACCTTATTCAGCACATCCTGGTGTCAAGAAGATGCATGCGGGTTTATGATAGCTTTATTATTAGCCTGGCATAAAATGTGACATTGCAGATTTTGTGGTGAGATGTCTAGAGTGTCAGAGGGTCAAGGCAGATCACCAACATCCAGCAGGGCTTTTACAACCTAATCTCATTCTATTTTGGAAGTGGCATATTATTTCTATGGAATTTATTATTGGATTGCCTATGAATCCTCCCAGACATGATGCTATCATGTCGATCATTGATTGGTTGACTAAGGTGGAAAAATTTTCTCCCATGAGATCTTCTTATACAATGACATCTGTGGCCAGGGTCTTCATGCAGGATATAGTGAGACTTCACGGAGTTCCATGTAAGATTATCTCTGATCGAGAACCTATTTTTACATCAGCATTTTGGACTTCACTGCAGCATGATCTTGGTGCTCAGTTGAATTTTAGTTCAACATATCACCCTAAGACCGATGGTCAGACAGAACGGGTTAATCAGGTGCTGGAAGATATGTTGAGGATGTATGTCATAGATAGACAAACTCACTGGGAGGATTATTTATATCTAGTGGAGTTTGCTTATAATAATGTATATCATAGTTCCATTGGCATGTCACCCTTCCATGCATAATATGGATGTCCTTGTCGCACACCATTGAGCTGGGACATATTGGAGGATCATACTCTTATTGGTCCAGATATGCTTCATGACATGGAGCAGTAGGTAATTCATATCTGAGAGCATGTGGCTACTACACAGGATAGACAGAAGAAATATGCAGATGCTCATCGGATTGATAGATAGTTTGTAGTTGGGGACAGAGTATTCTTGAGAGTGCGTCCATGGAAGAGTCCGATCCATTATGGAAAGGGTTTGAAGTTGGTGCCTTGATTTGTTGGTCCTTTTGATATCTTAGAGAGGATAGGTCCAGTTGCATATCTTCTTGCTTTGTCACCTAGCTTATCATGCATTCATGATGTATTCCATGTTTCAGTACTTATGCGATATATTCCTGATGTTACACATGTACTTGATTGGAATGCTTTGCAAGTGGAGGATGGGAAATTGGCATTGGAGCCCATACATATCCTACAACATCAGGATTTGATCATCAAGGGTCAAACCGCAGACCAGGTAAGGGTCCAATGGGATCCAAACGATGAGACAACAGCTACTTGGGAGGATGCAGCTAGATTTCAGGAATCTTATCCCTACTTATTTGCAGGCTTCCAAGAGTAAGCCTGATACAAGGGGGGGTGGATGTAGTACCTCCATATTTTGCTTTCAATTTTTCAGATGCCGTACTCTTTTAGGCCACATTGTTGTGTGCAGATTTTATTATGTCAGTGACTATTGATGATCTGGATTATGTCATGTTTGGATATTGATATATTATGTTGAGATGTTCATATTTTAGTTGTTTTATGATGTACTTACCCCATACTAGCATGTGTATGGTGTTCATACGTATGTATCTATTTTATGTGTCTGTATGGTAGAGGACGGAGGCGTAGTTACTTGCTTTGTCGAGATCCACATGACTGACAGTACCCTACCATTTTTTTCCATATGTTGTATGTACATGCTTTGATTTGTGATGACAGGTTTGCGGGTACAGGGCATTGTCTTCCCTGAATTGGCAGGAGTGACTGTGCCCAAAAATATACTCGTCTCAATGGTAAAGAGGGGAGGTAACAGATGGACCCAAAAACCCTAAATCTAAGCCCAATTATCCTAATCATTGGATAAGTATCCGTTGACCACCTTACTCAAATTTTTCAGGTGACAAAGTTCGTGGATTCTATCTCTGTGTTGGTATGTTTATTTGATGGTCCTTATTTATTGATGTTTGTATGTGTGATTTTCTATAGTTATAAATTTAATATTATATTGGAAAATAATATTAAGTTTATTTCCTATGTTATTTTATGATCGTTAATTAATAAAAAAAATCAAATATTAGGATATTTGATATTAATAAATTAATTTTGTGAAATTTATATGAAATTGTCCTATAGTTATTTAATTAACATATCGCATGATTTAATGATGTTAGAATAATAAATTATTTAGTAATGGATTTTAATATTAGCATGTGTTATATTAAGTTTGAATATGTCACTTTTCAAAAAGGAGTCAAATTGTCTTTTGGAGTTTAATATGAGTTGTGCATAAAAATATTTATTTTTAATTAATAAATAGGAATTTCTCTCAACAAAGTGGGGGAGTTTGAATAGGAGTCCTTGTGTGAGTCATCTAGGGTTTTGCTTGTTTAGTGGAGTTGAATCCCTAAAAGGGGAATTTGGCATTCATTTTGGTTAATGAGTTTTTTGGAGAGAGCTTTTGGGAGTTTTGAGTTTTTCTTGTGTTCTTGAGCTTTTGGAGATTGTGCATGAATTCTGGGTGAAGATTGCTTGCTTTGGATTTGGGGATTTCTTGCACTGTGACTCAGAGTTTGCAGGATGAGATTTTCTGTTGACAGTTCTGGGATTGTATTCATCTTACAAGCATTCTATCTCAGTATCTAGCATTGGATTGAGGTAGGGTTTGTTTTAATCTTCCTGTAATTTCATTTATTAAAAAAAATTCATTATATAGATGTGCTTGATTTGATTTGAGGATGCAAATCTGTTTTCAATTATGCTTCATTATGGGTATTAGGAAACCCTTTGTATTATGCCTTTTATTTTATTTTGTGACTTGGCATAGTAATGTTATGCTGCTGAAATTTTTGAAAAAAATTCATTCTAGGGCACCTAGAAAAGGAGAAATTAAAATCTCTATAGTTAGTTCTATAGTATGAACAAATTAAATTAATGGGTTGTCTTCAAAAATCCATTTTGGATGAAAAAATTCTATTCTCTGTAAAAAAAGTCCCTCTTTGTCAAAAATATATAGTAAAAAAAAATATACTAGTAATTCAATGATCTATATACTGATCTATATACTGAAAAATATTTAGGTAATTCAATGATCTATATACTGAAATAAGACAAAAAAAATTAGTTTTCCATGTTCTAAATGGTTGAATATTTAATCAATATTGTTAAAGGGAAAAAAGACAGACTAGAGGAACCAAAGATATACCATGAATTTTTATGGAAATATATTTTATTTCCATTTCTGGAAAAAATTTCCTACAACCTCTGTATTCCATTTTTAGAAATATTCCTCTTGCTTGCTGGCTTTTCTTTTTAATAAAAAAATAAAATAAAATACTTTCCATGTAAAAAAAGGGATTTGACACTTATAAACTGTCGCATGGAAATCTGAATTGTTTAAAAAAAAAATTTATAAATTTTTTTTTTATAATGCAAAGTTTAATGGGGAATGGGGCCACCAATCCCCACTCCCCAACACCACTGTGGTGGTGTACCGTGGTGCGCATGGGATCCCCAAGGAGGGGCGGCGCGATAGTCTATGACTGCAGCGCCAATGGGTGGGGACCAACGGGCCCCCCCAGGAGTTACTTTATTTTTGTTTTTTGTTTTTTTTTAGATTTTATAATATTTGCTTAATTAATTTTGATCATTATAAATTGTTTGAATTTTATTTTATATAAAATTTGTCTTATGTAAAATGAAATTAAGTGTTTAGGTTATTCAATGGAAATTAATTGATAAGATTTATTAGTTAATTTTCTTAGTAATTAAAATTATTAATTTTATTTAAGCTTTGCTAATTTACTTTAGTTAATTAGTTTTAATAAATTTTATTAATGAGGTTTATTTATCTTAAGATAAGCTTGATTTCTTATAATTTATTTAATAATAAATTTGTTTAATTTGAGTTTTACTTAAATAAAGGTTATATTCATAAATAGAAATATCTTTATTTATAATTTTTGTTAGTCATTTATTATTTTTTTGGATAATAATAAATGCTATTAGTAGATTTTATTTAATATTGGAAAAACATGTTTATAACTGTTATTTAAAATAATATTTGTTTTATTGGATTAAAACCAATGTTGTTAAACCTTATAGTTAGTGGGCAATAAATTAGGTTTAATTAATTGATAGAATTTGGGTTACTTATCTAGTTATGGCTTAAGTTTGAACAGTATTATGTGATGCATTTATGTATACAATTTGGACTTTTATTTAATGGTGAAAACGTATAAATTATCTTTTCATCTATATATGCATTATTTTCTACTGAAATTGGCTATTAATTCAATATGATTTTTATCTTTCCTAGTTGTTGGGTTTGTCAATTTTATGGGGACTAGATGACCTAAGAAAGACAGAGGCTTGGGAATTATCTGTTATTCATGTTGTTTATCATGTTTGGCATGAGTGTGATCTGTTTATGTTCCAGATGACCTTATAGGCTCTTGTTGTATTATGTGATTCAATGTTTATGTTTGCATAGTCAATCCTAGTTTCTATGATGATTCTGGATGTGTGACTATCTGTTTATCTATATTTGATCTAGGAGAGATCTATGAGCCTAGGGTAGTTTACCTAGATATGTGTTAGGAGGTGGCTTGCAATAAGCGTCGGGGCCCACAAGTGGTTGCCAGGATCACTTATTGTAAGTTATTATAATCAAGTGATAACCTAATATAACATTGAGAGATATTAAAATGAACCTAATAAGATAGTTTCCTCTCCCATGCTTTAGTGCTAGTACAGACTGAGATGAGGATGAGATGATGCTTGCCGCCTATTGAGGTGTGTGTTCTGGCATAATTAGTGGCTTCATCAGTACGAGAAGTCATTTATTCCATGTATGGTCACTTGAGTGTCAGGATCCAGAAAGATTACCAGGATGAGACTCAAGGGTTAGACGTACATGATGACACCTTCCTATACATAGTCTAGTTATCCTACATGGTTGGTTGCCTCTGGATTAGTGTGTCATACCTATCACTTTATTGGTTGACCTTGAGTTAGTAAGCTTTTAGGATTCCCTTGCCTAGTGGTATTTCTTGATTTGACTTGATTATCCAATTGGGGTCCAATGTTATCTCCTCAGCATGGTGGGGTATACCTTTGTGGTTCTACACGGACGGGTGGTAGTGATTCTTTACCATTCAAGATTCGACATCCTGGTATCGGTGCTTGATGGTGTCTTGCAGTTGGATTCCTTATGTTACTTCATCTTTGATGTTCTTTATTTATGTATTCTTTATTGTAAATCTTGTATTAGAGTATTGCATGTGATACCTAATCTGGATATTATAATTTAGTTGTTAGAGTGATTACTGCATACCCTGCGACATGTACAGTGGATGTATGTTTATTAGGATTTATGATTATTCATGAGATGTAATCATTTTGATGTAATTGTTGTATTTAATTTATGGAATCATTTGTTGATGTCATTCAATGAGTTATGTTAGAAAGTAATACTACATCATGGGACCCATTAGTTTTGTAATCTATGTATGCGATGTGTATTATGTGAGATAATGGTTAATGTATTCATGTGATTGTATATCTTAATTGTAAAATTTAGGGAAAAAAGAATTATTCCCCTAAACTTAGTATCATGTTCTAGGTTAGTTTCTTTTGGGTTCCCTGGCGAGGCATTACATGAATAATTTGCATCAACATCATTTGATTTTCTAATAAAGTATAGGTTGATGCAACCTCTTGATCACCTTAGTGATTGACAGACAGGGGATAGACCCCTAGTCTAGTCCTCAAGTACTCAAATGTATCCTTCGGTAAGGGTTTAGTGAATATATCTGCAAGTTGTTCTTTAGATTTCAAAAACTCCAATTTCACTTGCTTTTCTTGTACTTGTTCCCTCAAATAGTGATACTTAATAGATATATGCTTTGTCTTAGCATGCATCACTAGATTCTTGGAAATGTTTATAGCAGTTGTTTTATCACAATATATAATCATTGGATTAATGATCTCCTCATTCATGCCTTTCAACAATTATTTTATCCATGAAATATTTGAACAATTAGCAGTACTAACATCAACATATTCTGCTTCAGCAATAGACTGAGAAATACATCCCTATTTCTTATTTATCCAAGTAACTAAGCTTTCTCCCAAAAATAATGCTCCACCAGTTGTGCTCTTCCGGTCATCAATATTTCTAGCCCAATCTGTGTTGTTGTAAACTTGTAGTTCAAAATTGCCTTGTTTCTTATACCATAAACCATAATTCTCAGTGTTCTTCAATTATCTTAGAATCCTCTTAACAATAGTCATATGTGATTCCTTAGGACTAGCATAAAATATTGCTACAATCCCAACAACATATACAATATTTGGTCTACTATGCACAATATACATCAGTTTACCAATCATTGATCTATATAATGTCTAATTTACCTCGGTTGATTGATCATCCTTTGTCAATTTGCATCATGTGACCATCGGTGTACCTACCGGTTTTGAATCTTCCATACCAAAAGTCTTCAACACTTCTTTGATATATTTTGATTGTGTTATGAACATCCCTTCATTTTGTTGTAGAATTTGCAAATCTAGAAATAATTTAATCTCTCCAAACATCGACATCTCAAATTCCTTTCTCATTTCAGTAGCAAATGCTTTGCAAATATTATCATGTCCTCCAAAGATAATATCATAAAAAAAAATTTCAGCAATAAGAATATTGTCATCAGTTTCTCCTTTCAAATACAAACTACTATTGTCACTTATCCTCACAAATCCAATACTAATAAGATAAGCATGAAATATTTCATACCATGCTCTCAGTGCTTGCTTTAGTCCATACAGTGCTTTGTGTAATTTACATACCATGTTATACTTATTTGGATCAGCAAAACCTTCAGGTTGTTCAATATAAACCTCTTCCTCAAGTATTCCATTCAAAAATGTTGATTTAACATCTATTTGATAGACTTTAAATCCTTTGTGTGCAGCATATGCAAGTAGTATTCTAACTCCTTCAAGTCTAGCAACTAGTGCAAAAGTCTCACCATAATCTATAACTTCTTCTTGTGCATATCCTTTACAAACAAGTCTTGCTTTGTTTCTAGTGACTTCACCATTCTCATTCAACTTATTTCTGAATATCCATTTGGTTCCAATCACATTTTTATCACTTGGTCTTAGTACCAATGTCCATGTTTTGTTTTTCTCTATCTGTTCAATTTCTTCAATCATGGATTTAATCCATTCCTCATTCTCAAGTGCATCTCTAACATTTATAGGTTCAAATTAACAAACTAAACATGTGTTCTATCTCAACTTACTTCGTGTCATCATGCCAGCTTGCTTGTCTCCAATGATTTGGTTCTTTGGATGGTGTTTTCTCACAAATTTAGCTAATACTTTCTCTCTTCTCTGTTCATCAGTTGGTGTGGGTTCAATTTCTTCCTCTGTAGCAATTTCCTAATTCTCAGTCTCTATAGGCTAATGCTCGGTGTCTTTATCCTTTTTCTCGATAGCTTTCTCTTATCATTTGGGTAGAGATTTAGGTAACTCAATGAATGTATATCTACCATAGTCATCTGGTTCTTTCCTTCTTTCTTCATCAATTCTCTCAGCAAACAAATCAACTTTCACATTAGCACTTTCAACCATTTGTTTAGAAACCTTATTCAAACATTTGTAAGCTTTGCTCTTAGTAGAATATCCCAAAAATACTCCTTCATCACCTTTAGAATCAAATTTCCCATTTCTATCATCTTTCAAAATGTAACATCTACTTCTAAAAATTCTAAAATAACTTACATTAGGTGTGTAACCAAACCATAACTCATAAGGTGTCTTATTTGAATCTTTCTTCAGTTGTACTTGGTTCAAGGTGTATATAGCAGTGCTAATAGCTTCTCTGCAGTATATTTTTGCAACATCTTTCTCAATCATCAGTGTTCTAGCACAATCAACTATGGATCTATTCCTCCTTTCAGTAATACCATTCTATTGTGGTGTTCTCGGTGCATAAACTTGTCTTTTAATTCCATGCTCATTAAAAAAGTTAGTGAATTCATCAAAAATAAACTCACCTCCTCTATTAGATCTTAAAATTTTTAACTCTTTTCCACTTTCCTTTTCTACTTTATCTTTATACCAATTAAACATTTTGAAAGCTTCAGATTTCTCTTTCAAAAACATAATTGTCATCATCCTAGAATAGTCATCAAAAAATAGGATAAAGTATTTGTCACCACAATAACTTTGAGTTCTCATAGGACCACATAAGTCAGTATGAACCAACTCCAAAATAGCTTTAGATGAGTAGGTCTTTCACTTGAAACTGGATTTTGACATTTTCCCATTTGACATTATTTGCACATGACATGGTCAGGTTTAGATAAGCTCGATAAACCTCTAAATTTTCTTTTCTTACTGATTTTAACCATGTTGTCAAAATTCACATGACATAACCTTTAATGCCACAACCACACATCTTTAGTTCTAGCCATTAAACAAGAAGTTTTAGCATTGTCAAGATAAAATAGATTACCTTTAGATTGTTCACCAGTACCGACCAACTTTCATGTTTCATCATAGATCTTCACCTTCCCACTTTCAAATGCAACTCGGTGACCTGAGTTATTCAACTGTGCTATGCTTAATAGGTTATAGTTAAGTCCCTTCACCCAATATGCATTTTCACATTTAATCTTATTGTTCAACATGATAAATCCTTTTCCTTTTAATTGACAAGGTGTATCATTTCCTATTTTAATAGATCTTCCATTATAGTGTTCAAGCTATTCAAATTTATCCTCATCACCAACCATATGATTTGTACATCCACTATCAATGATCCATGTATCATTATTTCTAACTTTAGAGATAAGTGTTGTTTCTACATACCTTTCTTCTTCTTCTTCTTCTTCTTCTTCTTCTTTCAAAGATATGAATACCACCTCAATGTCTTCATCAATGTTGGTGTCAATGTCATCATCATCATATCCAACAAGGTAACATGCCTTATTTCCCTTATCTTTGTAGTCTCAGTTGTTTCTTCTATCATAGTGTCGGTTGCCTCTATGATCTTGGTTATCTCTTTTGTCATACTAATTTTCACCAGATCGGTCATTATCTTTGTTATCATCTTTCCTATTAGGACATCTAGTTGCACTATGACCAATTTCTTTACAGTTAAAACATGCTAGAGGTAATTTTCCTTTATACCTTCTTT
The DNA here is from genome assembly GCA_027943335.1 of Chamaecyparis obtusa. Taxonomy (NCBI): domain Eukaryota; kingdom Viridiplantae; phylum Streptophyta; class Pinopsida; order Cupressales; family Cupressaceae; genus Chamaecyparis; species Chamaecyparis obtusa. The sequence continues at coordinate 37,251 of BSBK01007876.1, forward strand.
TACCTTTCTGCAGCCTTTTAGCCATAAGTGCTTCAAGTTCATCAACTCCATCTTCATTAATGTCACCGTCACTTTCATTTCTTATCATTGTTTATTGCTTGACTTTCCAATTTTCAAAGATTACATAAATGCAGAATCAAAACTTGGTACAATACTATTATCATAGTTATTCAGATCAAAACTAGTCAATTTATCGATCAGACTATCAAGTGTAAGAGCATTACCCGGTGAAGATCTCATTTCATGAATTGCAGAGATTCTAGAATAGCTTAGAATGGAAGAAAGGTTCTAATAATTTTACTCACAACAATGTCTTCATCAATAACACCTCCTTCTCCTCGGATAGCATTGACAACCTCCTTGATTCAGTTATTGTACTATGAAATGTTTTCTCCTTCTTTCACTTTCATATCATCAAATCTTCCTCTCAGGCTTTCATCTCTTGCTCTCATTGCATTCACATCTCCTCCGTAGAATACTGTAAGTTTTTCCCACATTGCTTTTGTTGAAGTACATGCTTTCATATCTTCAAATTCTGCATCAGATAGGGCAACAACAATCTCTATCATTGTCATATTATGTTCATGTCTATCTCTCAGCTGATCAATAGTCAAAGGTCCAGTTGTCGGTTGTATGTAAGAATTAGTTAGGTAAAATACTGCAGATTCTCCAATTCCAGATATGTGCAACCTCATTCTACTTTGCCATGTTGAGAAGTTATCTTTGTTTATCTTTGGAACCTCTCTCTTATACATCTTGTGATCTTTAGCTCAAGTCCTTCAAACTTCCTTTTCAAGAACACAAGCTCTAATACCAATTGTTAGATAACTGAGAGGGGGGAGTGAATCAATTAATTCAAGTTATCCTATAGTCCCAAACTCCAAGATGTATATATTCAAACTTTTTCAACCAAATAACTAACTCGGTAAGATAGAAATAACAATCTTTTTGTTTATTTACTGAATAATAGTAAATTAAATATTGTGTTTACTGATTAATCCAAATATGAAATGTGTAAAGTAAAACATCAACCCAATCACATCAAATAACACATAACACAAGGATTTTAATGTGGAAACCCTGCTAAGGGAAAAACCACCTGGGACTAGTAACCCAAAATATTTCACTCTTCTAAAGTGAGCTTGGTCAGGAGCCAACCCTGTTAAAGGTTACAATGAACACTATAAGGCATGACCTGGTTAGAGGATTTATCACTACCAGTTAACTCTTGACCAACATTCACTATGGGTTCAAAAGAAAATCATCAACATTCATAAAATGCCATATTGAAATACAAATAAGACTGTTAAGTCCACTCGGTTAGAGAGATTTAGCTGTAACAATGGTTAAATTGATATAGTAGTGATCTGATTCAAATACAACTAAGATTGTAGATTTTCAGATCTAAGCTAAGCTCAAAATACCTCCTCTGATCAATAATCACTTCAATCCTTCATATCCTTCAACATATTTAGCTCGGTCAATAATACTTTGACACTCGGTTATGCCTGCAGTTCTACTCGGTTCTATCTGTAACTAGTTTGATCAGTGGTGCATGACAAATTCCTTCCACATGATTTCTCTTGTAGTTTCAATTAGCTCCTACCTCAATAATGAATCTCATGTCTCTTTAAATAGATGCCATAAAATTTTTTCATCTCATCCATTAGATTTTACTTCTTAATCTTCATCATCCATTTTTCCACTTTAAGCTTCCTCGGTAGATGTCTCTCTAACATGTTTCAATCTCTTCCATTGGATCATCTCTGAATTTTTTCAGCCATTAGATCCTCATAACTAACTTTATCTTTTATCTCAGAATCATACATAATTTTCCAGCTCATCAATTCAGTCAGCTGTTATAAACTTTAATTGTTTATCTCACTCAGTTAATAAAGGAATGTGTCGGTGAATACTAAATCGGTTATTACTGATACTTGGTATACACTGCACTGTCTCGGTGTATACATAAATATTCAATTACCAACCACATTAACTTGTTCAATTCTGATCTTCAATACATAGCAAATTCATGTAATACAATCAAGTCAACAAAATGATGTCATAGAACCATCAATAAGTTACCCAATGTATACCTTAGCCATATCTCCATATCCATCTCATCTTCATGTAGATATCTCTTTCCTTTACCATTCTTCTTCTTTAGATGTTTGTAACCATCATGATAAGTATAGTCAAAACTAGTTGACATCAATGACAAAATATTGATTGATTTAATTGCCTTACATATCACTTTAATACCTCGGTGATCTCTAATCATTGTCTTTCACTTGTCCATTCAGTTTCATCAAGTTATTCAATCAGTTGTAGATTATCACTCCATACTAGGTATTTTTCATTAGTGAACTTGGGAGGTTCATTTCTCATCATTGTGATATTTTCCTCAAGCAGTTAGGCTTACCAAAAAGAGGACCAAATCTCTTGTTTGAGCTCTACATTTTTTGCAAAATTTGGAGTTCCATAGTGATAAAACCTTAAAAAATGGCCTCCTAAAATCCAAGTCTAACAAGTTATCTATCCATATTAGACAACTATAAATAGGTCTATACATTCATTTTCATCCTCTCGGAGTCAAACTTGATATGTTGCTAGAGTACTATGCCCTTATGATCCCTAAACAATCTTACAGTGCATCTTGTAGATCCCTACAAGTAAGTCATTCTTGTGAGTAGATATTCAAATGTCTAATCTATTCTTGACCAAATCAATTGCTCCACATGATTTTATGCATAATAATTTACTCCTTTATCTATTTGAAAAGTTATATAAGTACCATTATAACATTCAAAATGTTTCATAAGCTTACACTATTTTTGGGGGACAAATTGTGGCTTGACGAATTGACAAATTTTTTTTTCAATCAAGGCAGTTGATGAGATGAAAAAATACATGTATCAAGAGATTAAATGGGATGAATCATTATATTATTTAAAATTCAAATCTGGAAGAGAAAGGAAGGAAGCTCTATGACAGGAACAATCAAAACTTTGAGCGAAGGTTTTAGAGATGATGAAATTTTGACTTGTTGTAATGATGATGTTGATAGAGGATGAAAACAATAGAAATTTAAATTTTTTTAAAATACCCAATTTATAAAATCTGATTTCCAACCTTCGGTTAAAATATTATCTTTTCACAATGTGTTTTGGATTTCTGACCAAACCCAAATCCAAAATATAGGTAGTTATGTTTTAATTAGTTGATTAATTTTTTCAAATAGGTTTTTAATAGGGTGGTGTATTTTCACCCTAAAGGGGTGTAAAAACTATTCAACCACATATATATGTGTGGTGTAAAATATAAAGAGAGCAAGCATTCATATTGTAATCAATACACATCATATCAACACAATGTAAATCCTTTCTGTATCAGTCATTTTCAATATTAATAAAAGCCAATATTTTACATTTATGTCAAAGTTGTGGATTTATTTTTCAAATTGATCAAGTTCCCTCATGATTTTTGTTTCAAGAAAACAAAAGCTATCTAGGTCATCGTGTAGGAAGATTATTTCCATTACATTTCAGTTTGATCATCAGAGTTTGTATAGTTGTTCATATAGATTTTTCCTTATTGGTCCCTTTTAAATATTGGTTAAATTAAATAGGACTAATTGTAGTATGATCAGATAATTGAAGACATTGAGATCAGGGAAGTTGACTGGTTCATCCAAGTGGTGAATGCAAAAATTTTCTCATGAGGTTTATATGTGGTGTCAAGGAGGAGATTAAACTCTATTGCCCAATAAGAAGAATGCACTGGTCTAGTATTATATATTAAAGTCTCTGTCAGAAATAAACATTCATAAATTAATCTTATTCAATAAAAGAAAAATCATCTTATATCATTAATACAAATTAAGAAACTAGAGAACATAATTAATAATTGTAAATTACATAATCAAATATTTCTCAAGACTCTAATTCCATGTTGAGAGATCATATAAAGTTCAAGTCTCTCTACTATAAAAATCTTTAACTAGGAGATATACTTAAAGTATAGGCTTACATGCCTTGGTTCTACAAAGCCTAAAGTGTAGGGGAATAGGATCATATCGATCATTCCTGTTAGTTGGCTAAATCATTTGGAATATTTGAGCATTGAGTTAGGAATTCTCATAGAATTTTTCAATCTGTTCATTTGGGAACCAATAGATTGGTGACTCTACTGAGGAGTTGTTTATAAAAACATTTTCTAGAATCTTTGGTGACATAAGAAGTTTACTTTGTTGGAAGGAAGAACCTAAAAGACTAGCAAAACATATTCCTCTTAGAGAGGTGGTGACTCTAACAATTGAAAAGTATTTTAGCTAGTGACTCTGCTGAGGGAGAAGATCCAGAAGGAGACAAACAATTTCATTCCTCTTTAAAAGAGGTAGCAACTCTATTGATAGGAACCTAATGAATAAAGTAAGAAGTTACTGTAAATTCAAGTATCCAAAATGTACTAGAAAAACTACTCATATGAATTCACATGTCATAATAAGAAACAACCACAATCAAACTAATAGAGAGAACAATTTATTCCATTCAGGCCATTGAACCTTAGAAACTTCCAATGTAATTGGAATAAGCTCTTCCCTAAGCTTTTAGAGCTTGCACCAAAATTTCATGGAGATTGAGATGAATCAACACTCAAGCATTTGGAGGCATTCTATAAGTTCACTAATGACTATCAAATTTATGCAGAAGATCAGATGATAAAATTTTTCTCCAACTCACTAAGGGATAATGCAAGGGAAATATATGATTTATTTCCCACTCAAAGTATTTCATCATGGAAGGAATTTGAGTGGTGGTTTATAAATGAATTCCATGGCATAGTTGAAGAAGATGAGGACCTGTATACACAAGAAGAAAATCAAGATCACTCCATGGGTGTAGAACCCTATACTTCTCCTACATATGATTCTTTTAGTGGCCGCAAAGAAAATGATAACTCCAACTATGGATACATATTTCAAATACTCAAGTATGTATTTCCTTATGTAGTAAAGGAATTCATCAAAAAAGAAAACATGGAAGAAAGAAAACCAATCATTGATTCATGTGTGGTTAACTCTTGTGACAGCTGGACCTGTGAAACAGATGTAGATCATAGAAATAAAATGAATGAAGAAAAAAAAATCTCAGTAGTGAACAAATTTTAGATTTGTTGGACAAGGAATATCAGAGCCATATGCACAAAAATGACTCAATTTTTTTTCCAGTTTACAAGGATAAACAAATTGATGAAACAGTGTAGATGATAAACATATCCCATGAAATATGTGATGAACAAGAAGAAATTCCATAAATTAACCTTGATGAAAGAGATGCATGTCATGTTGATTATGTTGAAGAAGCATGCAGTTCCCATGAGGATGATACATTTAATGAAGATATGCATTCTGATAAATGTACAGGAGAAAATACACCTGGAGACGATCTTAATTTTTTTCCAAATCTCTTATATAATGGAACACTAGAAGAACTAGAGAAAGGATCTTGTAAAGGTATGTGCGAGTATGACTTTTCTATACCCTTGAGTCTATTATTTGAAGAAAATATGATCTATTCAGGATATGAAAATGAGTTAGAATCACATACAATATGTGAAAGAAAGGGAGAAGAGAATGCATTTGAAAATAACTTTAATTTTTTTTCAATCCACTATATAGTGAAATTATGGAAGAAGATGAAATAATAGTATGTGATGATATAGTTAAAGGGAACCAAATATATTGACGAAATTATTTTGAAGATAACTTTCATATATATTCTAATCCAATATTATATGAAAGCAATAAAGTGTTTTTGGAACATCAAGCTATTATACCAGTGAGGAGAATAAAGTATGGTGTGAACAATGATATTTTCAAGAATATTTCTATAAAAATAATCAACAAGTGGAGCCCTCTTATAATTCCAAGGTTGAAGGAAATTTCTTTTCAAACATAAAAGAAACGAAATTAGGGTTGTTGGAAAACATTGTAAAAGGTGAGACAAAAGGTGAAAGGGGTAATAAAAATTATGACATTAAAAAAATCAACTACCGCCATGAGAATCATCCTGAGGTGAAATCCACACATGGCACTAAAGTTGATTTCACAAATTTTTTAAAAGAAAAGGTGGAGAGTAAAAAATTAGAGTTTCTAAGAAAATATAAAGTACATTGGAGAAATAAGTGCAAAGCTTATAATTTATCACATATGTTAATGAAAAGTCTCGAAGCCAAATGTGGAGGAGACTATAGACATTTCTTTCCAACTCAAATGAAAAATAAATCAATTGATAAGGAAATGGAAGATAATGAGGCAAAAAGTGATGATAATGTTTCTACGAGGCTTATGATGTTACATGACCAACATCAGGTTTTTGACACAGGAAAGAATTTGAATGCATTTTAGGGGCCTGGGGCCACCAAATGAAGTTTTCATCTGAATGAATAATGCCACATGGTCTACTTCTCCCAAAGATAATGTGAATCTTTCTATGCTCATAGGGAGCATACATCCCCAGAAAGAACCTGTTGGAGCTCTAACTTTTTGGAAAAATTTGGAGTTCCATAGTTATAAAACCCTAAAACATGGCCTCCTAAACTCCATTCCCAACAAGTTATTTATCCATATTATCCACTTATAAATAGGTCTATACATCATTTTCATCCTCTCAAAGTCAAACATGATATGTTGTTGGAGTACTATGCCCTTATGATCCCTAAATAGTCTTACAGTGCATCTTGTAGATCCCTCCAAGTAAGTCATTCTCATGAGTATATATTAAAATTTCTAAGATCTTCCTCACCAAATAAATTATTCCACATGATTATATGCATAATAAGGTACAAATTGTGACTCGGTCAATTGACAAAAAAATATTCAATCAAGGTAGTTGGTGAGATGAAAAAATACATGTATAAAGAGATGAAATGGGATGAAGTATCAGATTATTTTCAATTCAAAGCTGAAAGAGTAAGGAAGGGTGCTCTATGACAGGAACAACCAAAATTCTATAAGAGAAGGTTTCAAAGATGTTGGAATTTCAATTTTCTGTAAAGATTATGTCAATAGCGGATGGAAACGATTGAAATTTGAAAATATAAAAAATACCTAGTTTAGAAAATCCAATTTCCAAGTTCCAATTAGAATATTAGGTTTTCACAAGATGTTTTGGATTTTTGAACAAACCCAAATCCAAAAGATAGGTAGTTATTTTTTAATTAGTTGATTATTTTTTTCAAAAAGGTTCTAACAAATTAAAATTTTCACAAAACATTTACCAACTTGCATCAATTAACATCCATTGCATGAATAAATAAACCAATGAAGATAAGTGCATCAACAACCATGCAACACAATAACACCAATATTTTTCTTGTGGAAACCCAGCTAGGAAAAACCACATGTGGGGATGACACCCACAAATAATTTTACACTCTTATGAAGTATGTCTGATTAAGAGCTTAGCCCAATTAGGAGCTTACAAATGATAGGTTAAGAGAAAGACCATGTTAGGAGCCACCTGGTTAATGGATTTACCTCTAGCCCTATTAGGAGATTTACCTTGTTAGGAGTAACCATGTTAAGGGATTTAAAACCCTTGTTAAAGAGTTACCTGGTTAAAGGATTTACAAATCGAACCTGTTAGAGTCTACCTGGTTAAGGGATTTTATCTTAATTAAACTATTTGGAATCAAAAAGTGAAAGTGATATGAGAAAATAACACTCCTATGATAGTACAAATCCAGTTCAATCTCAATATCTTCTTCACATGCAGACCATCCAAACTCTGCAATTGCACAATTGCATTCACAATCTTTCTCTTCCACAGACTTCTCATAATACATCAAAATAATATATAAAACATTTTACAACTTAAGGTGGAAAAAAAACCTTAACCACATTTGGGTTACATCTTAGATCTTCCAAAACATGTTACCAAAACCAAATCCATTGATCACAAGATCTGTCCAATCGCCAAATCAAACCACACATCGATTTGACAAAGAAACATCAAACCACATCACACTTTCCAATGTTCTTGCAAATCTTCAAGAAATTCAATCATAATGCACATAAAAATTCCAACTCATCACTCCACGTCCATCTACCACATCACTACGATCCCTGTAACACATAACCACTTACCACAACACAGGACAACATCACCAATTGAGGATCTATTTGATTGTTCTAAGAACTTCTTTTACTTTTCACTAAGTGATCTTCCAGTCACCAATCATAATGTGGTCACAACAACAACCCCATAACATATCCTAAACCACAACACCTGAATCCAAACCTATTTGATACAATTATCAAATCATTCCTCCTTGGCTACATCATGTTCTTCCTGTTGACCTGTCAACCTTCAATCGGTCACAAGTCACATCATACACATGATAAACCTGTGTGGTCACAAATACAACATCTAGAGACATCACTTAGTCTTCCATTATGATCACACACCACAAATCTTACCACAGCTCTGGATCCAACCTTTTGAACATACATTAGCATAACATGCATACTGTCAACCAGCAAACACTAAGTTGGCATCAATGAAAACATCATAACTAATCAACCTATCATCAAATCTGCATCAAACACATACCATAACATACTCAACTTATCTTTGCATTAATTATGCCAACAATTTCCTGTCGGTAAGCTCCTATGAACTTGGTTCAATGTATACTTTTTTATAATCAATAAAATAAGTAGATATTTTTACCAAAAAAAATTTAATAATAAAATAATGACCTAAACTACAAATAAATCAATATAAATTAATCCATGATAAATGCATCATAATGCTAATAAATTGAGTAACATCATCACCCTCAAACCATACCAAAACAAAAACAAGGAAATAGGTGAATTAGAATCTGTTAGAATAACTGAGAGGGGGGTGAATCAGTTATCCAGTGTCCCAAAACAAAATGTATAATCCAAAACAAATTCTTCAACTTCTGTTACTCGGTAAACATAAAATACTTTCACTATCTGTGTTTTTACCGATTATCAATCTAAAAGCTTATAGTAGTTACCGATCAAATCTAACATGTAATATGAAAGGTATGATAACAAGTAAATATCACAATCAACACATAACATGAGATTTAACGTAGAAACCCTATGAAGGGAAAAACCACCTGGGACCGACAACCCAAAATATTCACTCTTCTGAAGTGAGGTCGGTGAAGACCCAACCCTGTTAAAAGTTTACAAACACACTGTTAGGTGTGACCTTGTTAGAGGATTTTAGACCAAAAATTATCGTCCAACCAATAGTCACTCTGGGGTTGACAGGATAACAATGTTCACTTTATGAATGAAACATCAAAAAGACTTTCATAGTCCACTCAGTTAAGAGATTTGACTGTGTACAATGGTTAAATATGTAACAGTAGATGATCTGCCTTGAAACAACTTCAATTGCAGTTTACAGATCAATGTTCAGCTCATTCAAATCTTTCTGATCAATATATCACTTCAAATTCAATCTTATATCAACTTACTATTGTACACACTAAAATGGTGCACTTCTATGAACCATTACATGCAAGGTTTCTCAAGAATGAGGCCTCACAAAGTGGCTCATAGCTCTTTATGTATGGAGTTGCAAGGGGCTATGATGTGTTTGCTCTCAGCTAGAGCTACAGATTTGTGACCTTGCTAGTCAACCATATAATGAGAGATTCACAATGAAGACAAGCGCAAGAGTGCCAATATCTTCAATGAAATCAAAGTATGCAATGCAAATCTAAATGAGAATGCAATCTAAGCTATGAAAGGAAAGTACAATGCAACTAATCTATGAAAGAAAATAACAAGTGTTACAATGCCTCCTATTTAGACTATGTGAGCTTATTCTATTGCATAAAAGAAAATCTATACTATGAATGCCATGATTATACAACTAAGAAAGCAAGTATGCAACTAAATGATGAAATGAAGCAAGTTTTCAATGTCTTCAAAAACTCCAAATGCACCTAAAACCTGCAGCATAACATTAGCATAAAAACATGGTATGCAAATGCAGGAGAGAGCTCTCCTTTTATAAGAAATGAGGTGAAATGGACCATTGAGATTAAGAGGCAAAAAGTCTTAATCAACGGTGGAGCTTGAAAGAGGAGCAATCCATGTGCACAAGTATCCTCCAATAGGAAAATAAGAGTTGACTTTATGTCCATATGAGACAAAAAGTTCTTTTCTCCTTTTTATAAAATATGAATAATGCTTTATTTGTGCAACTTAGGATAAGAGGAAAGGGTGGGGCTTTTTATTTAATCAAAAGGGGAGGAAATATTTCTTTTAATTAAATAAAGACTTTGGATAAATGGTTAGCCCAAGGATAAAAATCTAATATATGATCAAATTTAAGATTTAATCAAGAAATTGATAATGTTGAGAATATTGATTATTGATAAAAATGATTCAGGATTGATAAATTGAATAAATGGGGCCCAAAGTGTAGGCGACCATTTTTGGGTGCATACATTTGCCCCTCTTTGACTAATGTGTGATCAATTTGGGAACACATGCAGTCAAAGAAGAATTAAAATGTGAGATCGATTTGGGATCACAAAACAACTCAGATGTGTGTTCATTTTGGGAACACATCCAGACAAAGCATAAACAAAGGTCTTTGAACATGAGGTCGATTCGGGATCACATTCAAAGTAAGAGATAAGCATCTCAAATTTGAGCAAAAGCTCACAAAAGATGTCTGAATCAGGAAAATCAAACAATTGGGGATGAGAATCCCATAAGAATTGCCCCCTCAGAATTGAAATCGAAATTAGGTAGAGAGGAGAATAGCGAATTGATAAAGATTTGATCAAATCAGAATGAAATCATAATCGAAGGTAAGGGTCAATAGGTTAACCATTAGGCAATGAAACATGCCCCAGCCTGACTAAAAAGATGCAGTCAAACGTGAGAAAGGAGGGAATGGAATGAAGATGAATGAAAGACTAGAAGTTTGGAAGACATGGAAATGAAGAAATGACGATGCCCCAACAAAGATCGAAGGATTAGGCCTCAAAAGATCAGTCAACTGCGCAGAAGAAGGGAAGATTTTGAAACATGATTTTGACTATCAAGATGACCTCAAATTTTGATTTTGAGTTTGAAAATGGATCCAAGATGTTGAAATTAGCTAGGGGTGCAATTTTCACGCAATTCTGAGGTGTTTTGAAAATGAGGTCAAAAAGTCAAAATGCTATAAAAGGGGTAAAAATGTCATTTTCAAAAATCATTTATCTTTTAGTGATTTGAGAATTTTCAGAGCTTTAGAGAGAGAAAATGGCCCAGCAAGCAGGAGTTCCCATCCACAGGCATCGATTCAAGCACGCCCAGTTGCACAACCGGCCACCACACTATCCTGCCCCGGTATGTTTTCAAAAAACTTGAGCTTTTTGAGTCATTTTGTGCATTTAATACCTTTTTAGCACGTTTTTCAAATTTTAAAATTTCAAAAAAAAAATTTGCTGGGCAAAATATCGCGCGATACTTTAAAAGTATCACGCCCTTTGGGGAGAAGTGTTGCGCGATACTTCACAGGTCCCCAAAGTATCGCGTGACCTAAGACACTAGTATCGCACGATACTGGGTGAAGTATCGCACGGAATAAGGTATATCGCCCTGCTATAAGAAGAAGTATCGCGCGATACTTCTCCAAAAAAGAATATCGCCCAGTTAAAAAATTTAATTTTTTGACGCATTTTTGAGCAAAAATGACATGGGTCTAGACAATGTTACATTTTAGAGATGTTGTATATTGATTTTCGACATCCATCATGATATGTGCTAACAACTGACTTGGTTTTTGGCTTGCAGGAGGTCTTTCCGACGCTGATCATCAAAGCACCGAAGGTGACTGGGTTGCGGTGTGTCCGAGATCTGGATGATCCGGGCAATGCCAACATCAGAGCTATGGGATTCAGATATCTATTGAGATTCCCATATATCAGGGCCGATCATGGGTTGTTGACTGCTCTTGCTAAGAGATGGCATAGTGAGCACAACACCTTCCACCTGCCTACCGGAGAGGCATCGATCACACTGGAGGATGTCTACAGGATACTATGGGTTCCGTGCCATGGCGAGCCTGTGAGTATAATCATGTTTTGAGATATAATCATAAATGTAATATTTCTATAAGATAAAAACTGACATGATTTGTTTGTTGGCACAGGTGTACTATGATCAGGATGCCACTGAGGGGCGTCGACTGATCCAGGAGATGTTTCATGATGTTACTATTCTGGATAGGCATGTCAGTTGGGAGAGGCTGATAGATGACTTCGGCAGAGATTATCCAGTGCCATGCATAGTGGCATCTATCATCTCTCAGATCCTGATGACTGACCGCAGTCAAAAGGGTTTCCCGCTTGGATGGGTGAGACTACTAGTGGATTTGGTAGGCAGGCCTCGTTAGATGGCATGGGGTCCTGCCATATTGGCAGAGATGTACCATGAGTTGCATGAGATCGTCTACAGAGATGGTCAGACATGGGCGTGCGGTGCCATCCTAGCATAGGTGTGGGCGTGGGAGCACATCACTGTGGTGCATCCCAGAGTTTAGCTGAGGGAGAGGAGGTACCCCTTCATCTACAGGTACCTAGGATTCATATCACATGCCCATACTGGGGATGTGACGTATTAAAAGAGGATTTTGGATGAGATAGCCTCATTCACATGGAGGCCATACAGGGAGGTGGAGGTCTGGGGAGATGCGGCCGATGAGCTAAGCTACATGATGTGCACTCGGCCACTGGTAGGTTGATATGCTAAGATAGTGGAGAGGTTTTGCATCACTCGATTGTGGTGGCAGTTTGGGAGGCAACAGCGAGTCTCGACAGAGACTACTACATATGCCAGGGCCAAGGATGAGGAGGGTCATGGGTGGCTACCCATGTTGGATTATCAGCAAGCTATCACAGAGATAGTGGGTATCAGGAGCAAGCCCTGGGAGTATTTCTTAGATGTGGAAAATGCGGGGGCCGATGCAGCCTACAGAATAGAGTAGCGGAGGGTGCCATTCCCTCAGTTTACGGTACCAAATGCACAGGTACCAGCACAAGGAGACAGAGGAGATGACAGGGGAGACGGAGGAGATGGAGGGGACGGAGGGGATGGAGGGGATGGAGGAGATGGTGGGAGGGGAGAGGGAGGAGGATGGAGAGAGGAGAGGGATTGAGATCAGGTGGTTGGAAACGGTCACGGGGACAGAGATTGGTGACGCCTGAGGATGAGGCAAGACCAGCTCGCTGGTAGGCAGAGGCACAGCAGGATCAGCCTGCAGGTGGAGATGAGCTGAGAGCCCAGATACATGCTCAGGAGGCAGAGATACAGCAGCTCTGGATTACTATAGCAGTGAGAGATCAGTAGCTACTGGATCTGAGAGCGGAGCGAGATCAGCAGATAGCCGATCTCAGGGTAGAGATAGCACACCGTGAGGTGACGGCACAGGCAAATGCACTAGAACTCCGACGGGAGTCAGCAAGAGCATCCTATTATCACAGACTCTACCTGCAGGCCGTTCCAGAGGGTGAGAGAGCACCATCATACTCTTAGAGGGTAGGGGTATCAGATGCGGTACTTGATAGGAGAGCCATGCCTCCTCCACCACCACGAGCTCCTCACGAGGGTGGTAGTGAGTCTTAGGGTTAGGTCTTAGGTGGATAGATGTTTATGCATATCTTGAGACATTGATCCAGATTATGGGATCCCATTTGTATATTGTATCATGATATTGATGTATATATGAGATTACTGGATGTTTTATTGTATCATATGTTTATGTCTCTCTTGTGATGGATGTATCAGTTTATGTATATTGTCTTGTCATTTTTCTCAAAATGCTTATGTACATGCTTATGTATGTTCTCTCTCATAGATGTATGTTTAATTCTCATGTGTATGATATAGACTCATGTTTTTGGAAATGATAGTTTTGATATAGATATGATGATATGATTAACCCCTTGTGATGAACAGGAACAAGTTCAAGATGAAAAGGACAAGAAGTGAAAGACATGATCAAGAAGAAGGAAAGGTGAGTGCAGTCGACTGATAGGTCCACATAAGATGAAAAGGAGAGCTCTCTCCATATGCAAGGAATGCAAAACTAGACTATCATGACCCTAAAAATGCAAGCTACTATGAAAGTGGTTGACTTGCAAGGTCACAATGTTTATAGACATCTAATTATCATCATCGAGCATTATTGGTAGCGTTGTAAGATCATACAATGCACACTAGCATAACTATGTGGATATGAATATGATCTTTATCAAATAGAAATGTGGGAATCGCACCTAGGCATCAAAGACATGTACGTCCAGATGACTAATGCAATGAGATTACCTAAGTTTGATATGGCGAGATTATGCTTGTATCAAGACACATGAAAATCAGGATAGCTAGAAGCATGCACTCGCATAAAACAGTCAAGGATAATACCTTGTCAATCCATAGTGTCAAGTAGGACTAGCATAAATGCTCATGACAGTTAGGATCAACAAACTATACCCACAAGCAAATAAAGAAATAAAACATGTTCTCATGCCCTCAGTCTTCTAGCTATGCATCATCAAAAATTTCTCAGGGAGAGACCACTCATCAAAGAAATCCTCATAGACAGCACACAAAGAAAAAAAAAAAGTCATCATATCATCAGTGAGTTGATTGTTTAAGTGTGTGTGTGTTGGTCATAGAGTCAAACTCCGAGTATCATATCTGCTTAGTGAGAAATATCACATCATACGAGACTGTTGGGTAAGACACCTGATAAGTGTTAAGAAACACTCGACGCAAGGGTAGTGTTAAAAAATATTGTTTGGGGTGGTGTTGAAAAACACCTATTGTGAAATGCCCCAAGAGACAAATGCACCTAAAAGACCAATGCTAACAGTTATGCCCTCTAGACAAAGACAAAGACCAATTTCCAGACCAAGTCAAATAAGGTCAAGGCATGAGGGAAAGGCTCAGGGTCGAGGATGCATGCTAACAAATAGGAGTGCAAAGGCCTCAAGTAGCGCCTGTTTCATGGTTTTCACCACTTGGAATCTTTTTTCATTTTTTCATTTTTTGATTTTTTAATTTTTTTGTATTTTTGCTACCAAGGTGCCTGTTTCCAAGTTTTCACCAAGGCACTTTTTCTTTTTTTTTTTAATTTGTGAATTTTTTTATTTTTTTTTATTTTTTTTCAGGACTTTTTATGCTTTTTAGGATTTTTTCAGCATCATATATCAATTTTTTTTTTGGTATTTTTTTTCAGGACCAATAAGATATATACAAAGGATGCCCCCAGACAGAAACAAGCATCAAGGATAGAACTTCTTGAGGTGCACAATGTTGATGGGATCAGGGAGCTGTTCTCCATCGGGATCTGATAGTAAATACGCACCGGTACCAAAAGTAGCTGTGATGACATACAGTCCAAGCCAGTTAGGTTCAAACTTGCCCTTTTGCTCTCTGTTCTATTGGTTCTTAGGGTTCTCTCACAAAATAAGATCACCTATTTGAAATTCTCTAGGGTGAACCTTCTTGTTGAATGCTTTGGACATACGCTTCTGATACACTCTCATATGATCAAAAGAAGCCTTACACTTCTCATCTAGAAGTTCTAGTTCCTGTAACCTCATGGTGCGGTAATCCTCATCTGTAATTAAACCTTTGAGTGAGACTCTAAGTGATGGTATCTCAACTTCTAAAGGCAAAACCGCTTCAGCGTCATAGGTAAGAGAAAAAAGAGTGGCTCTTGTAAGTGTGCAAATGCTTGTTTTGTAAGCCCATAATGCTGGATTGATTTGCAAGCGCCAATCCCTACCATTCTTGTGCACTGTCCTATGAAGAATTTTAAGAATGGTTTTGTTAGAGGCTTCTGCCTGTCTGTTTCCCTGTGGAAAATAGATGGAGGACCAATGTTGCTTGATTTTAAACTTTTTGCATAGATGCTTTAGGTCCTTATTCTTGAATTGACCTCCGTTATCAGTGATAATCTCAGAAGGCACTCCAAATTGGCAAATAATATGATTCAAGATGAACAAGGAGATAGTCTTCCCTGAAGCAACAGAAAGTGGCACAGCTTCCACCCATTTTGTGAAGTAGTCAGTGGCAGTAATAATGAACTTATATCCACCTGATGAGTTGGGATGAATCTGCCCAACTAGATCAAAGGCCTAGCGCTAAAATGGCCAATGAGAAACAGAAGGGATCAGCTCCCTACCTGGAGCATGAATCAGGTTTCCATGTTTCTGACATTTTTCACATGACTTAGCAAAGGTGACTGCGTCTATCTGCATTGCGGGCCAATAATATCCCACCCTAAGCAACCTTCGAGCCATGGCAAGACCATTAGAATGTCCACCACAAATGCCCTCGTGGATGTTAACTAACGCTTGGTTGGATTCCTCCTTTTCCAAGCACCTAAGGAGCGTCCCATCTAAACCCCTCCTATATAAATCACCAGAGATGAGGGTGTGGCAAGAGGTGTTATGGATGAGGTTTCAGCGTTCAGAGCAGTTGAATGTGTCAGGGATCATGCCATCACGAAGATATGAATAGATAGCACCATATCGGGCAGACTCATGTGTGATAATGGTACAAATGACATGGCTTTCAGATAAGTCAAAGATGGGATGGTGTGGCTCTTCCACCAGGAATTCAAATCTGGATTCATGTGTCTCCAACTGAAGAAGGGAAGCTAATGTGGCCATGGCATCTGCAGCTTTGTTCTCTATCCTCGGGATCTGTTGAAATGTCATAAAGGTGAAATAGCGTCTCAAAAAATCAACCATCTTTTTGTAGGGTATCAATTTATCATCCTTGGTTTGATACTCCTCATTGACCTGGTTGATGATTAACTGGGAATCCCCAAAGACATGTAACTCTGTGATGTTCCATTCTATAGCCATTCTCAAGCCATTGGTTAAAGCTTCATATTCTGCAATATTATTCGTACATGGGAATAAAAGTTTGTAAGACTTTGGAATATTGTACCCATGTGGAGAAACAAATAATACTCCAGCACCTGATCCATTTTGCATGCGGGAACCATCAAAGAACATTGTCCAAGTGCGAGTAGTCGTATACAAGATGTGTTCGTCTGGGAATTCCACTTGGACCGGCATACTATCCTGAATTGGGAAATCAGCTAATTGGTCAGCAATAGCTTACCCTTTTATGGCCTTCCTTTCAACGTACTCTATGTCAAATTTAGTTAGGATCATCATCCATTTAGCAAGTCTACCCGTGAGGGCAGCCTTACTAAGCAAATATTTAAGGGGATCAATTTTGGCAACCAAATGTATGGTATGAGCAAGCATGTAGTGGCGCAACTTTTGAGAAGCAAACACCACTGCAAGACAAGACTTCTCATTGTTATTGTAATTGATCTCATAGGAGACTAGAGTACGGCTGATATAGTATATGGCCCGTTCTTTCCCAGTATCATCTAATTGAGCCAACAATGCTCCTAGGGAAGTGTCTGTAGCTGAAATATATAGGATCAATAGTTTCCCTAGAATAGGAGGCATTAGGATCGGAGGATTAGCCAAGTATTGTTTGATCTGATCTAGGTTCTTTTGACAATCCTCGTTCCAAACACAAGAAGCACCTTTATGTAATGTCTTGTTAAAGGGTTGCACTCTATTTGCAAGCTGAGAAATAAACCTCCTAATCGATTGAAGATGTCCCTGAAGACTTCTCATTTGGCTGATATTTTGAGGAGGTGGCATATCTAGAATTGCTTGGACCTTTTTGGGATCAACCTCGATACCTTTTGCTGATATTATGAATCCTAAAAGTTTGCCTGAGGTGACGCTAAATGCGCACTTCTTTGGATTCAATCTGAGTTGAAACTGTTCCATGCGATCTAGAATTACTTCCAGATCATTGAGGTGTGTGTCCTATTTTATTGATTTTACCAGGGTATCATCCACATAATCTTCCATGTTTTTGTGCATCATATCATGAAAGATAGTGGTCATAGCTCTTTGGTAGGTTTCTCCTGCATTCTTTAATCCAAATGGCATGATGTTCTAGCAATAGGTTCCCCATGCACATGTGAACGCTATTTTCTCTTGGTCTTCGGGAGCTATTTTGATTTGATTATACCCTAAGAAACCATCCATTAGAGAGTATATGTCATAGCCCGCTATCATGTCCACTATCATGTCAATGTTTGGAAGTGGAAAATCGTCCTTTGGGCATGCTTTGTTTAAATCTCTAAAATCTGTGCATACACGAATGGACCCATCATGTTTGGAAACTGGTACTATGTTTGAGATCCATTCTGCATAATCGATGGCTCTGATGAATCCAGCTCTCAAAAGTTTTTCTAATTCCACTTTGACAAGGAGAGCTACATGTGGATGCATTTTTTTGAGTCTCTGTTTCACTGGTTTGACTCCTGGGGCTATGGATAAGTGATGCATTATAAGATTTATGTCAAGCCCTGGCATGTCTGAATAGGTCCATGCAAAATTAATTTTCTTTTTTTGTAAGAACTGTACATATGCCTGGGTCTCTTCTTCTGATAAAGACTAAGCAAGATGGACTAATTGAGGAGTTTCTTCTATGTTCAAATTGACTGGCTTTGTTAGCTCAATCAGTACTAATGATCTATCCTAAAAATAACTCAGCAAGTTATTAAGTACCCCATCCTTAGGCACCTCAAAGAGGTTTTCACCCTCGGATACATCATTTCTTTTTACTATTTTTGGTTCTGATATCGCCACAAAGTGGTTTTTCGCTATCAGACCTATTTTTCTTTTTTTCTTTTATTTTTAGACTAAGGTACTTAATATCAGGCTCTATCATGTTGGTTGTTGGTTCACTGGTGGAAGAAGCCATGGTTTCAAGAGCATTCAAATAGCAGGCAATTTCGTAATCATTCTGAAAAGTGAGGAATATAGGCTCTTGATGGTGCTGAGACTAGTCAATTAGGTCAAAGTGAACAAGGGGTAGGTCAATGATTGGTTCGATGTTATTTATGTGAAAGGTGTCATCTCTGGTGACCATACAATCAGGATTCATCAAATCTTCTCCTAAGATACCCGAATTGGGACTCATCCTATCAAATGAAGCATCGTCCACTAACGCAATTTGAGGAGTGCAATCCTCTAGTCCTACACTAAGCTCATTAGCCGCATCGGTTTGGGTACTATAAGCATGGACAATATCTATGTCCAGATCAACTGTTGCATCTGAAAGTGAGTCCCATTCATACTCATGGGAGTCTATGTCTGAGTCATCATTTGGGCCTCATGATGTAGAAGCCTCAAGGTTAGGAAGGGTTTCCCCCTCTCTAGTGCTAGCATTGGTACTATCCATCGCAGCTAGGATAGCAACACTTTCCATTATCGATCTAGCAGTCATACAGTCACTATCCATCACAGCTGGGATAGTAGGACTGTTAAGTATCAAATCTATGAAATCTCTCCAAAGGAGATTTGTTGAGGGCACCCAATCATTAGACACATCTTGTTGATTAAAAAGATCAAGTGTATAGTCTGAGCCACTGTCACTGTCCGTCGTAGCTGGGACAGGGACACCGACACCTTTCTTCTTCTTATTCTCAAAACCTAAGCCAACCGTGGACTTATTCTTTCATCCGAAAAGAGCATGATCAAGAGGCTCAGCTTTACCATCCAGCCTATGACTAAGAGGACCATATCCAAGATAACCCATATTCTTAACCATTGTATACCCTCTCCCATAAGCTTCAGGTGAAGGAGTAAAATTCTCGTTGTGTTTGTATTTTTCCTCATGATAGATCCAGTCCCTTACGACAACTTCCTCTTTCTCATCCTGAATGGGGACCGAAGACTCAAAATTTTTTCCAAATAACATCATTGCTAATGACGAAGGCTTCATATTTGGTGATGGTCTCCCATAAGACCTAGGAGAGATTGGCATGTTTGTAAAAGAATCAATTTTATAATCTCCCATCCCAAGATCTATGGTCCTAAACTTCTGCTTGCATTGTTCAAGTGAACTACTAGGACTGTCAGCTTCCCTATTTAGAGGTACATGTGATCTAGCAGAAATGTTATTAACTGACAAAGCACTATCTCTAGGTATGCAAATTTCTACACCATTATGGAGAAACTTAACACACTGGTGATACATTGATGGGATTGCTTGCATTTCATGAATCCATGGCCTACCTAGCAAAATGTTGTAGGCTAAAGGTCCAACATCAACAATTTGAAATAAGATATCCTTTTCTACTGGACCAATGCGAATAGGCAAAACGGCCAATCCCTTAGAACTTCTTTCTGCTTCATCATATGCCTTGATTGTGATCTTTTTCCTTGTGTCAATGACATTCTCAGAATATCCTAGAGCCAGCAACAAACTCATGGTACAAATATTGAGCCCTGCACCCCCATCTATCAGTACACGCCTGACACAGGTTTTATGAATCATGACTTCGATGTGTAAGGCCAAGTTATGTGGGTGACTAATGGATTTGTCATCTTCTTCTGAAAAGGTGAGGTAATGAGGGCTAGCCAAATGGTTGACCATATTCTGGAATTGATCAATATCTAAGTTGTTAGGGACACTGGCTGCTCACAAAGCATCTTCAAGGACACGCTTATGTTTAGGGGACAATTCTAAAAGTTAAAAAATGGATATCTGTGCGGGTGTTCATTGTAATTGGTCAATAAGATTATAATTGGAATCAGGACCAATGACAGATTTAGGAGGAACACCTTTGGACATGGGCTGCTTAGACTTTCTAGTGCTAGGACCTCTGATAATAATGGGAGTTTGAGCCTGACCCCTAGTGACAGCATTGAGGGACTGGGGTATTCTTTGTGAGTGAGGACCTCTTATCACCACAGTGGGTCTTTCATCAGTCATAGGAGTTGAGTCCACATTATGTCCATAAGGATCTTTCCCTCTCATCATGTTGACACTATCATCCACAACTTCAAGCATGTTAATAACGTTCTTCACATTTGTGTAGGTGTAGTTGATAGCCGCCTTGCCATTCTTATTGTTAGAATTTTCTCCTTTTTCATATTTGGGCAAGGGTTCCTTAAAGGCCTTATGATCCGCGTTAGTGGCTAAACCATCAACTTGTAATTGTCCTTTTTCAATAAGGTCTTGGACAAGATGCTTGAGTTTAAAACAATTTTCTATGTCATGTCCAATCCCATTATGGAAAATGCAAAAAGCCTTCGCATCCCACCAATGAGGTAAAGGATCTGGTATACGATGTTTTGTAGGATCCTGTGGGTGTGCCAAATTATGAGCAACTAATATCTTAAAAACATCTGCATAAGATTCTCCCAATTTAGTAAATTGTCTCTTCTCCATTTTAGATCTCCTTTGATACTTAGGTTTGTCTTGTTGTGTTGAAGACGTTTGCAGCTTCATAGCTTGAACTGCATGAGAGAGGTTAAGAACTTCATTTTTGGGTTGAGATGAGTCAACAACTCCGTCATTGACCACTTGCTTGTTTTTGTTCCAATAGGAGTTCTTTTTGTCCTTGTTACCATTAGTATTGTTATTTTGGCTATTGTTGTTATTTTTTGGTTTAGCCAAAATTCTTTGTTCTTTTAGGACATCCTCAATGCGACATGCCACCTCTACCATAGTATCAAAAGAATTAAACAGAATTTTCTTGACTTCATATCTTAGTTCTGGTATTAGATTGCTCACAATGATATCAATTCTCTCCTCCTCAGGAATTGTCCTTGGGTATTTTGAACACAATCGTCTCCATCATTGTAAAAATGTGACAAAAGATTCCCCTTGATTTTGCTTGAGTTTGCACAAATCAAGCATTGTGACCGACCTCGATAAGTTGTAAGCAAAATACTGAACAAACCTTTGGACAAGTTCTTTAAATGTCTTTACTGGAGGGGAAAGGTTGGTGAACCACTCCATGGCTTGACCTTTTAAACTCCTTGGGAATAATCTCATCAAGTAGGAGTCTTCATGGTGAAAGGAAAAGCTCATTATGTATAACTGTCGAACATGGTCGTGAGGGTCACCAGTGCCATCATATTTGTCATATGTTGGGAACTCAACTTTCTTAAGGAATTCTACCATCAACACACTTTTGTCAATGGGGTTAGGACATATGGAGTCCAAATGAAACGTGCTCTTGGGAGCCTTCATCCTGTCTATATCCTTTTGCATTTGTAAGATCACCTCATCAGTTGAAGGGCTCTGTTTCTTGATCTTTTGGTGAACATCAAAATTATATGGAACTTTAGCACCTTTGTTAATAAGACTTTCTAAGAATTGATCTTTGTTTTGTTCCACATATGCTTGAAAGGATGGTTCTTGTTGCATAGTCATGAAATCCATATGATCAAATTTAGCATAACTTCCCCCATGTTGTGAGCCATGATGTGCTTGTTGGGAGGGTTGCTTTGAATGTCTATGAGACGACTGTCTCCTATGATGGTCATATCTTGAAACCCTTCTTCCTCTAGGGCTTGGGGATCGTGAGGGCATCCTTGATCTTCTTCTAGGACTTGGCGAAGGGGTAGATGGGGGTGAGTTGGTCCCACTATTGGTTCCCCTCCCATTGAATCAGCTTTGAAGTTGTTGTGTGTAGAGTCTATCTTCTTCTTCTTGGGTGACTCTTTTCTTGATATCTAACAACGCACGTTCCTCTTCTTCTAGTTGTCTAAATTTTTCCTTTTTAGCAGCTTGTTCATCCAAATAGGCTTGCTTCTCTCTCTCAATGCTTCTCAATCTTGTATTTGCATATCGAGAGGTGTCTTTAAGTGGGGAGGATTGTCTCGAATGCCTTATTGTATTGGCTACGTTTATGTGGTGATCACTAGATTCGTTGTTCTGGTCTTCGTGTTGTGACCCTGAATCTGAGTGAACTTGCTTATGATGTCTCTCAGCTCATTGGTGAGCATCAAAATACCTCACATTGTTGGGAGGTGACCCGGGTGGACTAGCATGAGAAGAACCACCATACTCTCTTCTATGTCATTGGAAGATATCCTCAAGAGTTTGATTCATGGCTTCTCTTTGTTGTCGGGTGAAAGTGTAACTCATGTCCATACTTGATGAAAGTGGTACAAAAGAGGTGCTCACTTCACTAGGATTAGCTCCTAGATTAAAACAAACCTTAGATTCACTCTTAGGAGATTGATCAAAAAGGGGTCCTTTTCCCTTATGTTGTCGACGAGTCTTGACGGGTGGTAATTGGCTAAAAGCAACAGGGGGTTACTTCCCTTGAATGACTTGGTACCTTGTTGTAACTGACATGAAAGAAAGATACCCTCAATGATAAGGTGACCTCTCAAAGTGTCAACGTCAAACTAGGATAATCAAAGTCCTCTATTGTCCAAAAAGAAATGAGAAGATAAAAAAAAGGGCTTTACCAACACTGTCAAAGAGGTGCTTCAAATCAATGGGTGACTACCCTTGCACTTTTGAACCAGGAGGTTGGACTAGGCCAAAATATAATTAAAATTGAGATTTAAATGAAAGTGATTTGGACAATAAGAGCACTAAAATTTTCCAAGAATGTAGCTAACAATCTTAGAGATGAACCTTGGCACCAAGAATGACCTTCTAATTTGACAATTATTCCAAAGTGATCTCGTAAATCAAATGATGCTATCCCGGAGGACTAAAACTAGAAATTTAGAGTCAAGATAGGTCTCAAACGTCAGGGCAAGAAGCCTACTCTAAGACCTAACCTGATTAACAGCAACTAAAACTGACCAAATTGTAAGCATGACATAAATTAACCAGGCGATATACTCCAGGCTACTGGGGTGATATACCTATAACTGCGTGATACTTCACACGACGCCAGGCGATATACCTCAGTACTGGCGGGCAATATACTCCAGGCAAGTCGGGCGATAGTTCGTCAAGGGTGAACTATCGCGCGATATTTCTCTTCAAAGCAGGTGATATTTTTAGCAAGCGCGAAGTATCACATGATATTTCACTTTACAGAGTGCGATACTGTTGCAGAATTGTTCAACTCTTGACCAGAATTGTGTAAAATTTATATTTTCGGGTCTGCTTGGTCAAAATTTTTAGTCTGAGGGTTGATGTTTTCGATTTCAGTCACAATATCAGTAGAATTTTGGCAAGTTTTCAAACAGTGAGGGATCAAAACATGTCTCAAACACTTGAAACAAGGGCAAAAGCAACCTTGCCAAGACAAACACTTGTGATATCAGAATTGAAAAAGCACCCTATGAATGTTACCGATTGTTTGTATGTAAGAACATTTGCACTGGCATCACACAACCAAAGACAGTTCAAGCAAATCTATCCTAAAAAGTCAAGGCTCAATACTTACCAACTTAGCCCACAACTTGATGCCCCCTTGCCTCACACCAAGTGGTTGCCCACAAGAGATATTGGCTTTGTCGTGGAAGTGTCAAATGACACAACCAAAGGGGCACATATGGTGAGTATCTTAAGGTGATCCGGGTAAACCACTTGGATCAATCCTTGCACTAAGAAGATAAGCGGCTAAACAAGGTGGCTTCTATCTAATGGTTCTTAAGAAGGATTTCTGTTCACAACACCCCTCTTGCTCCTCATAAAGGACTAGGACCTTGCGGCCTCAAGAGTACCTTAAGCATTCTTATTCAATGTTTTCCCCATGGTCGCAATCCCATGAGCTACTCACATCAAATGAAGATAAGTGTTATGTCTACCAAGGTTTTTGGTGTCTTTAATAGCCTTGAGATTATAGTGAGTTGGAATCACTTGCCACCAAGGAAAATGATGACAAGGTTGTCCCCACTTGAGTCATTCCTCTTGATTGCTCAAGAGCAGGCCCGCTAAAGGATTCCTAAACTAAACAAAATAGATAATTTATGAGGTTCAAGGTTTTTGGTTCACCTCAAGGGTGAAGAGCATACTCCCCTATCTCAAAAACTTCTCCCAAATGTACCAAGCAAAGAGATTCAATTACTCCCTTGCTTCCAAAATCTTAAGATGGGTCAAGATTTTCTGATTCACCTAAAGGTGAAGAGCATACTTCTCCTACCACCTCAAAATCTCTTTCACAAGGTTTTAAAGATTCCTAATACAATTAGTGAATGCCACACTTGAAAGGAAAGCAAATAAACAAGCAAGAAATTTTATTTTTTTAAATTTTTATGCTTGGGCAACCTTGCAAAAACTGTTAGTAGCCCTCTTTGACATGCGTTTTTAGCAAATTTCAAGCAATGAGAGCACCTACAAACATAACTTGTTAGACCAACAAGGTTAGCAAAATCAAAATCCAAATGTAAATATGCAATAAACTGATAGATTCAAGCTAAAAGATGCAGGTTAGACCTATCTAAATACAATAAAATAAAACAGCAAACTAAAATGATCAAATTTGGAAGATAAAACTAGAAATGTGGGTCTCTGTCAGATCAGGCAATATACTTCAGACTTCACCAGTATCGCGCGACACAGTTTCCTATAGTCGCGCGATATACCTCAGTCTGAGCGATACTCTTCACTATGGGTGAATGATACTTCGCACGATGCCAGGCGATATACCTCAGTACTTGCGGGTGATTCTTCTCTCACATGAAGTGTCGCACCACTATACAAAGGTATATCGCGCGATATTTCTGAGAAGTATCGCGTGATACTTTGAGACAGAAAACCAGAACTGCAAAATTTCTGAAAAATAATCTGAAAAATGATGAAAATGTAAATGAAATAAAAGATAAAGTCTATCTACTCTGCCCCATGGTGGGCACCAGAAATGTACACACTAAAATGGTGCACTTCTATGAACCATTACATGCAAAGTTGCTCAAGAATGAGGCCTCACAAAGCGGCTCATAGCTCTTTATGCATGGAGTTGCAAGGGGCTATGATGTGTTTCCTCTCAGCTAGAGCTACAGATTTGTGACCTTGCTAGTCAACCATACAATGAGAGATTCACAATGAAGACAAGGGCAAGAGTGCCAATATCTTTAATGAAATCAAAGTATGCAATGTAAATCTAAATGAGAATGCAATCTAAGCTATGAAAGGAAAGTACAATGCAACTAATCTATGAAAGAAAATAACAAGTGTTACAATGCCTCCTATTTAGACTATGTGAGCTTATTCTATTGCATAAAAGAAAATCTATACTATGAATGCCATGATTATACAACTAAGAAAGAAAGTATGCAACTAAATGATGAAATGAAGCAAGTTTTCAATGTCTTCAAAAACTGCAAATGCACCTAAAACCTGCAGCATAACATTAGCATAAAAACATGGTATGCAAATGAAAGAGAGAGCTCTCCTTTTATAAGAAATGAGGTGAAATGGACCATTGAGATTAAGAGGCAAAAAGTCTTAATCATCGGTGGAGCTTGAAAGAGGAGCAATCCATGTGCACAAGTATCCTCCAATAGGAAAATAAGAGTTGACTTTATGTCCATATGAGACAAAAAGTGCTTTTCTCCTTTTTATAAAATATGAATAATACTTTATTTGTGCAACTTAGGATAAGAGGAAAGGGTGGGGCTTTTTATTTAATCAAAAAGGGAGGAAATATTCCTTTTAATTAAATAAAGACTTTGGATAAATGGTTAGCCCAAGGATAAAAATTCAATATATGATCGAATTTAAGATTTAATCAAGAAATTGATAATGTTGAGAATATTGATTATTGATAAAAATGATTCAGGATTGATAAATTGAATAAATGGGGCCCAAAGTCTAGGTGACCATTTTTGGGTCCATACAACTATCCATTGGTAATTACTCTCTGTAGCTCGATAATTGTTCTGCAGCTTGGTTCTTACTAACGAGTATGATCAGAATGCATGAAAAACTCCTTCACACGATAATTTTGTAGTATCTTCTTCTTCCGGTGATGTTTCAACAATGAAACCAATGTCTCTTATATAGACAAGTAAATCATTTTCTTTTCCTCCATCAAATTTTGTCGCTTAATCTTATTCATTGATTTTGCCGCTCTAACCTTCTTCGATTGATGTGTCAATAACACATTTCAATTTTCTCCATTAGATCCTTTTTGAATTATGTTAGCCATCGATCTTCATAACAAACCTTATCTGTTACCTCGATTTCATACACTTTACAACTCATCACTTTATCGACTAAACTGATCATTTAATTCCTTTCTATTTTGCTCGGTTAACAAAGAAATGTGTCGGTGAACACAAGCTCAGTATACACTACACTCCTTCGGTGTATATTGGAATTCTTTATTTACCGACAACACTGCTTTGTGTCTTTCAGCTCTATTCTTTATCATAGATGAGTACAACATAATAAAGTTAATTTCATCAAGTCATAGACTCATCAACAAGTTACTCAGTGTATTCCTTATCCTCATCTGATATATACATCTTCCTCATGTAGACATTTTTGTTCTTCATCTCTTTCACCTTTCTTTAGATGTGTCGTTATAGTAACTTACAAAATAAGTATTGTCAAGCTAGTTGACATCAATGACAACATAATACTGATTTAATCATCTTGCATATCTAATCAACAACTCCTCAGTAATCTTAAATTATAGAATCTTCATTCAGTGTTCTAAATCAGTTGTAGTTCATCAATCTCTCCCTTTGGCATTGATGGCAACTCAAGTAATATGAAGTGTACCATACACATACCAAACATGTATTCTACAACTCTATTATCAAATGATATGTTGTGTAAGCTCTCCCTAGCTTAATATGTTTAATCACTGTGTTACTAAATAACATTATAACATACAGCTTTGTCATTCTCTCCCTTAGATAGTTCTCATCGGTGCATATCTCTCCCTTTCATTTTCATATTATTTATCTCTTCCTTTGACAACAATGCCAAAAAAACAAATAAATAATCAGCTCTGTAGTAGCCAAGTAACTCTCTGTTGTCCAATACATTCTATGTATCTTTGTATACTGATATCCCAATCTGTTTCAATTCTTCAAATTTAATCACAACCTTGAACATTATCCAAAGTGTGAACTATGTTGCATCAACATATGTGATCTTCTGATAAGTGTAAGCTGATGCAACATCTAGATCACATTAGTGACTGATAGATAGGGGATGGACCCCAAGTCTAATCCTCAAATATTCAAATGTGTCCTTCGGTAGAGGCTTTGTAAAGATATCTGCAAGTTGTTCTTTAGATGTAACAAAATATAACTTCACTTGCTTCTCTTGCACTTGTTCTCTTAAGTAGTGATACTTAATTGATATATGCTTTGTCTTAGAGTGCATCACTAGATACTTTGAAATATTAATAGCACTTGTGTTGTCACAGTATATAATCACCGGGTCAGTGATTACCTCATTCATTCCTTCCAACACTTGCTTGATATATGCAATTTTTGAGCAATTAGTAGCAGCAACAACATACTCTACTTCAGTTGTAGACTGAGAAATACAAGCCTACTTTTTACTTGTCTAGGTTACAAGTCTTTCACCAAAGAAGAATGCTCCTCCGGTGGTGCTTTTTCTGTCATCCACATTTCTAGCCCAATCAACATCAGTATAGACCATCAGTTCAAACTTTCCTTCCTTAGGATACCATAAACCATAATCCTCTGTCTTTTTCAGGTATCTTAAGATCCTTTTAGTAGCAATCATGTGTGATTCTCTAGGGTTAGCAGAAAATCTAGCAACAATTCCCACAACATGTACTATATCTGGTCTACTGTGAACTACATACATTAGCTTACCAATCATGGATCGGTAAAGTGTCTGGTTTACCTCTGTAGTTTCATCTTCCTTAGTCAATTTATATCTAGTAGCCATCGGTGTTCCCACAGGTTTAGCATCTTCCATGCCAAATGTCTTCAAGACTTCCTTTATTTACTTGGATTGTGTGATGAATATCTCATCACTCTGTTGAATCACTTGTAGTCTGAGAAAGAATTTAATCTCTCCAAACATAGACATTTCAAACTCATTCCTCATGCCATCAACAATAATTTGATCTTGACCTCCAAAAATAATATCATCAACAAAAATTTCAGCAATAAGAATAGTGTCATCAGTATCACCTTTCATGTACAAATTGTTGTTTTCACTAGTTCTTACAAATCCAATACTTAACAAGTATGTAGCCTTTCATACCATGCTCTCGGTGCTTGCTTCAAACCATATAAAGCTTTGTATAATCTACATACCATGTCTCTATTGTCTGGATCAACAAATCCTTCAGGTTGTTCTATGTAGACCTCTTCTTCAAGTATACCATTCAGAAATGTTGACTTCACATCCATTTGATAAACTTTAAATTTTTTGTGTGCAGCATATGCAAGTAGCATTCTAACTCCTTCCAATCTAGCAACAGCTGCAAATGTCTCACCATATTCAATGCCTTCTTACTGTGCATATCCCTTGCATACCAATCTTGCTTTATTTCTTGTCACTTCACCATTTTCATTCAGTTTGTTCCTGAATATCCATTTAGTACCGATAACATTTTTATCTTTAGGTTGGGGTACTAAGGACCAAGTTTTGTTCTTCTCTATTTGTTCTATTTCCTCTCTCATTGCATTAACCCATTCTTCATTCTCTAATGCAACTTTCACATTCTTTGGTTCAAATTCACAAACTAGACATGTACCTTGTCTTGTTTTGCTTCTTGTTTGCATGCCAGCTTGTCTGTCTCCAATAATTTGTGTCTCAGGATGATGTCTTCTGACAAAACTAGCCAGTACTCAGTTTCTCCTTTTTTGTTCATCCTGTTCAGGTTCATGTGCTTGTTTGGTAGCTCCATCTTGTTTGTCGGTTTCCCTTTCCTATTCCTCGGGGTTATTTTCTTGTTGACCGGTTATCACAGGTTGCGACTTTGGTAGATAGTCAAGAAGTTCAATGTAAGTGAATCTACCATAGTCTTCTGATTTCTTTCTTTCTTCTGTGTTCTTGTCATCAAACTCATCAACACAGACATTAGTACTTTCAATCATCTTATTTGTAACCTTATTCAGATATTTGTATGCTTTACTCTTACTAGAATATCCTAAGAATATTCCTTCATCACCTTTAGAATCAAATTTCCCATTTCTCTCATCTTTTAGAATAAAACATTTGCTTACAAAAATATTGAAATAACTTACAGTAGGTTTGTGTCCAAACCATAGCTCATAAGGTGTCCGGTTGGTATCCTTCAGTTGTACTTGGTTAAGCACATATACAACTATACTGATAGCTTCTCTCCAATATGTCTGAGTAACATTCTTTTGTATCATCATTGTCCTTGCACAATCAATTATTGACCTGTTCCTTCTTTCAGCAATCCCATTCTGCTGAGGTGTTCTCGGTGCAAAGACCTGTCTCTTAATACCATGCTCATTACATAAATTAGTAAATTCATCAGAGATAAATTCACCTCCTCTATCAGATCTTAAGCATTTTAACTCTTTTCCAGTCTTTTTTTCTACCTTTTCCTTATACCACTTAAACATCTTAAAAGCTTCAGATTTTTCTTTTAAGAATATAATTGTCATCAGTCTAGTGTAGTCATCAACAAAAAGAATAAAGTATCTATCACCATAATAACTTTGAGTTCTCATAGGACCACATAGGTCGGTATGAACCAACTCAAGTATCTTCTTTGTTGAGTAGGATTTTCTCTTAAAACTAGACTTAGTCATCTTACCTTTCTGACATTCATGACACATTGCATGATTTGGTTTTGATAAGTTAGGCAACCCTTTAACTCTTTTCCTCTTACTAATCTTGATCATGTATCAAAATTCACATGGCATAACCTCTTATGCCACAACCATGCATCTTCATCTTTTATTAATAAAAAAGAAGACTGATCAATATCAAGATAAAATAGATTACCTCTAGATTGTGTACCAGTTCTAACAAGTCTTCCTCCATCATCATAGATTTTTACCTTTCTTCTCTCAAAAGCAAGTCAGTGGCTTGAGTTATTCAGTTGTGCCACACTTAACAAATTATAGAACAGTCCATCTACCCAATATGTATTTTCACATTTTATTCTATCATTAATCATCAGTGAACCTTTACCTCTTACCATACAGGGTGCATCATTTCCCATCCTTACATATCCTCCATCATATTCATCAAGTAGATCAAATTTCTCTATATCACCAGTCATATGATGTGTACAACCACTGTCTATGATCCATGTATCATTTTTTCTTACTTTAGAGATTAGTGTTGTTTCTTCATGTTTCTCTTCTTCCTTTGAATCATCTTTCATAGCAACAAATACTACTACATCATCATCAGTGTTAGATTCAGATTCAAATTCTTTGGCTATGTAACGTACCTTTTTCCATTTGTCATAGCTATCTCAGTTATCTATGTTTTTGTATCGGTAGCCTCTATTGACTCTTCTCCAATAGCTTCCTTTGGATCGGTCTTTGGATCTATCATCATCTTTCTTATTCGGACATCTAGTAGCGATGCGGCCAACTTCTTTACAATTAAAACATGCTAAAGGTAACTTACCTCTATACCTTCCTTTACCTTTAGGTAATCTTCTGGCCATAAGAGCTTCAAGCTCATCAAGCTCATCGTCGGTACCACTATCACTATCATTATTCTTATTATTCCTGTTAGACTTACCAATCTTCAAAGACATCATGAAAGTGGATTCAACAGAAGGTACAACAATGTTGTCAAATTTATTCAATTCAAAGGTTGTAAGCTTACCGATCAGTGTGTCAAGAGTAAGGTTGGATGTAGCCCTTGTTACATGAATTGTAGATATCCTGATCGCATAAACTGGCAGCAAAGTTCTGAGAATCTTGCTTATCAATGTTTCATCCTCAATAACTCCATCGGATGCTCTAATAGCATGTACTACCTCTTTTAGTCTATTTGTGTATTGCAAAATGTTCTCACCTTCTTTCATCTTCATATCATCAAATTGACCACTTAGGGTTTCTGCTCTAGCTCTCTTAACATTCGCATCTCCACTATATATTAGAGTTAGTTTATCCCACATGGCTTTGACAGTTGTGCATCCTTTAATGTCTTCAAATTTAGCATCGGTACAAGCAGCATCAAGTTCCATCATAGTAATATTGTGTTCATGCCTTTCCTTCAATTGATCAAGTGTTAGGGGACCTGGTGTCGGTTCAATGTAGCCATTCTCCATCAGTTCTAGTGTAGAATTCCCAATTCCAGATATGTACGACTTCATCCGGCTTTGCCATACTGCGAAGTTCTCTTTGTTCAGCTTTGGCACTTCCCTCTTATACATCTTGAAACCTTTTTACTGGAGTCCTTAAAACTTTGTTCTAAGCAACCACAACTCTGATACCAATTGTTAGAATAACTGAGAGGGGGGTGAATCAGTTATCCAGTGTCCCAAAACAAAATGTATAATCCAAAACAAATTCTTCAACTTCTGCTACTCGGTAAACATAAAATACTTTCACTATCTATGTTTTTACTGATTGTCAGTCTAAAAACTTATAGTAGTTACCGATCAAATTTAACATGTAATATGAAAAGTATGATAACAAGTAAATATCACAATCAACACATAACACAAGAGATTTAATGTGGAAACCCTGTGAAGGGAAAAACCACCTGGGACCGGCAACCCAAAATATTCACTCTTTTGAAGTGAGGTCGGTGAAGACCCAACCCTGTTAAAGGTTTACAAACACACTGTTAGGTGTGACCTTGTTAGAGGATTTTAGACCAAAATTTATCGTCCAACCAGAAGTCACTCTGGGGTTGACGGGATAACAATATTCACTCTATGAATGAAACATCAAAGACTTTCATAGTCCACTCAGCTAAGAGATTTGACTGTGTACAATGGTTAAATATGTAACAGTAGATGATCTACCTTGAAACAACTTCAATTGCAGTTTACAGATCAATGTTTAGCTCATTCAAATCTTTCTGATCAATATATCACTTCAGATTCAATCTTATATCAACTTACTATCCATCGATAATTACTCTTTGTAGCTCGGTAATTGTTCTGCAACTTGGTTCTTACTAACCAGTATGATCAAAATGCATGAAAAACTCCTTCACACGATAATTCTGCAGTATCTTCTTCTTCCGGTGATGTTTCAACAATGAAACCAATGTCTCTTATATAGATGAGTAAATCATTTTCTTTTCCTCCATCAGATTTTGCCTCTTAATCTTATTCATTAATTTTGCCACTCTAACCTTCTTCGACTGATGTGTCAGTAACACGTTTCAATCTGCTCCATTAGATCCTTTTTGAATTATGTTAGCCGTCAATCTTCATAACAAACCTTATTTGTTACCTCGATTTCATACACTTTACAGCTCATCACTTTATCGGCTAAACTAATCATTTAATTCCTTTCTATTTTGCTCGGTTAACAAAGAAATGTGTCGGTGAACACAAGCTCGGTTAACACTATGCTCGGTATACACTACACTTCGTCGATTTATACTGGAATGCTTTATTTACTGACAACACTGCTTTGTGTCTTTCAGCTCTATTCTTCATCATAGATGAATGCAACATAATAAAGTCAATTTCATCAAGTCATAGACTCATCAACAAGTTACTCAGTGTATTCCTTATCCTCATCTGATATATACATCTTCCTCATGTAGATATTTTTGTTCTTCATCTCTTTCACCTTTCTTTAGATGTGTCGTTATAGTAACTTACAAGATAAGTATTATCAAGCTAGTTGACATCAATGACAACATAATACTGATTTAATCATCTTGCATATCTAATCAGCAACTCCTCAGTAATCTTAATTTACAGAATCTTCATTCAGTGTTCTAAATCAGTTGTAGTTCATCAGAATCTATCGTCATGACAATCCAATAAGGTGACTCGGGATCAAGATTGTTCCTTAAGAAGAACAATGGAAAGGATAGGAATAATGGGTCTTTGTGCTATCTCTCTTTCAACCACCATCGAGGAAAGTCTTTGCACAAGCAACTCCACTAGAGTAGTGAGCACCACCAGAGCTAGGGTTGAATGGCTCCTAGTAAGTAGTTTTTAAATGTCATATGGATTCATCAGCCAAGGGTAGGAGAGATGTCGTCATATTGAGTTCAAAACATTGTCTATAATAGAATTATATGAATAAAAAATTTATATACAATAAATTTAGTATGATTTTTCTTTTGATTCAAGAGTCAAACATACTATTGAATATAGATTAGTAAATCGATATAAGACTTCAAGTAAAATATATTATTCTACTTTATTCTCTCATTTAATTTTAAATAAATATAATTACACATTAATGATAGAACATAATCACACGATTTTGTTTTATTATTTGTTTGACTACATTTAAACTTTAAACTTCAAAGATACATCTTGTCCCATCTAATTTTTTAATTAACATGCTATTCTTTTTTAAATTTATTAAAAAAAAAATATAACCATTATTCAAGGAGCCGACTGAAATCGTCCCGACGATCAGGCGATGGATCTCAACAGATTTTCACTATGAATATAAACACTTATAGTATGTGTATCACTGGATTTGTGTTTTTTATTTATTTTTCTTCTCGGTTTGGATGCCGTATGGTCCTTGTAAAATCAATTCATCTAATCAAATAGTTCACAATATTTTTAACTGGAGACAAGAAAGAATATAGATTGTTTTGTTAGATAAACAATTATGCTTGTTGAAAGAAAATGGAATCCTGATTCTAAAGAACAAGAAGAGTCATTCTTTTAACAATTTGCTCATAAACCTCATCTCCAAAACACACCATGATTATCATTCTCATTCTCTCCCTCATATACTGGCTCCCAAATGCACTATTTGCAAGACCATCAGCTGGATCTTGACTTGTGCACAACACCCAATTCAATTTAATGCACAAGATATGTGAGAATCAGGGCTGCCCACATCATAAAGTAAGCAATGCCTTGATCTACACCATTCCCTGCACTTTCAGGGAATCCAACAATAAATCAGAAAATATCCTTAATGAAAACCCACTTTGCACAATCTGATATGAGCAAACATAACCTTGTGCGTGAATCCTAACAAAACCCATCAACCAGAATCAGAGAATCTAGTTTCAAACTGGACACTTTTTTAATAATATTGACGAGATAAACTGAGTTTCATCAACATTCTGAATCGAATTTATATGAATTCCAACAAAATTCATCAACCAAATCAGAGAGACTAGTTTTAAACTTGACAGTTTTTAATAATTTCGATGAGATAAATTGAATTTGATTATGTGTATCTTTTATTGACCTTTGAAATCATATTTCATGATCTATCATTGAAATAAAATATAACTAGTTAAATGTTACTGGTAATAATTCTGCAAGATATTTTGATGAGATACACTTAAACTGAATTTGATTATGTAAGTTTTCTTCTTTCATCAACATTTTAAATCATATTCTATGATCTCTCGTCAATATCTACTGGTAAATTAAACCCACAAGATATTTTAACTGGACATACTTAAACTGAATTAGATTATACATATTTGCTTCTTTCATCAACATTTTAAATCAGATTTTATGATCTATTGTCAAAATCTACTGATAAATTAAACCTATAAGATATTTTGACCAAATATACTTAAACTGAATTTGATTATGTGTGTTCTCTTCTTTCAATAACATTTTGAATCATATTCTATGATCTATAGTCAAAATGAAACATAATTACATACGATACTGATAAATAAAGCCCACAAAATATAAATGTGTCACTTACCATCACTAGAAGGTTCCAGAGAAGGAGAATTCACTTGTGCGTTCCCTAAGATTGCATTGTTCCCTGAGAACCCACGAAACATCTCCCTCAAATTTTCCCTGATTGCCATTTCTGGTGTAGAATACAAGGGCATAGACAGAGACAAGTTTAGAAGTCTTAAAGAAATATGGATGAGTTGTGATTGAACAAATATGGATGAGTTGTTATTGGAATGCACTGGAATAAATAAGGCCGGTTATGTCCTTCCTGCTCTGATTGATTTTGTCACATATGATTGGATTTACGAGGTGGCCGGATGCTATTGTGCCTTCATTTTAAAATCTCAAAATTTAGATATTATATCATGAGTGATGTCATTCAACATTTTATATCACAGCTAGATGCCAATAATATCTTCATCTCGTTACCATCTATGCACAATATCAACAACTATTTTAACTCATCAGCTGGGAGGTCCTTATCCTCACTTTTTTAAGGAATTCAACACAGCATCTTATGTGCTTGATTTTGTACAGTTTCCCATTTGTTGAATATCATTTTTTTTACCTTTTTATGGTGATAAATTATTTATATGTTGATTTTATTTTGATTTTATTTAAGTTTTATTTTGATTCAATTGTTCTTTATGTAATAAAATGTGTACAAGTGGTATAATTTCTGTTAAATAGTACTTGCTTCAACTTATATTATTATATCTACACTAAATCATAGAAATTTGTCATGATTTTCAATTTTATCTATTTCTCACTTAGAATTAGATCCGTTACTTGTGCATGTGAAATAGCCCACCTGCATGAATTGTGGAAATAACTCCTAAACTTAAAAAATTAAATTTGCATTTAAGACTGAATTGAAGAGCAAAACATTTCACTTGTGTCCTTTGGAGATGTATTTAAGGACTAACCTCAATTTACTTTTATACACCTAGATCTAAGCCTAGAAATCACTTGACACGAGCATTTACAATATATTCATTTGCATAATTAAAAGAATTGGTTCTCATCATCTTAGATGTAAGATGGTTGGATGGGCAAACCCTAAGGAAAAGTGGGGCAAAAGAACTTGTCTTCTCTCCAATAAAGGGGTAGTGGAAACCAAATGGCAGTTCATGTTTGAATGTGCAACATATGCGGCCATTCATACATAATATGAAAAAAATCTCAAGGCTATTTGAGGAGGCAAGGCTTCACAATACCATGTGTTTCTTCATCAAGATCCACAACAAAAGAACCAACATTGAAAGGAACTTGAAAATTGACCATGCTACTCTTGGTTCCATAGACTGATGGTCTTTTGTACATCATTAAAACTCATTTGTTCGTTCATTCAAATATATACTATTAGATATTACTCACATGCATTACATTTAGGGAATATATTGTATGTTTGATTATTGTCTTAAAGCATTCCAAAAGTCACTAGCTTAATAGTCAAAGCATTTGACCCAGAGGAAACATTTTCCCCGTCATCAGTCAAATCTCAACCACATGATCAATTTTTTATACAAGCACAAATATAAATAATTAAGACAAGTTGAAGAAAAATATTTAAAATATTTATAGATATCAAATGTGTGCATCCATATTTGATGTGCACTTGTGTAGGTTGGATTTGTAGGTGAGTAACCAATCTCATATTTGAAGAAATGACACAATTGAATGATTTAAAGCCTTTGATCTAATTATTTCATAATTTTCTACACATTAAGGAATCACATAAGCATTTGTCATAACATATCTACATTACGTTTGGATTAAAGCACAATAGAGTGTAAATATTTTAGTCTTCTTGGCCACAAAAATCAATATTTTGTAGTGTTCAATAGATTATGTCAATTATATCAAACAAACTATCGATAACTCAATGTAAACTAAGAATCTATATCATTGCTCTATAGATTCAACTAATGATTTTTAAAAAGTTAAAAATTATTTCTATTATTTTTTCATTATTTTTAAATTAGTTTTCTATTATTAGTGGAGGCATTTCACCATACCACATAAATTTTACAACAAATGAAATATTTCTAAGATTTCTTAGAATTAAATTGTTACTTGAATATTTTCTTCTTATTGTTTCTTATTTGGTATTAACATGAATTTAGACTAGCATTTTAATGTTGTGTTTCCATTTCTAAAACAAGTCCACATTGACCAGGAATATAGTATAAAATTTCTACTTTTTACCTAGTTTTCTATTTTCCTTATCGGCTCAAATAGAGGTCTTTTTTAATGGATTTAAGATATAATAAAATAAATAAATAAATACCATTATAAGAAAAAACCACATTACAACAAATGAGGGAATCAACCAATAGTACACATAAAAATAATTTGGAGTTTCTATTGAAATTTCCCACTATGGTGAAAATTTGAATCTCTTGATTCATTATTGCTAATGGTGATGTGGGAGAATTCCCCCCATCTGGGGAACCCCAGACAATAGGGGTGGTTTCATTGGGTGCTACTATGGGGGGTCCCATTAGACCGATGAATGCATGTTCTGATGACCACGCTTCTACACAGCTCTTGGAGACCCACAAGGTGGGTTCTGAGGTTGGATCTGGACTTCCCAAGGAGGGTTCAAACAATGTGCACCTAGAGAAGGAACACAATAGGGTTCTTCCTAAGGGGTGTGTTAAATTTAGGACCATAACTGCATAAAAAATAGATAACAAATAAAACAAAACACAAAAACACCAAAGTTATCATGGGAAAGCCCTTCAACTTGAGGGGAAAAATAGAGCCACATCAAAATTGATTCTTTACTAAATAATTAAGGAGTCAAAATACAAATATCACAAGCTTAACCATAATATAATTCTTCACTAGGACTGTTAACACTTAACAATCCATCCATACAACACCTTTTTACAATCATATATAAAGTGCAAGGCATATACTACATACATAATACTTTTGTACCAATCACTGATGATATACTGATGTAGTACTGAAGTGGAGTACCCCAAGATGGGATGTCCAACCTTGCAGCTAAACACACATAGAAGCAATAACACGTAATAGAGAGAGAGAGAGAGAGAGAGAGTGCAAGATCCTTCATTTATTCAAATAGATACATCATACATGTCGGGTTATAAGGCCTTCCTGGTTTAGGCCATATACAAAATGAATTCAAATCTGAAAGCTCAATGCTTCATGATCATCCAAACTATCACCCCCTCTTAGTCCCCCCTTTTTTATGGAATTATATCAACATGAGTACATATACCCAACTACACAACTAGGGTCTGCCAAGAATTACATGTCTATAAAAAAATATGAGTCAATCCCAAAATAGATCAAATGATCTCCAAGAAGAACAAAAGAAGATGTGAACCCATATTTAGGTTCACATGTGATCCAGCAATCATGCACCATAATTGCACACATTAACAATCAATGGGCAATGATCATACGCACAATCTCCAAGGTCAGCCTAGGCAGAAAGGAACACACTACCTGAAGCAACCAAAAGAATCCAAACATGAAGGTCCTGGATCCAAACATGATATGATCAAAGGAAAAGGTTCCCAGATAGGTCTACATTAAGAATTCATGACCGCAGCCAAAGAAACACATGAACATGTGACAGGGAACAAGATCACTACAAATAGAGCATGAGCCACATAGAAAGGAAAACTTGAATAACTCAAACAGGACTAATCCAAATGAGGTGTGGTCTGAAAGATAAACATTACAAAGCTCATCCTTAACAAGATTCCAAGACTGCAACTAAAATATCTCAAAGATAAATAATTGTTGCATCACTCTCTCAAACTAGAAAACAGGAACAGAATGAAACTAAATATTTTTGGTCAATGCAAGATTTACAAGAACTTAAGATGCTCTTGCATCAGACACTTGGGGTTAATAAAATTGATTCTCCTAAATCAGGAATATTATGCAACCCAAGCTGAATCAGAATGATTTAACTCAGATTGAGAGACCCGTGTAGAATCCTCAACTAGTCCATCCTTCCACTTCACCAAATATTCCATGTAGTCTTTATCTATTATACTTCTATCAATTCTTCTATCTAAAATCTTCTCAATTTATTTTTTCTAGTTCTTAGAATATTCTTTATGCACATCTACCACTTCATCTGACTCATGGTACTCATATAAATATGAAATGTTGAAGATAGGAGATATACCCATATCAACCAGTAACTCAACTTCAAATGTATTGCCACTACCAAACCTCTTCAATATCTTACAAGGTCCAAACTTCTTCATCCTCAATTTATTGTATGTTCCAACAAGAAACCTTCCTTTCTTCAAATGAACCATTACTTCATCATCAACTTCAAAGGTTTTGTGTCTTCTAGACCTATCTTCTATATCCTTATATTTATGATTGTTTTTCTCCAAATTATGTTTCACTTCATCATGCAAAGTCTTAATGAAATCTGTATATTCTTC
This sequence comes from Chamaecyparis obtusa, assembly GCA_027943335.1. NCBI lineage: Eukaryota > Viridiplantae > Streptophyta > Pinopsida > Cupressales > Cupressaceae > Chamaecyparis > Chamaecyparis obtusa. The sequence goes on from BSBK01007876.1 coordinate 77,314, forward strand.
TCCTTCGGTGCTTCTTTTCTCTTATGAACCAAGCATCCTCAAATCTGATATACCCTTTGGATGCATGTCTGTAACAATCTGAAAAGGTGTTTTACATGTGCTCCTACTTACTAAAGTGTTGTATGCAAACTCTTCTTATACTAATACCAAGTCCCAATTTTTCAGGTTTGTCTCTAACTAAGCATCTCAACAAATTTCCTAAAATTCTATTCACAACCTCTATTTTTTCATCTGTTTGTAGGTGATAGGTAGAACTAAACTTCAAATCTATATCCAAATTCTTCCAAAGTGTTCTCCAAAAGTATCCAACAAATTTGTTATCCCATTCAGAGATAATACTCCTAGGTAACCTATGCAATCTCAGAATTTCCTTAAAAATAAGGTCTGTTACATGAACCGCGTCTGATGTCTTCTTACAGAGGATAAAATGTGACATTTTTAAAAATCTATCCACCACAACAAATATAGAATCATTACCTCTTTGGGTCTTAGGTAATCCAAGAACAAAGTCTTCCCAAGGTCTATTAGGAACGGGTAATGGTGTATATAATCCAGTATTCTGACTTACTCCTTTTGCAACTTGAAAAATTCGAAAACTCTTTACAAATTTCTAAACATCCTTATGCAACTGAGGCCAAACGTATTTCTCCTTAAGAAAACTCAATGTCTTATCAATACCAAAGTGTCATGCTAATCCACCGCTATGTTTCTCTTTTGTCAAATTGTCCCCCATTGAACCTCTACGTATACACAATTGAACTCCCTTGAACAACATACCTTCCTGAATGAAGTAATCATCCCACTTTCTCTATTGATCAATGATAGGTGTCTTACATGATCTTCAAGCCTCTACAAAATTAGGGTAAGTTTCGTACACATTATTCAAATCATAAAAACCAAGAACCTCAACTCTCATCTTAGTCAACAAAGATCTTCTTCTTCTCAATGCATCTGCAACTCTATTTTACAATCTGCTTCTATGCTTCAACACAAATGTAAAGTTATGCAGGTACTCAATCCACTTCATATGTCTCTGATTCAATTTTTTTACTTCCCAAATACTAAAATGCTTTATGATGGGTATACAAAACAAATTCCTTAGGTAACAAATAGTGTCCCCACTTCTTCAAAGCTTGAACAATAGCATAGAACTCTTGATCATAAATAGAATATGTCCTCTTAGCATCATTTAAATTATCACTAAACAAAGAAATTAGTCTACCTTCTTGACTCAACACAGCTCCTATTGCACTACCACTTGCATCATAATCAACTTGGAATACCTTAGAGAAATTAGGCAAAGCTAGAATAGGTAATTTATCTACCTTTTGCTTCAATGTCTCAAAACTTTTGTTGGCTCCATGTGTCCACTTGAAATCATTTTTGTCTCCTCTCATTGTCTCAGTCATATCATTACAAATAGAACTAAAATTCTTTATCAACTTTCAGTAGAAAATAGCCAAACCATGAAAATATCTTACCTCTCTAACACTCTCAGGTGTAGGCCTCTCCAATATTGCTTCAACCTTTTCAAGATCCATCTTCAAACCATCATTTGAGATCACAAATCCCAAATAAACTATCTCCTCTTTCATGAAAGAACATTTCTTCAAGTTGATCAGTAACCTATCCTCTTTCAACCTTTGCAATACCTATCTCAGATGCATAAAATGATCTTCCCTATTCTTACTTAATATCAGAATGTCATCCAAATATACAATCACAAATTTTCTCAATAATTTCTTCAAGACTTCATTCATTAGCCTCATAAAAGTACTAGGTGCATTAGTTAAACCAAAAGGCATAACCAACCACTCATACAAACCTTCTCTTGTCTTGAAATAATTCTTTCATTCATCTCCTTCTCTGATTCTGATATGGTGATAACCACTCTTCAAATCAATCTTGGTAAATTATTTTTCTCCACTCAAAAATCTGTAATTTCATCCATCCTAGGCAATGGAAATTAGTACTTTACTACGATCTTTTTTATAGCTCTGGAATCAATACACGTTCTCCATTCACCAATTTTCTTAGGTGCTAACATAGTTGGAACCACAACTCAATCTTTCTCTGATCAAACCTCTCTGCAACAATTCTTGAACTTGTCTATTCAATTCATCATTTTCTATTGGAACATATATTGAACAGAAATTAAACAATCTTAAAACCAAAGTGAGCCTTCATATTTTTTTCGCATAAGGAGAAAGGAAGGAGAGGACCTATCATCTCTAATCAAATGGATCATGAAAGTATATTGGAAGATTCCATACCACTTCAGACGTCAAGAAAAGTTATGTATTGAATTATATGACCCACCCTTGAAATCTCTTTCTGAGTGCTTGAAACCAAAAATCTTTTCTCAAATTCCTAAATGGTTGTACATAGTTGATGCAGAGGATGGCACAAACATGGATGAATATGTGGAAGAATAATGTTTCAATAATGAGTAAGAACTTATGGGAAACCACTGTCATACTTTGGAGGAAGATTATAAAATTTAGGGTGTTGATGTAATACACAAATACATTAGCAATGAAGGGAACATGGAGATAGATGAACCAATGGTTGATTCATTTGTATCTAAATATTATGATGACACACCTAGTAAAATTGATGCATGTACCAGTGATGAAGTGGATGAGGGGATAGGATTACTCAAGAATGAAAAAAATTCAAATCTGTTGGACATAGAGTATCAGAAATATGCTCATAGGAGTAATTTAGATTTTGCATGCCCTCCACAGATAAATTTTGATAGTGAAGAGCCTACACAGAAGGATAAATATTTTATTTTGAAGGGCTTGTCAGATGAAGAAATGAATGATAAAGATAAATTTTGTTTTTTGGATAGTAATGATATTCGTAACTAGGAGTCATATCCTCAAGAAAATATTGCTTGCTCTACTAAGAGATAGTTTCAATTATTGGAGGCTTATAGTGAAGAATATGTTGATTGTAAATAGAGAAAAGAAATCTATACACTTAAAATTGATTTTCAAAATGTTGCAAACCCCTTGTGTGATGGAATGATAGAAGAAAATTGTAATTTGGAAAATACTATTAAATATAATTTATATGAGGAGTCCTATTTTTCTGATAAATGTTAAAGCTCAGATATTGATCATCAAATAGAGGGGGCATATGAATCTGAAAATAATTTTAAATTTTTTTCAAATTCTTTAATTTTCACACCATGTCTTTATCTTTGCATAGAGGAAATCCATCTGGTTGTTCTATATAGACTTCTTCTTCAAGATCTCCATTCAGAAATGCAGATTTAATATCCATCTGATACACTTTGAAGTTTTTATGTGTAGCATAAGATAGGAACAATCTTACTACCTCTATTCTAGCAATAGGAGAAAATGTTTCTTCAAAGTCTATGCCTTCTTGCTGTGAGTATCCCTTATGCACTAGTCTTTCTTTTTTCCTTACAATAGTTTCTTCTTCATCCATTTTGTTTCTAAAAACCCATTTTGTTCCTATTATATTTTTATTTTTAGGTCTAGGAACCAGTTCCCAAGTATTATTCTTCTTTATCTGATCCAATTCTTCTTTCATAGAATTTATCCAAGATTCATCTTTAAAGGCTTCATCTATAGTTTTTGGCTCAACTTGAGAAATTAAACAAATTTCTTCTCTAACTTTTGATCTAGTTAGCACTCCCTGACTGGTATTGCCAATAATTTGATTTTCAGGATGGTTATTTTTTACATTCCTTGGTGTTTTAGGAGTCTCAATAGCCTTTCTTGTACTAGCATCACAAGCCTCTTTTTCACTTTCTTCCTCAACAAGTTCTTCTTCTTTTGCAGCAGTAGTAGTTTCTTTTATCTCTGAAATCTGATTATTGTCATACATTCTTTCTTGTATTTGAAACTTCTCATCTATTCTTACATTGTTACTTTCAATCATCTTCCTCAATCTTAGATTGAAACATTTGTAAGCCTTGCTTTTAACAGAGTAACCAAGGAAGATACCTTCATCACTTCTAGCATCAAACTTCCCTATCTCATCATCCCTCTTGATATAACATTTACAACCAAATATTCTAAAATATTTTACAGTAGGAGTATCATCAAACCATAGTTCATAGGGAGCCTTGTACCTTCTCTGATTTGAATTCTATTCAATGTGTACACTGTTGTTCCAATAGCCTCTCTCCAATGTACATGAGATACATTTCCTTCAATCAACATTGTCCTAGTAGCATCAAGTATAGTCATGTTTCTTCACTTTGCTATCCCATTTTGTTGTGGAGTCCTAGGAGCAGATGTTTGTCTCTTTATCCCATGCTCTTCACAATATGAATTGAATAAGTCTGAAGTAAATTCTCCACCTCTGTCTAACCTTAAACACTTGATCTTTAAACCTGATTCATTTTCTACTTTTGCTTTGAACAACTTGAATTTATCAAATGCTTCTGATTTTTCTCTTAAATAAGTAACCCACATCATTCTAGAAAAGTCATCAACAAAGAGTATAAAATACCTTTCACCATAGTATGACTTTGTTTTTGTAGGTCCACATAGATATGTATGTACCAGATCCAACTTTCCTTTTGATGTATATGTTTTTCTTTTATGACTGCTTCTATTTTTCTTTCCCATAACACATTCTTTGCATACAGTGTTAGATGGTTTCACAATCTTCGGTAAATCTCTTACTGCATTAGCCATACTTGCCTTCACAATGTTAGCAAAATTAACATGAAAAAATCTCCTATGCCATAACCAACTATCATCTACCTTCGCAATAAAACAAGAGGCTCCAGATGTGTTTAGCTCAAATACATTACCTCTAGATTTTGAACCGGTAGCAATTAGTTTTCCTTCCTTGCTTCTGATAAAACATTTACCATTAACAAAACTTAACTAAAAATATTTATCCATTAACTATCTGACACTCAACAAATTATGTTTCAGTCCTTCAACAAGTAGTACATTATCTATATTAGTCTTTCCATCGAGAGTAATGGATCCTACTCCTATGATAGATTTAGGGAGATTGTCCCCAAACCTCACAACACCTCCATCATAATTTACTAATTTAACAAACTTGTTCTTATCACCAGTCATATGATGAGAACAACCACTGCCAATTATCCATTCATTTTTCTTATCAACATGAGATACTAAGGCTTTTTCTTCATGTACTGGTTCATCTTTAATAGCAACAAATCCAATCTCTTCATAATCTAAATCATCATCATTAGAGATTCCTTCACTAGCATAATAACATTCTCTATCTCTTTTAATCTTTGCATAATTAGGTTTGTACTTAGAAACTCTTGTAGGACATCTAGATGCAAAATGACCTACCTTATTGCATGAAAAATATTTCAAGGGTAATTTGCCTTCAAACTTGCCCTTACCTCTTTTTTCTCTTCTAGAAATTAGTGCAACAAGTTCATCCATCTTTCTTTCTTCTGCCATTATTTGTTCCCATTCCTCAGCATACTCACCAAGCTCTTCTTTTAGGTCTTCTTTGATGGTGCTTGGAAGTGCAGACAATTTCTTGTGTGCAAATGCCTTGAATGCAGTTTCAACTTTTAGGTACAACTTCTCCTAATTCCGCAGCTTCAAAAGTAGTTATCTTTACAATCAACATCTCTCTGCTAAAATTCAGAGTTAGGAGTATAGTCTCTTGAATAGACATTTCCTTGAACTTGTATACAGGAGTCAATGATTTGAGGATCTTCGCAATAACTTCCTCTTCATCATAAGTACCTCCACAATTTCTGATTCCAACTATTGCTTCTATGACCCTTTGAACATAGGCTTTAAAGCTTTCATCCTCATTCATTTGCAGCTTTTCCATCTTTGTTTTCTAGTTTTGTAACTTCACTTGCTTGGTATATTTATCCCCTTCATCTAATGCTTATAATCTATTCCAAATTTTATGTGTTGAATCTAATTCTTTAACTTCAATGAACTCACCTTCAGATAGTGTGTTGATCAGTACTTCCCTTGCAACCATGTTATATCAGAATAATTTCTTCTCATCATCAGTAGCAGATGGAAAATCATTCTCAGTCTTCAGGGCTACCTTCTTCTTTGTAATCATCTAGTAGTCTATGCCTAAACACAACAAGTGTGTTCGCATCTTATTCTTCCAATTGTCAAAGTTCTTAGGATCAACTTTAGGACCATCCTTCCTATAGAGTTCCATCTCCAAGATCACCTCAATTTTTTAAGCTTTCTCTCTGAGGACCACAAGCTCTGATACCAATTGTTAGGAATAACATTCCACAATAAAACTAAGAGGGAGGGTGAATCAGTAGTATAACAGAATATTAAAATTTAAACTTTAAGCTCCACAATATCAGATCCAATGAACACAATGAATGCCAACACAATAACACAATATTTTGGTTTTGGGGAAACCTTGTTAAAGGTAAAAACCCCGGTGGGAATTTGCACCCACAAATGATGTACTAAGAGTATAGTTATCCTTGTTAGAAGATATAGCCCTGTTAGGAGCTTATTAAAATATTATAGTACATAGTCCTTGTTAGAGGACAGACCCTATTAGGATTCAAGAACAAAAGGGAGGGCTCACTGCCCAAAGAAGGTTAAATCCACCTTTAGAACTCACTAGTTCACAATAGGTGTATATAAATAAATACACAATCTTTTGAACTATTTTCCAGCAACTGTCTTTGCTTGATCAGTTCCAATGAAATCCACCAGTAAACCTCTGCTCTACATATAGTAGACACAAGCTTGCAACTTTTTCAACCTCTTTATATCACATACACTCCATCCATATCTTTTCCAAAGAAAAGACTCTACATATATACCTTATTACAATTTACCATGATCAGGTCGGCCCATGAGGCTTTCCTAATTAAAAACAATTACATAAATCCTTGCTAAGATACACATGAAATCTAGGAAAAGTATACAATGATTACATTATAATAATTAAGGACTGACATCCTTAATTTTTATTTCCCAAATAAAACACACGCTTCATTTCCTGAGTCAGCTTCACAATAATCCATCACAAGAACACACAACATAGATGACATCACCAATCATTTTGTACCTTGTGCTAACCAATGAACATCCTTTAGTACCCTATCTATCATCCTTCAAGCTTGCATACCTTGAACCCAAATCCTCTGAAAGATATACCAAAAACACAGAGACTAACTCTATCAATTCTCACTATCATAGTCTAGTGACCAATCTTCATTAAAACATATGTATCTCTCTCAATATGAAACATATAATGATGTGATATTAGATATAAGATCACAACATCCACCTAAACTCTTATCTAACTTCATAGCATTTGAAACATCTGTACAGTGTTCATACATTGTGATTACCAGTTTGGTTCTTTCATAGAAACATATGTTGACATCAGTGATAAAACAAATGATAACAATATGACTGACCATTCAGTAACGTAGTGATTAAACATTTTAAATGTCTCAATCACCTCCCATGCATTAGCAATATCCAAACAAATCCACTAGTCTTCCCTCTTGGCTCAAGACAACACCTATGGCCACATTACTAGCATCACACTCAATTGTGAACAATCTCTCAAAACTTGGCAAGGTTAAGATTGGTTGAGTAGCAATCTTATTCTTTAACAATTCAAAATTATGGTTAGCTTTCTCATTCCATATAAAATATTCTTCATGCAACCTTTTATAGTGTCTAGCATAGGAGCACAAATAGCACTATATTTATTTATAAACTTCCTATAATACTAATCCAAACCATGAAATCTTCTTACCTCTATTGTTGTCTTTGGAGTAAGCCAATTGAGAATGGCTTCCACTTTGCTAGGGTCCATTTTTAGATTTCCATGAGATAGCACAAACCCAAGGTACACTAGCTCCTACCTCATGAACTCACATTTCTACAAATTTATCATCAACTTCTCCTCATGTAGCTTCTTGCAAACAATATCCAAATGCTTGAGATGTTCATCCTTGGTTTTACTATAGATTAGTATATCATTTACATACACTACCACAAATTTACCAATGTAGTCTTTGAGGACTTCATTCATGAGCCTCATGAATGTGGAGGGGGCATTGGAGATCCAAAATGGCATGAAAAGAAATTCATACAAACCCTCAATAGTTTTGAAGGTTGTATTCCACTCATCTCCCTCATGGATTCTGATTTGGTGGTAACCACTCTTTAGGTCAATCTTACTAAAGTACTTAGCTTCTCCTAGACAGTCGATTAGGTCTTCTATCCTAGGGATAGGGAACCTATACATGATGGTTATCCTATTTATGGCTCTTGAATTAGTATATAGCCTCCAAGTTCCTCCCTTTTTAGGTGCTAAGATAGTGGGTACGACACAAGGGATAATGCTTTTTCCTAACAAGATCTTGGCTTAAGAGGCCTTGGATTTTCTTGGCTATTTCTTCATTTTGTTGAGGGGTCATCTTCTCGGCTTCCTTATTAGGAAGGGTAGCTCTAGGTATGAGGTCTATCCTATGACTTACAGCTCTCTTAGGGGGTAGTGTTGATAGTTTTCCATCACTGAAAATGCCTTCATATCTTTGAAACATTTATTGTATCTCCCTTAGTAATTCTGGCTTCTTGACTATCTTTTCACCACTTACCTCCTTTGGCTTCACCACTAGTGCAAAGCCAACTCCTTCTCCTTATTTTAGGACTTCTAAGAACTCATTTTCACTCACCATGAGGACATTGGGACCATTTGATTTCACCTCTGCATCTTCTAACAGTGACTAGATTTTAAATGTCACATTGTCCTTCTTAAAAGAGTATGAGTTCTTCACTCCATCATGCATGGCCTGCTGCTCAAATTTCCATGGTCTACCTAGGAGCAAGTGACAAGCATCCATAGGTAAGACATCACATAGTACTTTGTCCTTATATCTCCCAATTTAAAACTCCACCCAATCTAGTTCATTAACAAGAACATGTTGTCCCTTGTTTAACCAAGTAGCCTTATAGGGATTTGTGTGGGGTATCCTCTTCATTTTCAACTTGTTGAATACTTACTTTGCCACTATATTGTTAGTAGACCCTATGTCTATGATGACTCTACAAACCCTACCCATCATCTTGCATTTCACTCTAAACAGTGATATCCTTTGACTGGGTTCTTCTTTTACTGGCTCCTTAATCAGAGTTCTCATCATAAGATTCTATCCTTCCTCTAATTCCAAAGCTACTTTAGGGGGTTTCAATCCTCCACTTGTCTCTTCATGAACATAGTTCAGTCTTTTGTCACTTCCTTGAGAAGTATTACCTTTCTCTAGATACATATATGCAAGGTGCCCCATCTAATTACAGTGGTAACATTTCATGTTTGCAAAGTAGTTACCTTTACCTTGACCACTACTTCTTCCTCTATTGTTAGAGTTCCTTCCTCTACTACCTATGTTAGAGCCTCCTTCTTGTTTCTCTATGTGCTTGACCTCTCCTTGAGTCTTAGGTTCAAAAATCCTTCCACCATATCCATGTCTATGTCCTTTTCTATCTTGTCCTTTATCTCTACCTCTAGTGGTGCTAGAGTATTGTTTCTTCCTTAGTTTCTCTTCTACCTGCATAGAAATTTGGTGGCACTTCTGAATGGTGTATGGAGTAAAAAGACTCATCTCATCTTGTATGGTCCACTTAAGTCCATTAAGGTATCTTGCTACCTTCACCTTCTCATCCTCTACAACTCTAGACCTCATGCAAAGTCTTTGGAACTCTTCCATGTAGGAGTTCACATCTATGGCTTTTTGTCTAAGTCTTTGTCTTGTTAGGAACAAGGTGTCTCAACCTTGCATAATTCCTATTCTTATTATTTGTTTTGTAAATGTTTTCTTTTTGCAAATAATGTAATTAAGTGTGAGTGTACATGTCTAGTTGGCATGTTGATGTGTCACTCCACTTGATGTGTTGGCATCTTGTGCGTAAGGAGATCATGACTGAAACGGTCATGATGGATTCCTATGACACATAAGAACTATTTAAGGAATGTGCTATGATAGGTGTAAGAGCATCTTATGACTTGGGCCTATTTGGGCGCCCAAGAAGAAGTGGTTGGTGTGTGTAAGAGAATATGCCAAAAATAGGTTGGTATGACAGATTCTCTTACACTTCTCTTGTGACCATTATTTTTGGTAGATTCTATGACAAGTTGTCATAGTCTATTTTAGGGATGGACACCTATTCTTGGGATTGCATGTAACAACTATGTACATGTGGCTTTGTGCATGGGTCTTGGTGGTTGTGCCTATTTTTGGGTCTAGAGGAGTCTATATATATGATGCTGCTCCTATGGGAGAGATATAACAGAAGTTTAAGTCTTGTTGGCTTTGTCTCTCATTTCCTGAAAGAACTTGCATTGCAAGTGTATTGTAATCTTTGTGTTGAAGATAATACATTGTGCAGGTTTTGGAGTGCTAGGGTTTTTTACAGAAAGGTTTTCCCCAGGGTATATCATTGTGTCATTCTCTATTTTTCTGTATGTATGGTATGTGGTTGCAATATCTTTGTTAAAGTAGTTAACGAATCTGAAATTGTAAGGATTTATAAGAATTTGCACAATACTCTCCTATAGAGATTAGCGTAGGAAGCTATTTCCGCACCTGAGTTTCCTTACAAGTGGCATCAGAGCTTGATCAACTTTTGATCCTAGTTGTTGGGTAGGGTTTTTTGTGCTAATCTCAAGTTTGAGTGGGAGTTTTTTGTAGAGCATTCTGAATCTTATTTGCAGATTGAGATGACAAGTTCATCATATGGAAGAATGGAGGTGGAGAAATTTAATGGCACTAATTTCAAGTTGTGGAAACTCAAGATGGAAGACATGTTGGAAGATCGTGACCTATGGGAAGCAACTTCAAGTGCTACAAGACTAGCAACTATAGCTCAAGCAGATTGGGATATCAAAGACCGTAAAGCTAAGGGTCTCATAAGACTCTGTTTAACCGATGTAGTTCTTCTAAATGTTCTAGATGAGAAAACCACAAATAGTTTGTGGGAAAGACTTGCGGACGTGTATCAGGCCAAATCTCTGGTGAACAAGTTGTTCCTGAGGAAGAAGTTGTACTCTCTGCAAATGGAGGAAGGTGGATCCTTAACGGATCATTTAAATGCATTTAATCTAATGGCTGCACAATTGACATCAGCTAGTGTCAAGTTAGAGGAGGAGGATCATTGCTACACACTTTTGTGTTCTTTAATGGATTCATGGGACCATCTTGTGATGGCTCTCAGAAGCACTTTAGTCACCTTCAAAATGGATGATGTGGTGTCTTCACTGCTATCAGAGGAGATGCAGAGAAAGGCTTCCGTTTCAGAAAAAGAAGCCCTTGCTGTTCGTGGGAGATCCACTAAAAGAGGGAAGAAAAATGACAATAAGTCTAACAATAAAGGTAGATCCAAATCCCGTGGGAAGTCAAAGAATTCCAATAAGTCCAAGGCAAAATGTTGGAACTATGATAAATCTAGGCACTTCCATAAAGACTGCAAAGAGCTGAAAAAGAAGAAGAAAGGTTCAGATTCAGCTTCAGAAAGATCTCAAGAAGATGGTGATGCATTCATCATAGCTTTGGCAGCCCATGCATCTAATGATGTGTGGTTGGTTGACTTGAGTGCATCTTTTCACATGACCTCTCATCAAAACTAGTTCTCAAAATATGAAGACTTCGATGGTGGAAAGGTGTACTTGTGTGATGATTCTCACCTAAAGATAGTTGGATGCAGAAGGGTCACTATCAAATTTCTTGATGGATGAGTAAAGGGAATCAATGGAGTTATGCACATTCCAAGTTTGGCACAAAACCTATTATCTGTAAGTATGCTGAATGATGTAGGTGTGCAAGTTGTTTTTTCAAAAGAAGGATGCAAGATGATGAGAGGATCGATAGTGCTTGCAAGGGGTACTAGGAGAGGTACCTTATTTCAGCTAGGTGCATGTATTCCTCTATGTAATAGTTCTGCATCCTCACCATCTAAACAAGTAGTGAAGAAGTTTGTGGCTATTGGTTCCGATGGTAGTGCAAACACTTTGGAAGGTAAGCTTCCTGCAGAAAAGACAATGTTGTGGCATATGAGATTTGGCCACATTGGTGAAAAGGGTCTCAGAACCCTAAAAAATAAAAATCTCATTGAGGGGTTAAATGATTGCAATCTTGAGTTTGACTTCTATGAATACTGTGTCTATGGTAAACAAAATCGTGTTCATTTTTACTCTAGTTCTCACAAATCTTCTGATGTTTTGGATCTTATTCATTCTAATGTATTTGGTCCTGTAAAAGTTCCTTCAATCTCCAAGTCTATATTTTTTGTATCTTTCATAGATGATTATAGTAGAAGGACGTGGATTTATTTCCTTAAAAGTAAGACACAAGTCTTTAGTCGGTTCAAGGAATTTAAAGCTCTGGTAGAGAATCAGACTAGTAAGAAGATTAAGTGTGTGAGAACTGACAATGGTGGTGAGTTTTGCTCAGTAGAGTTTGAACAGTTCTATAAAGAACAAGGTATCAAGAGGCATAAGACAACCCCTTATACCACACAGCAAAATGGAGTTGCAGAGAGAATGAACAGGACACTGATGGAGAAGGCTAGGAGTATGCTTAGTGGAGCTAGTTTAGAACAAAGGTTTTGGGCTGAAGTTGTGGCCACTGCTTGCTATCTGGTTAACAGATCTCCTACATTAGCCCTTGTTGGTAAGACACCCATGGAGGTGTGGTCTGGTAAGAAGCCTTCAATTAGACATCTTCATATTTTTGGTTGTGAAGCTTATGCACATGTTCCAAAGGAGAAAAGATCTAAGTTGGAAAACAAAGCTGTTAAATGTATTTTCATCGGATACAGTGCTGGTGTGAAAGGATACAAGCTTTGGGATCCCATGACTAGTAAGGTGTTGTATAGTAGAAATGTTATTTTCAGAGAGCTAAAATCTTCTCCTATTGTGCTACAACCAGATGCAAAAGAAAAGGAAAAAGATGTTGTTCAGTTGCCTCCTACCCCTGAGAAGACTGAACAAAGAGACCATGTTGGGTCTAATGATGAGGAGAGCTTTGGCAGCTCTGATAGTTCAGAAGAAGAGGAATAACAACCACAACCTCAGCCCTTGAGGAGATCCACGAGAGAAAGAAAGAAACCAGAAAGGTTTGGTTATTCTATGTTAGATTCCAGTTGTGCCTTTTCTTTGATTACTAACACTGATGAGCCTAGATCTGTGAAAGAGGCTTTGGGCATGGAAGATGCAGGTTCCTGGATTGAAGCTATGGATGATGAGATGGCTTCATTGGAGAAAAAAAAAACTTGGGACCTTGTACCTTTGCCTAAAGGGAGAAAATCTATTGGCTGTAAATGGGTGTTCAAGAAGAAATTCTATGCAGATGGCAGTGTTGAAAGGTATAAAGCTAGATTGGTTGCAAAGGAGTATTCACAAGTAGAGGGAATAGATTATGGTGAAATATTCTCTCCTGTTGCAAAGTTGACATCCATTAGATTTCTGTTATCTCTTGCTGCATCATATGATTTAGAGATAGAACATATGGATGTGAAGATAGCTTTCCTTCATGGTGATTTGGAGGAAGAGATTTATATGTCACAGCCTGAGCACTACATTGTTAAAGGTAAATAATCCTTAGTTTTCAGATTAAAGAAATTTCTATATGGTTTGAAGCAATCTCCTAGGATGTGGTACCTTAAGTTTGATGCCTTTGTGTTGTCAATTGGATTTGTAAGATCAAAATTAGATCATTGTGTTTATTTCAGAGTTGAAAATGATCACCTTCTTATTGTTGCATTATATGTTGATGATATGTTTCTATTTGGGCAGGGTAAGGGTATGATTTCTTATTTTAAATCTCAGTTGTCAGCATAGTTTGAGATGAAAGATCTTGGGGCAGCTAGGTACATCTTGGGTATCTAAATCAGTAGAGACAGGTCTAACAGAAAACTTTGGTTGAGTCAAAGTAAGTATGTGAAGTCTGTGTTGGACAGGTTCAGCATGGCAGATTGTAGACCACTATGTGTTCCTATTTCTGTGGGAACAAAGTTATTTGTAGATGATTGTCCAAAATCTCCTAGTGAGGTGGAGGACATGAGTAGAGTACCTTATGCTAGTGCAGTTGGTAGTCTTATGTATGCTATGGTCTGTACTAGACCAGACATTGCCCAAGTAGTGGGAGTCCTGAGTCGGTTTATGGCTAATCTTGGACGGGTACATTGGGATGCAGTTAAGTGAGTATTCAGATATTTGAGGGGTACATCAGATTACTCCATATGTTATCATGGTAACTCTTCTAGATCTCCGCATTCAGTTTGTATTCATGGGTTTGTGGATTCAGATTGGGCAGGTGATATTGACAGCAGGAGATCCACCAGTGCTTATGTGTTCACTATGTTTGGTGGTGCCATTAGTTGGATGAGTAAGCGACAACCTATGGTTGCTTTGTCCACTACAGAAGCTAAGTACATGGCTGCTACTCATGCTTGTAAAGAAGCCATTTGGCTTAGAAGATTATGTTCTGATGTTGGTGTTGATGCAGAACAGATTACTATTTGGTGTGACAGTTAGAGCGCTATTTTCCTTGCAAAGAATCCAACTTTCCATGCCAGAACGAAGCACATTGATGTGCAGTTTCACTTTGTGAGAGATATGGTGGAAGATGGAAAGGTAAATTTGGAGAAGGTAGATACTATGAAGAATGTTGCAGATGCATTAACGAAACTAGTGGGCACTGAGAAGTTCAGATGGTGTTCAGAGTCTATGGGCCTTTTGGCCTATAGCGGTTAAAGTTCCTGTTATGTTCCTGTTGCTCTTACAAGGTGTTTGACAAGTGGGAGAATGTTAGGAATAAGGTGTCTCAACCTTGGATAATTCCTATTCTTATTATTTGTTTTGTAAATGTATTTTTTTTGCAAATAATGTAATTAAGTGTGAGTGTAAATGTCTAGTTGGCATGTTGATGTGTCACTCCACTTGATGTGTCGGCATCTTGTGCATAAGGAGATCATGACTGAAATGGTCATGATGGATTCCTATGATGCATAAGAACTATTTAAGGAATGTGCTATGACAGGTGTAAGAGCATCTTATGACTTGTGCCTATTTGGGCGTCCAAGAAGAAGTGGTTGGTGTGTGTAAGAGAATATGCCAAAAATAGGTTGGTATGATAGATTCTCTTACACTTCTCTTGTGACCGTTATTTTTGGCGGATTCTATGACAAGCTATCATAGTCTATTTTAGGGATGGACGCCTATTCTTGGGATTGCATGTAACAACTCTGTACATGTGGCTTTGTGCATGGGTCTTGGTGGTTTTGCCTATTTTTGGGTCTAGAGGAGTCTATATATATGATGCTGCTCCTATGGGAGAGATATAACAAAAGTTTAAGTCTTGTTGGCTTTGTCTCTCATTTGTTGAAAGAACTTGCATTGCAAGTGTATTGTAATCTTTGTGTTGAAGATAATACATTGTGCAGGTTTTGGAGTGCTGGGGTTTTTTACCGAAAGGTTTTCCCCAGGGTATATCATTGTGTCATTCTCTATTTTTCTGTATGTATGGTATGTGGTTGCAATATCTTTGTTAAAGTAGTTAACAAATCTGAAATTGTAAGGATTTATAAGAATTTGCACAATACTCTCCTATAGAGATTAGCGTAAGAAGTTGTTTCCGCACCTGAGTTTCCTTACATGTCTTCTCTTATGCAATTGGATTTCATAATCCTCTGGCACATAAGAATCTTTGATTTTAGCTACCATTTCCTTCCATGTAGCTTGTTGCCACACTTTTCTTCTTTGCACTTTAAAAAAAAAGTGAATACCTTGTGTTTAGATTGAGTCATGAGTTTTGGGATAATAGACTAAAGTCTAAGTCTAGAATTTCCCTAGGATAGGTGGTCTTTATCGAATAACCCCCTCATGTTTCTTTTTGCCTTTAAAGCCAAGTTGGTTTTTAGTTTCATCCTACGAATGGGTAAGTTATGGTTCCTAATTTGATAAAGACTTTTATTCTTTCAATTATGTTGATGGTATTCATATGGATGTGAAGCTCTAAAATAAAAAATTTCCCCTTTGTCAAAAAATTGAAAATCACCTTCTCCTCGATGGGCTCCAACCCATGAAGGTAATTTTTTGTGGGATGCTAATACAAGAATCATCAAGCTCACAAACAAGGCTTGCAAATTGAGATTCTTGGATTAAGAACAAGATAGGTCCAAAAAAGTATCTTGGCAAAGAGACTATAGCAAACTTCTCTTCTTGCTGAGTTTCTCTTACAGAGGTAGTTTTCCGAGAGACAATTGAAAGCTTATCAGAGATTCCTGAGAGCCAAGCATCTAGATTTTGAGGAAAGAAGATTGAATCCTTGTGTTGGATAAAGTGGTCTCAGAATAAGAGAAAGTGAGTAAAAGACCTTTCCCAAAGAATCAGTTTTCAGCTTCTCCCTTGACGAAAAATCACCTGAGAAGGAATAAATTATGAAGAAATAAGCGCAAGAAATCATGAAGATTGAATGATTGGGTATGATTGAGGTAATTTGTTTTGATACCTAAGAGAAGTTGATAAAGAAAAGGACTAGTTGTGGAATTTTGGAAAATCACTTCTCAGCTTCTCCACAGTTGGGTTCCTACCTTTGAAGTGAGTTCTCCGACAAAGGCATCAAATTGAGAGAAGGCAAAAAGTAAAAATCTATTGCGTCAATAAAGTTACCGTTACACCTACTTTAAACGGGTAAAGATATTTTCTAAGGCCGTTAATAAGACACATTTAATTCAAATCTTAACGTTAGAACTCTAATGGATATTTTTTTTAAATCTCTCACTCGTGTGGTGCTAGATATGGAAAATAACAGTTATGAAATAGGTTGTTTATAAAAGACTCAAGTGACCAATCAAAAATTACCATTTGTTTGCATCTTTCTCATATTCCTTTTATTCCTCATGATTTCACAAATCATCTTCCAGTATACTCCAAAGCTTCTTAACAGTAAATCGAAAGCAGAATTAGAAGCCATGGCCACCAGATTCTTGGGTTTTGATGGGTTGAATGCAATTACATCCGAATGGCATAATCTGATGGATACATCCCTTAGATTCTATGATCTAGACAATCTACATAGAAGATTGAGCGAAGACAATCTACATAGAAGATTGAGCAAAGAAAATCTCCACCCTATGACACAGAAGCTCAAAGGTAGTAGTTTGGTCAAAGCTGCTGGATTTCCTATTATAGTACAAGCTCCCGGACTAATCTGGAAATGTATAGGTAGATTCAACCTGGATATGAAAAATATTTTGATGCCAGATGACATAGTACTCATCTCCATTAATAGAGAGTCTGTATAGAATAGTCTTCATATCCTAGTGTGAGCAGAATTCTCAAACATGAACTTCTCGGTCGCAATATCAGAATATAATGAGAAGAAGATGAGATGGAGGAAAGAGATAATGAACTCATGGTTTCAAAAAGCTAGAAGTATAAAGGGAAAAGTGCCAAAAACACTTTTTGGGATAGATCTGAAGGCTAAAATCATCGACATCCTGGTACTCCTCCATAGGATAAGAAGTGAAAGTCATGCATTGAATTTCATAGAACACTACTTCTTCTTGGTCCATGTAATATGTGTTGAGCACCATTATATAGACTGGGCTCAAGTGGTAAGCAAAAATCTGTCTAATGCTTTGAATCTCGCTAAGTACCAGAACAAATTTTATATGTCTTCCTATTTGATCTATGTTTTAGCTACATTACAAGTATGGCTAGGACTCCCTAGGTTAGAAGAATTTGAAGATGATGTGAAAATTTATGATTTCTTCCCTCATTTGAAGTTACAAAATAGCTATGTCAAGTTCATTAAAGTTAATGACTCATTTACAATGAGGTTGTGCAGAGAGTTACAAGGATGCCTAGAGCGAAGATACTCACTAGAGGCCATGGAATTCATCACCCAATTTGGGAGTTTCTTCATTCAATTTGCTAGTTTCTCATACCTTCATCTTGTAGGTTTTGATGATTTTCCCATGAAGCTGCCAAGGTATCCCGATGACATGATTGTGCTCATAGAGGTGATCTAGCAGATTTGCAAGTGAACCTGATCAGTGCAGGAATTAAGAAGAAAGGCTATGAATTCCTCGTTACTATTGGAGCTTACAGATGTGCATCAAGATCAAATGCTAAGAACATGATAAAGGCGTTCAAGAGTAGATATAAGCCAGAAAAGTATGAAGTGTTGAGATTGCAATTCGATCTAGTGAATTATGCCATAAATCATCTACAGATTGGAACTATGGTCAGGCACATCCCCAAAATTGAAGATTATTGGGTGAATTGTAAGGATGAGATAGAGGGCTAAGAGAGGTTCTACTCCAGGTTCACTATTGAACAAATCAAGTTGTTCAATGTCAATATTAATGTTGAGGGCATTGTTGATGATGGAGAACACATGTACAGTGATACATAAAGAGACCAGATCAAACCTTACCCTATGAGCTCAGAGCTAGTTCAAGGTCAAGCTATAGAAGAGTTGGAAATCTTAATGGCTAAAATCATTAAGAGAACTAATAAGTGGGCTCAGTGGATGATGGGAAGGAATAAGAGGTTTGGGAAGCCTACTCCTCAACAAGCTCCTATAGTCGAGTCAGTGAGTGCTCCTGTGTCCTCCTCCTTGCTAGCTTTGTCTATAGCCAAAGGACCACCTCAACCAATAGGTGGAGATGATCAACCACCTAAAAAAGAGATCCCAATTGAGAAGACTTGTGGAGCAATTCCATCTCTAGTCATTGGTTAAAATGAAGCCAAAGTTGAGAAACTTGACAAGCCAATGGAAGAACCTGTTGGAGCCTCAGAACCAGAGCAGCAAGCACCAGGAGGAACCATTGAAATACAGGGTGACACTCCTAGTCAAGAGGCCCCTTCCATTGTTGAAGTTGGCAACAATAGTAGCAGTTTAGAATTTGAGGTAGATGAAGAGAACTTGGGGTCTCCTTGAAAGGAAAAGAGTATTTATTCTCCACAAGTTAATCCTTTCACTTCCAAGAAAAAGTCTTATCCTCCTGTTATCAAGAAATTATTTATTGAAGATTTAAATTCTGCAACAAAAGTTACAAATGTAGAATCATGACTTGAGAATACTCTGGAGTGGAAAAGAAAAAGGGTTGAGCAAGGTGCTCCCAGTGGTGAGATGTTCTCACAAGCGATGCAGTCAGGTTCAGTTGTAAGAAAGGCTAAGAAGACTAGGACTCTGACCACTCTTGGCTAGGATCCAGACATAGGACACCTGACTATGGAAATATCCAAGCCACTAAAGGATGGTAGAATTGAAGATCTTACTGCCTCAGACTTTGCACTCCAGTCCTTAGACATGGGGCTCACCTGCCATGATACAAAAGTAGACTTTTTGAAGTCCAGTAACATCTTGATCGAGGAAGATCTCAAAGAACTCAAAGTCACTAAGACTCATCTCAAGGTGGAGATTAAAGAAATGACTAACTTCATCAAGCAGTTGGTCACTCCTGTAGAAAGCTTACCTAGTTCTCTGGCAACATTTGATCCTGCTTTAGCTGAGAATCAAGCCATAATTGCCAAATTGCAAGAGGATAGGCATTTCAGACATATTTTGGCAGGAGGTGGATCGAATGACTTAAGTCTGAAGTTTTGGTAGCCATCGAGTAGCTCAAAAATTTCCTTTTAAAGTTAGAAGCATAGAAGGATTCTCTCAAAGAACATATGCAAACACTCATAGCAGAGAGGTTGAGATGTGAAGAATGCATGGTGCTACTACATTGGCTAGTCTCAATGAAGACTAAGGATGTAATCAAGTCCAACATATTGTAGAAAGGAGATGAACCCCTGATCAAGTGGCTCCAGGGGGTAGAATTCAAAATGGAGATGATAATCAAGGCAGAGATGGAAATGAAAGCGACCGATGAAGAGGTCAGCAAAGAGAAAAGTAAAATCTTTGTATATCTAATAGGTCTTCACACCAAGTGACAAACTAGTGGAGATGGAAAGAGCCCAATTGGTATAACTAATGTGTAGAAGTCATTATTTGACTACTTGAACCAGCTTGCAGAGTTATCTAGGTCTCATCTTGATAGAATACCTAATCTTCAACAACTCGGTGGATACATATACAAAGCCATGGAGAAGACGCAACCCCGAAAAGATGTTGCAAAACACATAGAGAAAGATCATGCTCATTGGCTCATAAGATTTAAAAACATTTACATTCCTTATTCTGAAAGGATGATTCTGATTCTTGTAGTCGCTAAAGCTCATAAGGCTAAGTTGGAGAAGGGGAAAAAATCAGAAAAGAAAAAATAGTTTCCCCCTTTTTCCTTTTTTTGATATGTATTGTATAGTCAGTGAATGGCCACTTTTCATTCACTGACCTTTGTAGAATATGAATCGATTCGATGGATTTTGTAACAGATTAATTCTTGAAGCCTATATGTAACACTTTGAAAATCAATGAAAGGGTCGGCTAATTTTTGGTGTGAAATACATCTTGTTGTGAAGTCAATTTGGAATGTGTTTTGTGCCATTTATTTACTATTCCATGCTTTTGTAAGTTTGAATTTTTTTTTTCCTTAAGTTGGATTGAAATTAGAAAATAGACGGAGTTTTGTTTCTACTCTTTAGTGCAACTAATCGACAGTGATCGGAGCATTACTTAGAGGTTGGGAAAATACTCATGTGTCCTATTTTAGATTAGATTCATCTATGTTGTTTCACTGCACTTTCATTTATTCAAGTAGGATTCATTGTTGCATTCCCACTGGTGTGAATTCATAAGTATTGTGAAATCATGAAGTTGGTTAGAGTTTAGGATCAAAATCATTGCCTAGATTAGTTTCTCACCGAGGGCTAATTTGGTTACCTCTTCTGTTCTCTAGTTAAGAACATGCCCTATTAGGATTTAGAGAAAACAAAATTTGTTGCATATCTTTTACATAAGGGAGTTGTACCTATTAAAATTTAGAGGAAAAATAGTTGAATAGATAACAACTTTCCAACTATTCGTATCCATGTTATTTCTTAAGAGATTTTGGGCAAATAAAGAGTTAAATCTAAAAAGAACAATCTATTTACCAACATATTTTTGGTGACTTTGCTGGTGAGAGAAACAGTCGCTAGACCAAAATATTTGTCATTTGTAAAAATGGTGTTACCTCATGAGAACGTGCTCCTTGTACTTCAACCCAATCTCAGTTTTCAAGATGATCAAGAAGACATAGTCTCATCCTTCAATACTTTCACTTGGAGATACAAAAGAAATGAAAAGCATTATAGGAACACGAGTCAAGTTCTTGAACAAGAAGAAGCGAGAGAAGAAGCACTTGAAAGAACAATTTAGAGAATAAATCAATGCAGAGTTGAGCATGAAGCTAGGCAGCAAAACTAATCTGAAGCTTTGGATCAAAGAAGATTTCTCACAAGTGCCAAGGGGAAAGGTGGAAAAGACCCTACATTCGAAAGGCTCGTTGAGCTCGGTTTTCCCATAATAAACTTACCTCATCAAAAAGGTGACAAAAGAAGCAGGAGTAGACCACCTTCACCTCCCAAGACACAAACTTCATTGCCTACAACTTTCCAGGTATTAACTTTACATGGGGTAGTTGCTCCTCCTGTTATTAATTTTCCTCGACATCCTGCACCTATAGTCATGGTAGCTCCATGGGCCTCCACAACTGGTATGTTGCAGTTTGCAACATATCACCCACCCTCTTTAGGATCTAGAAAGAACTTTCCTAAGTTCTCGGGAGATGGAAAATTTACTACAGATGAACACATTAAAGCCTTCTTCACAACAACTCATATCCTAGGAGTTGGTTATGAAGATGTTGTTGTTAGGCTATTTGTTGAAACTCTAGTTGAAGCAGAGGCTGACTGGTTGTATCACTTGGATGAAGCTTCAATCACAAGTTGGGATACTATGAGGATGGCTTTTGAAGCCAGGTTCAAAATAGTTGAAGATGAACAGATGAAGATGAATGAGCATGACTTACAAATTTGGATGCTGCTCAGAAAACAACCATTGAGTTAGAAGATGACATGATTTCTGCTGGCAGATGGAAAAGAGAAATACAGACAGGCGCTAGTTCAAGTGGCACTACATCGACCAATGAGATGATGCAAAAAATTTCCAATGAAATCATCGCTTTAAAAAGACAACTCCCTAAGTTCAACAATCTGTACCAGAAACCATTTCAAGATCAGAATAGTAGAAATACTGATAGCAGGACACTACAATTACCTACTCCGCAACAGAGGCTTACAATTGAGGCTCCCCCTAAGAAAGGAAATATGTATGTATTTCATTTAATGATGAACCATAATGGTGAGAGTTGTCCTGAAATAGCTTGCATGATGCAATTATTATATACTAATGAGTTGGATACTACTACACCAAAAAATGAACTAGATTCATGCTCACATGGTGACTCTATAAATTTATTTTTTGAGTATGAATTTGATTCTGAGAAGAAAGGAGAATGTTATGCTACTATAGATGGCACTACCTGTGCAGTTCTAACTCAGAGCCAAAAAGAAAAAACTCCTATTATCATTCCTTCAATAGTAACCAACAATGCATCTACTTCAGGTATGAAGGAAATCCATCAGGGAATGAAAATCTCACAGCCAGGTAAGGAAAATGATTCTTTTGATTTCATTTAGTTTTGTAAAAATTCCAGGATTCAAATTTTTCCCATAGATTATTTAAGGTCAAATCCTGCTGAATTGAAAAGATTCATGGATTACTTAAAAGGAGATAGTATAAATTTGAATCATAATATCACCTCTTCCAATGAAGATGATTCTTCACTAGCAAAACTATTGTAATAAGGAGAAACCATTGTATTGGCTACTTTCCCGGGTCAAAAACCCGAACCATTTTACATCTCCTTGTATATCAATGGTTGTAAACTTAGCAATTGTATCATAGATTCAGGTGCTTCTAATAATGTGATGCCTTCCCCTATAGCCAAAGCCTTAGGCCTCACCATGACAAAGGTCCATGGTAGATGCTATTCTATGGATGCTAAGCAAGTTCCTTTACTTGGTCAAATCAAAGATGCCCAAGTAGCTCTGGCTGCCCATCCTAAAAAGAAGATGATATTAACATTCCTTGCTACAGATATACTAGAAAGTCATGGATTATTGCTCAGCGGGATTTTTTATAGAGATTTAGGTGGGGAAATTAAATTGGATTAGTTCCAAGCAGTAATTCCTGTGGGAAATAAGAAGGTCAAACTAGAGCCCGAGGAGAAGTCAAAGTTCATAGTTCTGAAATTTGATGATCCAAAAGCTCAAATCATGTATCAAGAATTAGAGTTTAGAAATTACATGATGTTTACCCAAGGTGTTGTTGACAATCCTGAAAGCGAACAAGAAGAAGTAAAGACCTCTGAGAAAGAAAAGACTCCAGAAGTCTAGACACTGGAATTTGATGGCAATTTTTCTTCCTCTGGCTCTAGTGCTGGAGTTGTATTGATCCCACCTAAAGGTGAACTTGAGCTGATGGCTTTCAAATTGGATTTCACAAATACCAATAATACACCTGAGTATTAGGCATTGTTACTTGGGATAATTGTTGCGAGAGAAAAAGGTGTGAAAGTTCTAAAGGATCGAGGTGATGCTGAGTTGATTGTGTGCCAAATCAAAGGTCAATACTCTGTTAAAAACCAAAAATTGAAGAATTACCGAAATAGAGTATGGGACGAGATTGAAGAACTGGATTCCTTTATAATCGAATATGTTCCTAGAGAATTAAATTCCAAAGCAGATTCACTAGCAGTCTCCGCTTCCTTACTACTACCCCATCCAAAATTTAATGACAAGAAGTACCAAGAAGGAGTAATGTGCAGACCATCAGTACTTGATAAAGTAGATGATTGGCAAGTATTTGATAATGAAAAATGTTTTCAACTCTTCCTTGAAGGTAATGATAGTTCCCCTAAAGAAAATCCAAATGATCTCTCACAAGATCATCCCAGGAAATGAAAGAAAGATGAACCAGGTGTGACTCAATTGCAAGGTAACTTCATTCCCCCATATTTTATATCATTAGAGAAATTTGTTCAATCATCATGATACTTATGTTAAGAATAAAAGGATAGAGAAAGGTCTTACGACCAAAGAATATGAAGGGAAGAACATTGGGAATGAGTCAAATCCCATAATGATAAACATAGGGAAGTGTTGCACACCTCAAGAGAAAGCAGAAGCTAGAAGGCTTTTTCTGGAATACCAAGACATCCTTTCCTGGGTTTACGAGGATTTAAAAATCTTTATGGGAGGAAATTTCAAGCATCAAATTCCCCTAAGACCTGATGTTGTCCCATTCAGACATAAATAAAGAAATTACAATCCAAAAGTGGTAGATGCCATCTTTAGAGAGGTTAATAAAATGCTCAAAGTCAAGATTATCTACCCTATCCACCACTCTACATGGATAGCAAACATCGTCCCTCTGAGGAAAAACAATGGAGAAATAAGGATATGCATAGATTTTAGAAATTTAAATCAAGCATCTCTAAAGGATAATTATGCACTCCCCAACATGGATCATTTGTTACAGACAGTTGCAGGGGCCAAAATGATGTCTATGCTTGATGGTTTTTTTGGGTACAACCAAGTCAAAGTAGAAGAGAAAGATCAGCACAAGACCACGTTTACCACTCCCTTGGGCACATTTGCATACCACATAATGTTGTTTGGCCTTATCAACGTTGGTGCTACATTTCAATGAGGTATGGATTTGTCTTTTGCCAATATGAAAGATAAGATCATTGTCATATATTTATATGACTTAACTGTGTTCTCTAAGAAAAGAAGCGATCATGTTAAGGATTTAGAAAGAGTATTGTGAAGGTGTAGAGAACACAGGATCTCTTTAAATCCTAAGAAGTCATTTTTTTGTGTTACCGAAGGAAAACTATTGGGTCATATTATATCACAAGAAGGTATCAGGATTGACCCAGAGCAAGTCAAAGCCATTCAAAGGCTAAGTTTACCTATCAGTAAAACTGGGGTGAAGTCATTCTTCAATCAAGCAAATTTTCTCAGAAGATTCATCCCTGACTTTTCAGAGATCAAGTGTATTGTGGACATGATGAAAGGTAATCAGAATTTTAAATGGAATGACCCTAGTAAAAGAGCCTTCCAAGATATAAAGGATGCTATAGCCAATGCCCCTATCTTATGCCACCCAGATTATAAGAAGGATTTCATGATTTATTGTTACGCATCTGAACAGACATTGTCAGCTATTCTTATGCAAGAAATTAGAGAAGGATTGCAAGCTCCTATTGCCTTTATGAGTATGCCACTGAAAAATCATGAGCTAAGATATTCTTAGGCCGAGAAGCATGCTTTCTCGGTGGTGAAAGCCTTGAAGAAATTCAGATTTTATATCTTACATTCTCACTCCATTGTATTTGTCCCTGACATTGTGGTAAAGAGTATATTAACCCAGTAAGATGTAGGATGTAATAACAGAGGGGCTTGGGTAGCCAAAATGCAAGAATATGACATGGAGATCAAGCCAACTAAACTAGTACAAGGAAATGCATTGTGCAAAGCTATGGCAAAAAGTGAAGGAGATAATCAACCCAAAATGGAACAATTAGTTTTGACAGTGAGTTTACAAGACCCTTGGTTTGAAGATGTTGTATATTTCCTAACTTATGGTGAATGCACTGAAAGATTGATAGCTAAAAAAAGGAGAGACCTGAGGTTGAAAGCTACTAAATATTTCATTTGGGAAGGTATGTTATACAAAAGATCTGTAGATGGAACTTTTCTTAGGTGTGTAGACAAGCAACAGCAGGAGAGATTGTTAAAAATGTTCCATGATGAAGCTTGTGGTGGGCATTTCTCATCTTCTCTAACTACATTCAAGATTTTGAGGCAATGCTATTATTGGCTGGGAATGTTCAAGGATGCATATCATTGGGTGGCCAAGTGTGAAAAATTTAAGATGTTCACAGGTCGACCTCAACTAGCAGCTCTTCCTCTCAGACCAGTAATAATAGAAGGTCCCTTTCAGTAATGGGGCCTCGACTTTATCGGTCCTATCAATCATTCATCAAGTGTCGGTCACACTTATATAATCACTGCAACTAACTATTTTATGAAATGGGTGAAGGTGAAGGCCATGAAGAAAACTACTTCCGAAGTAGTATGTGAATTCATCAAAGAGAACATTATGGTAATATGTGGTGTGCCTATTAAAATAGTCATGCATAATGCAGCTTATTTTTGTTCAATTGAAATTACAAAATTCTATTTTGAGTACAGTATAATTGCTAGTCATTCATCTAACTATTTTGCACAAGGAAATGGTCAAGCTGAATCAAGTAATAAGAACTTGGTAAATATAGTGAGAAAACTTGTATCAGATAACCAAAGGACTTGGCACAAGAAAATTCACGAGGCACTAAGGGCTGATAGAGTAACTCCAAAGATGGAAATTGGTATTTCACTTTTTGAGATGGTGTATGGAGTTGAGGCAAGCCTTCCCCTGCCTCTAGAATTGGTCACTAACAAGTTGAGAATAGTGGTAGAAGATGGCATCTATAAGGATGGGTTGGAAAAGTGAATATTGTATCTGAACAAACTTGAAGAAGAATGAGAGAAGATTGTTGATCATATCACAGAACATTAGATGTCGGTAAATAATCTCTTTGACAAGAAAAATAGACCAAGGAAGTTCATGGTTGGAGATTCAGTAGTACTATGGGATAAACAAAGGGTGCCTAAAGGAATGCATGGTAAATTTGAGACACTCTGGAAAGGACCGTTCATCATCCATCAGGCCTTTAACAAGAATTCTTTCAAATTGGTGTATCCAAGTGGTGAAGTACTACCCTTGACCTATAATGGTCAAGATTTGAAATTGTATCAAGTAACAAATTGAAAATAGGTAACCCCTTTATTGTATGATAGTTACGTTTAGTTCTAGTTTCTATTTTCCTTAGCTTAGTTTTCCCTGCTTTTTTTTTTTCTTTACCTTTCCTTCCTTTGCTTTAGTTTTGTTGTGAGCCCCTTTTCACTTAACTTTGTGAAACCAGAGATTTAGATTCCTTGCTTAGATATGAGTATATCCAAGTCCCTTGACAGAGCCAACTATTGCCCCACTTTTTTTCTTCACACTTTAAAATAAAAGTGAATACCTTGTGTTTAGATTGAGTCATGAGTTTTGGGATAATAGACTGAAGTCTAAGTCTAGAATTTCCCTAGGATAGGTGGTCTTCATTGAATAACCCCCTCATTCTTCTTTCTACTTTTAAAGCCGAGTTAATTTTTAACTTCATCATAGGAATGGGTAAGTTATAGTTCCTAATTGGATAAAGACTTTTATTCTTTTAGTTCTATTGATGGTATTCATATGGATGTGAAGCTCTAAAATAACATTTTTCCCCTATGTTGGAAAATTGAAAATCTCCTTCTCCTCAGTGGGTTTCGACCCATGAAGGTAATTTTTTGCGAGATGCTAATACAAGAATCATCAAGCTCACAAACAAGGCTTGGAGATCGAGATTCTTGGATTAACAACAAGATGGGTCCAGAAAAGTAGCTTGGCAAAGATACTATAGAAAACATCTCCACTTGTGGAGTTTCTCTTTCAGAGGTAGTTTTTTGAGAGACAGTCAAAAGTGTATCAGAGATTCCCGAGAGCCAAGCATCTAGATATTGAGGAAAGAAGATTGAATCCTTGCGTTGGATAAAGTGGTCTCAAAATAAGAGAAAGTGAGTAAAAGACCTTTCCCAGAGAATCAGTTTTCAACTTCTCCCTTGATGGAAAATCACCTGAGAAGGTCGATTTTTGAGAAGTGACAATTTGTGAATAAATAAGCACAAGGAATCATAGAGATTGAATGATCAGGTATGATCGAGGTAATTTATTTTGATACCTAAGAGAAGTTGATAAACAAAAGGACTAGTTGAAGAATTTTGGAAAATCACTTCTCAGCTTCTCCACAGTCAGGTTCCTACCTTCGAAGTGAGTTCTCTGACAAAGGCATCAAATTGAAAGAAGTGAAAAAATCAAAATCTGTTACGTCAATAAAGTTACCATTACACCTACTTCAAATGAGTAAAGACATTTTCTAAGGCTATTAATAAGATGCATTTAATTCAAATCTTAACGTTAGAACTCTAACGGATATTTTTAAAATATCTCTCGCTCGTGTGGCACGAGATATGGAAAATAATACTAATGAAACAGGTTGTTTATAAAAGACTCAAGTGACCAGTCAAAAATTACCATTTGTTTGCATCTTTCTCATATTTCTTTTATTCCTCACAATTTCACAAATCATCTACCGGCATACTCCAAATCTTCTTAACAGTAAATTGAAAGCAAAATCAGAAGCTATGGCCACCAGATTCTTGGGTTTTGATGGGTTGAACAAGATTACATTCGAATGGCATAATATGATGGATACATCCCTTAGATTTTACGATCTAAACAATCTACACAAAAGATTGAGTGAAGAAAATCTCCACCCTATGACACAGAAGCTCAAAGGTAGCAGTTTGGTCGAAGCTGCTGGATTTCATGTTGTAGTACAAGATCCTAAACTAATCTGGGAATGTATAACTAGATTCAACCCGAATACAAAATAGATTTTACTTCCAGATGACACAATTTTCATCTCCATCGATAGAGAGTCCATGCAGAATAGTCTCTATATCCTAGTGCGAGTGGAATTCTCAAACATGAACTTCTCAGTTGCAATATTAGAATATAATGAGAAGAAGATGAGATGGAGGAAAGAGATAATGAACTCGTGGTTTCAAAAAGCTAGAAGTATAAAGGGAAAAGTGCCAAAGACACTTTTCAGGACAGATCTGAAGGCCAAAATGATCGATATCTTGGTACTCCTTCACAGGATAAGAGGTGAAATTGATGCATTGAATTTTATAGAACACTACTTCTTCTTGGTCCAGGTAATATGTGTTGAGCACCATTATATAGATTGGGCTCAAGTGGTAAGTGAAAATCTATCTAATGCTTTGAATCTTGCTAAGTACCAAAACAAATTTTATATGTCTTCATGTTTGATCTATGTTTTAGCTACATTACAAGTATGGTCGGGACTCCCTAGGTTAGAAGAATTTGAAGATGATATGAAAATTTATGATTTCTTCCCTCATTTGAAGTTACAAAATAGCTATGCCAAGTTCATCAACTTTAAAGACTCATTTACAGTGAGGTTGTGTAGAGAGTTACAAGGATGCCCAAAGTGGAGATATTCACCAAAGGCCATGGAATTCATCACCCAATTTGGGAGTTTCTTCATTCAATTTGCTAGTTTCTCATACCTTCATCTTGCAGGTTTTGATGATTTTCCCATGAAGCTGCCAAGGTATCCTGATGACATGATTGTGCTTGTAGAGGTGATTTGACAGATGTTGCAAGTGAACCTAATCAGTGTGAGAATTAAGAAGAAAGGCTATGAATTCCCTGTTACCATTGGAGCTTACAGTTGCCTATCAAGATCAAATGCTAAGAATGTGATAAAGGTGTTCAAGAGTAGACATAAGCCGGAGAAGTATGAAGTGTTGAGATTGCAATTCGATCTAGTGAATTATGCCAAAAATCATCTACAGATTGGCACTATGGTCAGGCACATCCCCGAAATCAAAGATTATTGGGAAAATTGTAAGAATGAGCTAGAGAGCCGAGAGAGGTTCTACTCTAGGTTGAATATTGAAAAAATCAAGTTGTTCAATGTCAACATTAATGTTGAGGGCATTTTTTATGATGGAGAACACATGTACAACGATACATACAGAGACAAGATCAAACCTTACCCTGAGAGCTCAGAGCCAGTTCAAGGTCAAGCTATAGAAGAGTTGGAAATCTTAATGGCCAAAGTCATTAAGAGAACAGATAAGTGGGCTCAGTGGATGATAGGAAGGAATAAGAGGTCTTGGAAGCCTACTCCTCAACAAGCTCCTACAATCAAGCCAGTGAGTGCTCTTGCATCCTCCTCCTTGCTAGCTTTGTTTGTAGCCAAAGGACCAGCTCAACCAGTAGGTGGAGATGATCAACCACCCAAAAAAGAGATCCTAATTAAGAAGACTTGTGGAGCAGGTCCATCTCCAATCATCAGTTCAAATGAAGCTGAAGTTGAGAGATTCGACAAGCCGATGGAAGAACCTTTTGGAGCCTCAGAACCAGAGCAGCAAGCACCATGAGGAACCGTTGAAATACAGGGTGACACTCCTAGTCAAGGGGCCCCTTCCATTGTCAAAGTTGGTGATGATAGTAGCAGTTTGGAGTCTAAGGTGGATGAAGAGCACTTGGGGTCTCCTCGAAAGGAAAAGATTATTTCTTCTCCACAAGTTAATCATCACTTCCAAGAAAAATTCTTCTCCTCCTGTTATCGGGAAATTATTTGTTGAAGATTTAATTTCTGCAACAAAATTTACAAGTGTAGAATCATGGCTTGAGAATACTCTGGAGTAGAAAAGAAAAAGGGTTGAGCAAGGTGCTCCCAGTGGTGAGATGTTTTCACAAGCGATGCAGTCGGGTTCAGCCGTACGCAAGTCTAAGAAGACTAGGACTCTGACCACTCTTGGCCGAGTTCCAGAAAAAGGACACATGACTATGGAAATAGCCAAGCCACTAAAGGATGGTAGAATTTAATATCTTACTGCCTTGTACTTTGCACTCCAGTCCTTAGACATGGGGCTCACCTGCCATGATACAAAATTAGACTTGTGGAAGTCCAGTAACGTATTGATCAAGGAAGAGCTTGAAGAACTTAAAGTCACTAAGACTCGGCTCAAGGTAGACATTAAAGAAATGACTAACTTCATCAAACAGTTGGTCGCTCCTATAGCAAGCTTACCCAATTCTCTGGCAACATTTGATCCTTCTATAGCTGAGAATTAGGCCATATTTGCCAAATTGCAAGAGGATAGGCATTTAGGATATATTAGCAGCAAGTGGATCAAATGACTTAAGTCCAAAGGTCTGGTAGCCATCAAGCAACTTGAAAATGTCCTTTTAAAGTTACAAGCAGAGAAGGATTCTCTCAAAGAACATATGCAAACACTCATATCAGAGAGGTTGAGATGTGAAGAATGCATGGTGCTACTACATTGGCTAGTCGCAATGAAGACTAAGGATGCAATCAAGGCCAACATATTATAGAAAGGAGATGAACCCCCGATCGAGTGGCTCCAAGGGGTAGAAGTCAAAATGGAGATGATAATCAAGGTAGAGACGAAAATGAAAGCGACCGATGAAGAAGTCACCAAAGAGAAAAGTAAAATATTTGTATATCTAACAGGTCTTCACTCCGAGTCACAAACTGACGGAGATGGAAAGAGCTCTATTGGTATAACCAATATGTGTGTGTGTGAATTTTGTACCTGATCTGTAGACACAACACTTCAGTAAAACATTAGAGGTTAGAAAAAATCAAAATCATGCAATAGAATGAAAAACTAAACTAACCAGGTGATTTACTGCCTTCTAGTAGATGCGAGTATGTATTCTTAGATTATACCAAGATCAGTGACCTTGATGACACCTAAATGAAGGATTTGAATGCAAAATCTAGATATGGAATGAATGTTATTAATCTATTATTTTTGGTTTTTTTGTGCAATTATGATAATGAAAACTTGATATGAATCTATGCTAATATGAAAATTGATATGCTAAGATGATCTAACAATGATATTCTAAATGATATGGATACTATGCAAAACAATGAAAATCTCACAACAACTCGAATTCTCAAGATCGATTCTTCAGTCTCCAATTCGGCAGCGCGAGTGTGCAATTTGTGGATGGATTGATAATGAAGAGCTGAAGCCTTAATTTATTGAAATCTAGGGCTTTGGAGGTGTATGAAAAAAAGCCATAAATCACTCAAATAACTCAGGTTGATTTTTGAGTTATTTTTAAATAAAGGATATTTAACTCACAAAAACATGCAAAAGTAGAGTTTATCTCAAAATAGAGTTCAGATTCAATTGATAATTGATAGTTGTTTGCTTTTCTTGATTGTGCATGTTTTATTTATGAATTAATTTAATAATAAAGTGATTTATTTCCAACTTAACTGATTTTGAAAAATAAAACAATTGATTTATAGGTTAATCAATTATTTTTCAAACTTTTGTTCAAAAACAATATTATTAAAAATTGACAACTTGCTTTAGTTAATTAAATAAGAATTTAATCAATTATTCATAGGATTTTGGATTTATTGTCAAAATTAAATAATACAATTTAGGAATAAATAGAATTAACTTCAATTAAACAATTAAGTGGCAGTATTAAATCTAATTAATTAAATATTGAGAATATTCAATTAATCAAACTTTAGGATAAATTGGATTTATCACCAAATAATCATTAAATCAAAGATAATTATGATGATTAAGAATATTACTAGGAATATTCCCTGATGCAAAATTTATGATAATCAATTAGGATTTGATAATGTTCAGATGTGCCTTAGGTTAGGACTTTGATGTCGATTTCGTTCGTATTGTCGATGTAAGAGGTTAATGAACCTATAGCCAATTTTTGGGGTATTACATTTTGCCCCTCTTTGAATCACTGTGTAAAGCGCAGTGATTCAAAGACAGTCTGTGTATGATGTTGAAACTGATGTTTGAAATTGATATTGATATGAGACAGAAGCTGATTGAAAGATTTGATATGAAGATAATAGGTCTTGAATGACCAAAGATAATGTTAACTATAACAGCAAATGAACCGATGATTTCAAAAAAGTGTTAAAACACCTGATTCTGAACCTTATGATTGCGAAGAAGTGAGTGACCGATTCCAGACCTGATTGTCCTTATATTGAATCACATTGGTATCACATCTGAACCCTTCAGTTTCTGAAGAACCAAGGAAATAACACAATTTGAACCGATAGTTGCAAAAACTGATACAATACACAAGATTAGGAGAATACCAGATTGATATGGATCTTTGATGAATTTGATATGCCCCGAGTCATGATTGATTTGCCCCAAGCAATGAGGTCTTTTTGATGAATCAGAAACTAGACGTGGTTGTTGTCTTGATTACTGAGGAAAGATATGATTTCAATAAAGATATGATTATAGACTTTGAATGATGTGTGATATCATGCCCCCTTCGAGATTAAAATTGAAATCTGACAAGAAAAGTCAGCATTGAATGGTTGAGAAGCATGTTAATTGATTTTGAGATTGGTTGTATACGTTTGAGAATGCATTTTGCATCGTTTGGAGGTCCTGGATACCAAGTTTGACTAGGTTTTACCATGAGTTGACCATGGTTGATCAAGTTGAAATTTTGATAGTTTGATGGAAGATAATCAGTTAAGTTGAATACTAGATTTCTGTGATGAATGAAGGTCGATTATGCAAGCAGTAGACCGTCCTGGGTCCAAAAATTTTAAATCATGATTTTGACATAGTAAATGATCTCAGATTTGAATTTTGATCCCGAAAATGGATTCAGAACGTCGAAATTAGCCAGGGGTGCAATTTTCATGAAAAATAGAGCACTTTTGAAAATTAGGTCGAAAGCTATATAAAGGTCGGAAGGGTCATTTTCAATTCATTTCAACCTTTTGACTTTAGAATCTTTGTAGAGCCCTCTGAGCAAAATGGAAGATAGAGCAGCAGAACCGAAGGTACTTGTGAGTTCGCATTGAGTTGAGCGCAGCTGGAGACACCAGAGACCTCGGCAGTATGGACATTCGGTAGGTGGACCTCTGTGCTTTGCTAAAATGTCAATTTTTCCATGTTTTATAGGATTTTAGCAATTTTCATGTCTTTTCCATTTTTGAATTTTGTATGCACAGAAACTCGTACGACTCCCTAGCGGGACTCGTACGACTTTTGAAGAGTAGCTAGGTTGTCATTTGATAAGCCCCCACGACTCGTATCAGAGGGACCCATGAGTTGTATGACTTTCTGTCGGGTCCCTCATAACTTGTATGAGGAGTGATGCTTTGTCGTGCTACTATGGTTTTCCGTTTGGTATGGTGCAGAAAGTCATATGACTTTTCATGCCAATTTGAGTTGTCGTATGGAAAACAGTGAGCTTAAAACTCAGTATTAGGTCAAATTTTTTAATTTTCTGATTCCTTAGTCTGATTCTTGACCTATTAACCTACCTTATGAAATACTGAACTACCCCATTGTTGTCCTTGTAACTTGTTCTGTGACCCAATTACTGATAGGATTCCCTATTTTTGTGTTGTGTAGGTCGTATATCCAGATGTACATGTTCGGATCTCGCATCCTGCTACTCAAAGATTATGTGTCTCCTTTCCAGACCCTATGAGGGTCCACCTTGCTACTTGTGGATTTGAGCACTTGATACATTTACCTGAGATTAGGGTAAATCATGGTTTATTAATTGCATTGATTGAGAGGTTTCACTCAAAAACCCAGACCTTTCATTTTCTGACAGGGGAGATCATTATTACCCCTGAGGATGTGTACCGAATACTACGAATTCCATTCCATGCTGCTAGGAGACCAGAGTATGTGAGTTCACGGAACTCAGGTGTGTTAGCTTTTAGATGTCTCTTCGGAGATGATACTCAGATGACATCCTCCATTTCTTGGGAGACCCTAGTTCAGAGATATGGACAGACACATCAGCTGGAGTACGTCATTGTCGGGATGACTAGTGGCATTATCATGTCTGACCATCAGCAGAATGGTCTTTTGATGGGCTAGGCCCCTATGGTAGCATGGTTGATGGCCACTCCCACTAAGTTGGCTTGGGGTCAGTGTTTATTAGCACACATGTTCTCTGAGATGCACGAGGTGGTGTATCAAGAGAGCAAATCTTTTGCAGCAGGAGCTCTTGTTCTATAGATATGGGCATGGGAGCATATCCCAGTGTTGAGACCTGTTTGTACTTCACAGAGGCATCCTTAGGATCCTGTCATATATACCTATGCCGGATATGTCATTCATGGATGGATGGTTCATGTAGAGTACTAGAGGTGATGCCTCGATGACATGACTTTTGTTCACTGGATACCTTATGTAGCCATTGAGCCTTGGCCTACTACTCGAGAGCATTTTAGCTATTTCTTCCAGAGCCGTGTACTGATTGGGAGGTCCTCCTCCACCATAGAGATATTTTTGATTACTAGGGTCTAGTGGCAGTATGGACACATTCAGGATGCCCTAGAGGATTATGCTACATATGCATGGATAGGGTGGGAGATTGGACTGGGATGGACACAGAGGCTCTCTTATGCTTTGTGTTCACAGGAGTATAGTGCTATTTTCGGCAGGGACTGGGAGTATAGACCAAATGTATTGGATGTTGGTGTTACTGACAGATTCATCTCATGGCTCATTGATCACCCAATTCATAGATTTTTTGATCCCACTAAGATGATACCCTCCATGGAGGAGACAATGGATGTTACTGGTGCTCTGATGGGATAGGGTCCTAGACCTACACATGCTCCTATCATACATGCCACACCTCTGAGACCCAGAGCGATGGCTCCACCATAGAGACCATCAGGATAGATGAGGCCCCCTCATCCCACTAGTTCTACAATAGGAAAATCTTTCGGTTCTCATAGATGGACTAGGGGAGAGGGTGGGAAATTAGGCGGAGTTGGTTCAGTGGATGAGGTACTTGCAGTTGAGCAGGTGGTAGGTGGTGGCATGGACTTCACAGAGGGGGATACTAGTTTTGATCTAGGTGCAGAGGTCAAACGCCACAAGGTGTAGAGAGCAGAGACTATGGAGTAGGTTGCCCCTAATACTGATATGCCAGATGTTGATCCAGTTGTTCCCCTTACCCCACAGGAGACCATTAGATGTCTCAGAGTTCAGGTTCAGGACCTAAAGATACACAGTGCTAGGTGGAAGGAGAGATTCATAGAGGTTGATAGACAACACACTGCACTCACTAGAGAGGTACAGCGGTTACAGGCAGAGGTGATTCATCAGACCTTGAGATGTACATATTATGTATCAGCTTATTATACTATAGTTCCCTCAGCATAGAGAGTTCCTACATACTCACATTTCATGATGGCATCAGAGGGAGCTAGGGCCCCGAGAGCAGAGCCAATGCCTGATGCACCACCTCCACCTCCACCAGATGCAGAGGATCATGCTCATAGCTGATTGATCTATGATATGTGCTGACATTTTTGATCAGTTGATTCTGATATACTGTACTCTTTTTTATCATTGATATATTGTATTGATTTTGATAGCTCAGCTGAGCTCATTCTTTTGTATACTGTTCTAGTAGTGCACTCCTGACTAGTTTTGAGATTTTTGATATATATGAGATCGATATTTTGGTTGTGACTTCATGTGTACTTGTCATGTTTTGATTTATGATGATATCATGTGATGTGTATGCTATGGATAGAGTAGAATGTATGTATGGATATATGTAATGCAATGATTTCTTTCATATGTATGGATGTTATGCAAATGTATTTGATTATGGAAATATGTATGTATGTTATGAAAATGTATTTGATTATGGAAATATGTATGTATGTTATGCAAATGTATTTGATTATGGAAATATGTATGGATGATTTATGTTTATGCACATGGATGAATTGTGATGCAACAAATGGTTATGATATGTAAATGCAATGATTCACATGATATGTTTTGCAGGTATTGATGAAGACAAGTACTCAGTCTTATGTCAAAAAGGATGTATAACCCAGGATAGTAACTGCTTACGATTTGATTGAAGAGACCTTCAAGTTAGGTTTTAGCTCTCGTTAGATTTGAAGAGATATTTGAAGAATTGCTTAAGCATTGAAGTTAGTTGATCCATTGTGAGATCATGCAAACATGAAAAAATGCAAAGAGACATGCAGTATGAAATGCAACCTAAGACCTAGGACCTAGTCACTGATCATGTGTCAGTCATTATCATCATTGAATTTTTAGGTAACCGGATAAATCAATACAATTTCCACTAGTTATGAAACCATAGACATATGAATATTGATTTGTATATGCAAGAATCAATACAACACCCACTGATTATGAAAACATGGACATATGAAAATTGATTTTGTTTTCGGAATGTCAGATTAGATATAAGCACCAAGGCATAAATGCCAGGATGACCTGAATATCATGTTCATTTTGATATAGCAATTTGTATAAGCATCAAAACATAAATGTCATGATGACCAGAATTAGCCTTGCGGTTCAAACACATCAAGCAATCAAGAGATCATTCGAAATCCCATGTGAATTACCTGTAGTGACCCTTTATCATTCAAATCCTTAGGTAAGATCGCATTTCACAGTAGGAGAAAGAACTCACTCAAAAAGACAATAGTTAGATCAAACTTCCTTGAATTTTCTAGGTATCAATGGTCGAGGTACGTATGGCCATCCAATTCAAGATAGAGGCTCTTATAGACAAACACCATTTCAATCCAGAATTTCCAAAGTTGTTAGATTTTCACATACAAGAAGAAAACAAAGAAAAGATTATGCCCCCAGTCATCACTTCTCTAAATCCTATAATGGACATCATCGAAGAGCTCAAAAGGACATAATATGCAAAAATCTCAATGCGAATCAGTAAGCATATAAGGAGATAAAAGCATGTAAAAATCATAGATTGTTTTCAATTTTTTTTTGATGTTTGATTACATTGTTGTAGATGCAAAATCCTTTCTGGAGACAAGACTGACTGACTGACTCGGATGAAGCTTCAAAGGACTCAGACTGAATATGACTCATATGAGATACATTGGAGGCCATAGGATATGACATTGATTACCCCCAAGTTTGGACATTGATAGGATACAAACGCTTGAGCCAATTGGTTTATAGACCGACTTATTGAAAACTAGAAATGTAGAAACAAACTGGGAGATATGTACAAACTAAAGCAAGAATGAAAGCTAGGAAAGACCAAGATTGCGCTAATAGATGGAGCATTTTGAAAGAAGTGGCACCCATTTGCTGGGTTTTCACCATCTTGGCAAAGATTCTATTTTTGCTACCAAGGCATCTGTTTCCAGGTTTTTCACCAAGATGTTCATTTCTTCAGGACTTTTTTAGATTTTTAAGATTTTTTTCAAGACATTTTACCATAGACTGAATGCCTTAGGCATAGAATTTCTTCAAATGGAGAATGTCGATTGGTTCTCAAAGCTATTCTCCTTCATTCGTTGAGATTTGATAGGCACCAGAGCCAAAAGTAGCAGTGATTACAAAGGGACCCAGCTAGTTGGGTTCAAACTTCCCCTTGTGTTCTCGATGTGATTGATTTTTAGGATTCTCTCTCAAGACTAGATCACCAACCTGAAATTCTCTATGTCTAACTTTCTTATTGTAGCCTCTAGACATTCTTTTCTAATACACTTTGAGATGATCATACGCTGCTTATCTGCACTCATCTAGTAGTTCAAGTTCTTACAACCTAGACACTCTGTAGTCATCATCAATTACTAGTCCATGCATTCTGATTCTTAGTGATGGGATTTCAACCTCAATAGGCAGTACCACTTCAGACCCATAAACTAAAGTGAAAGGTGTAGCCCCAGTAGGCATTCTGATACTTGTTTTGTAGGCCTAGAGAGCTAGATTGATCATGAGATGCCAGTCTCTTCCTATCTTATTAACTATACGGTGCAAGATTTTTAATAGATTCTTGTTAGAAGCCTCAGCTTGTCCATTCCCTTAAGGATAGTAGATAGAAGACCAATGTTGTGTGATCTTGAATTTGGCACATAGATCATCTAGGTCTTTATTTTTGAATTGTCCCCCATTATCTGTGATTATAGAATGTGGGATCCCATATCTGCATATGATATAGTTCAATATAAACATAGAT
The DNA here is from genome assembly GCA_027943335.1 of Chamaecyparis obtusa. NCBI lineage: Eukaryota > Viridiplantae > Streptophyta > Pinopsida > Cupressales > Cupressaceae > Chamaecyparis > Chamaecyparis obtusa. The sequence goes on from BSBK01007876.1 coordinate 116,123, forward strand.
ATTTGTTTTCTAGTGGCTTGTGTCAAAGGGACTACTTCTACCCATTTTGTAAAATAATCTATAGTGGTAATTATATGGGTATGTCTATTAGAAGAGTGAGGATGAATGGATCCTATAAGATGAAATGCCCATTGGTGAAAAGGCCATTGTGTAGTAAAGGGAATTAGATCTCTCCCTGGAGCATGAATTAAATTGCCATGTACTTGACACTTTTGACAATTCTTAGAAAATTTGATAGCCTCTTTCTCCATTTCAGGCCAATAGTACCCAGCCCTAATAAGTTTTCAAGCTAGTGTTAAATCATTCTAGTGTGACCCACAAATACCATCATGGACTTCCTCCAATGCACGTTGAGACTCTTCTTATTCTAAACATCTAAGTAGTGTACCATCTAGACCTCATTTGTATAGATCATGACCAATGATGACATATTAGGAGGCATTACAGATAAGGTATCTCTTTTCATGGCGGTTGAAGACATCGAGAATGATTTGGTCTTGGAGATAGGCAAATAGGTTTTTGTATCTGGATGAATCATAACCAAAAATAGTGCAGATCATGCGGGTTTCAAGGGAATCATATGTAGGATAAGATAGTGCTTCCACTAGGAACTCATAGCGTAGCTCATGTTTAGGCTATTGTAATAAAGTAGATAGCGTTGCCATTGCATCGGCAGCCTTGTTCTCTGTTCTAGGAATTTTCTCAAATGTGATAGATAGGAAATACTTCTTTAGATCATCTACCATTCTCTTGTAAGGAATGAGCTTTTCATCCTTATTTTGGTACACATCATTGACTTGATGGATAACAAGTTGTGAGTCTCCATGAATGTGTAGTTATGTTACCCTCCACTCAATCGCTATTTTCATGCCATTCAAAAGGGCTTCATATTTTGCAATATTGTTTGTGCAAGGGAACTTTAATTTGAATGCTTTTGGGATTGAGTATCCTTGAGGAGTTATGAACAATATGCCTGCTCTTGATCCATTCTATGTATAAGAGCCATCAAAGAATAACAGTCATTCTCTATAAGAAAGAGTCATGATAGAGGAATCAAGAAATTCCATTTGCATTGGTGTATCATCAATCATAGGTGCATCTACTAATTAATCAGTAATAACCTATCTTTTGATAGCCTTTCTTTCCACATATTCAATGTCAAATTCACTTAAGAGCATAACCCATTTAGCTAATCTACCTATGAGGGCAGCTTTGCTTAGTAGGTACTTGAGTGGATCAATCTTAGCTACCAAATGTGTGGTATGAGCTAACATGTAGTGTCTTAGTTTCTATGATGCAAAGATCACAGCAAGACAAGCTTTCTCAATCATTGAATAGTTCTTCTCATATGCAACCAATGTCCTACTAATATAGTATATAGCTCTTTCCTTTTTGTTCTCATCATGTTGTGCTAGCAATGCCCCCAGTGATGTATCTGTTGTGGAGAAATATAAGATCAATGGCTTCCCATGAATAGGAGGCATCAAAATAGGAGGATTCAATAGATACTTCTTGATATGATTGAAGTTGTTCTCACATTCTTCATTCCATGCAAAGGTCACACCTTTATGTAATGTTTTTGTAAAAGGTTGTGATATGCCTGCTAGTTGTGATATAAATCTTCTGATAGATTGAACTCTTCCTTGCAATGTCCTCATTTGACTAATATTCTTTGGAGGTTGCATTTCCATGATAGTCTTTACTTTAGCTGGACCAACTTCAATGCCCTTCTTTGAAACTATGTATCCTAAGAGCTTTCCAAAAGTGACACCAAAAGCACACTTCTTAGGATTTCATCTAAGAAAAAATTTCTCCATTCTATCTAGTATCTTGCTCAAGTCATCTAGATGTGCAGCCTTAATCATAGATTTTGCCAAAGTATCATCAACATAATCCTCCATAGTCCTATGCATCATGTCATGAAAAATAGATGTCATGGCTCTCTGATACGTAGCACCAACATTTTTAAGCCCAAATGGCATGACATTCCAACAAAAGGTACCCCATGCACATGTGAAAGCAGTTTTCTCTTGATCCTCTGGAGAAATTTTTATTTGATTATATCCAGAAAAACCATCCATTAAAAAATACATCTCAAAGCCCGCAGTCATGTCCACTATCATATCAATGTTAGGTAATGGAAAATCATCCTTAGGGCATGCTCTATTTACATCTCTAATGTCTATGCATACTCTGATTAATTTATTGGGTTTTGAAATAGGTACAATATTAGAGATCCACTCTGCATAGTCAATAACTTGGATGAATCTAGCTTTTAGGAGCTTCTCTAATTCAGCTTCTACCAAGAGTGCAACATGAGGATGCATCTTTCTCAATTTTTGCTTGACATGTTTGACATTTGGAGCTATAGATAAATGATGCATTACAAGATTAGGATCCAACCTTGGCATATTTGAATATTTCCATGCAAAGTTGATCTTCTTCTCTATTAGGAATGTTGTCAATTTTTGCTTCTCTTCTTCTGATAAAGATTGTGCTACATGAATCAAATGTGGTTCTTCTATTTTCCCAAATTGATAGATTGAGTGGGCTCAATTAGAACTGGAGATTTGTCCTGTAAATGACTCGAGAGGACATCAAATATCTCATCCTTAGGCACCTCATAGAGGTTTTCACCTTCAGATACGTCTTTTATTTTTACTTTTGTAGGTTCCGATACTGCCACAAAGTGGTTTTCACCCTCAGAACTCTTTTTCTTTTTCTTTTTATTCTTATTTTTATGACTAAGATACTTGATGTCCAACTCCTTCATGCTCACGCTCGGTTCACTGATGGAAGTACTCATAGGCTCAACTACATTGAGGTAGTAAGCAAGGGCATAGTCATTCGGGAAGGTATAAATACCATAGCTTGGATTTGTGGAGGTTTGATCAATAAGTTCTGGATATTGGATAGTCAAAGTGGGGAAAGATTGGGAGATAGTGTTTACAGATATGGATATATCATAATTGGTCCTAACCCGACACTCAATTTCAAAGGTGATATTACAACTTAAGACATTAAATTCATGAATAGGCTCAATGTCATTGTGGGAGTCCAATTCAGCCATAGGTGGATCAGACTCAATAGGTTCATCATTTCGCTCTAGACTTATGTTGGCTTCAGGTGCATATTAGTGTATAACATCAACATATTTCTCTATAATAAGCTCATCTTCTTCTGGAATGGCCCCCCATTCATAGTCATTAGATTCTTCATCTATGCCTCTAGGAAATCTAAGAACATGAGTAAAGTCAGGGTGAATACCCCAAAAAGGGTTACCCTCAGATTTTGATTTGTATTCATACTCATGAGAATCTATCTCAGAATAACTACCACTTTCCTCTTCTTGATTATTTTTGAGATTAGCTGGTTCTTGTGTTGCAAATATCTCTTGATTGATAGTAGGTTCTTGTGTTTCTACTACATTAATTATTTTGATTGGATCATCTTTATCATCAAGAAGGTCTTTGATCTCCTTAGGCAATTTTTCATAGGGGATGAGTTCTGAGCTGTCTGAATCACTATTTGATGGTTCTATTTCTTCTTTTTTAAGAAGAGGTTCTCCTGGTGAGATCTTCTCTATGACATGAGAATAATTACCTTTGAGGTGAAAGGGTTTCTTTTTAAATCATAAGCCAACTTTGTCTTTATTTTCTCTACCAATATGTGGGATAGGTGTTATAAGACCTTCTCCTCTAACTCCTAGAGGTCCTTTACCTGGATATCCCATCTTAGCTATCAATTTATCTCCTAGGCCATATGACTTAGAAGGATCTTTTGGTACTGCTAAGTTACTAGTTTGAATATCATGGGATTCAGATTCATCTTTGTATAGCCATGCAAGCACAACTTCATCCTCTTCAAATTCTTGCTTGGAGACTTGTTCTGCTACAAAATTCTTTTTATATGCCTCAAGAGGTTCTTTAGAATCTAGTTTTGATAATTTCAAAGATTGTCCATAAGACTTAGGTGAGATAGGGAGAGATGTCAAAGATAAGACTGGCTCCATAGTATATTCTCCCATACTATTTTCTTTGATATTAACCTCTTTTGCAAGATCTTCCATTTTAGATGTGGATGCTTCTTTAGTTGGTTCAATGGAAGACTATTATTAGGCACAAGCTTATCTGCACTTTCCTTCAATGTATTGCAAGTGGTGGATATGTCTGCTAGAATAGTGACCTCTACTCCTTCATAAGGAAATTTCAAGCAATGGTGAAACGTAGAAGGAATAGCTTTCATCTCATGTATCCATGGTCTCCCTAGAAGAATGTTGTAAGCCAAAGGTAGATCAAGAACTTGACATATAGTATCTCTGATAACTGGACCTACTCTAATAGGTAAGACAATGGTGCCTTTAGAAGATCTTTCTTGTTCATCATAGGCTTTGATAGTTATTTTCTTTCTAGGATCAATAGCCAATTCTAAAAATCCCAATTGTGTGATCAAGCTGTAAGAACAAATGTTTAGGCCAGCGCCTCCATCTATCAACACACGTTTGACTCTATGGTTCTGGATCAAGACTTCTATATGCAAGGGCTGGTTATGTGGGTGACTCAAGGAGTTATCATCTTTCTCTAAAAAGGATATATATTGCAGAGACGTAAGATGTCCAACCATAGTCAGGAACCTATCTAAATCAAGGTCATCAGGAACATTGGATCTGAGAAAAGCTTTATCTAGAATGGCTCTGTGAGCTGGAGATATTCGAAGCAACTCAAACATGGAGATTTTCACATTAGTGTGTTGAAGTTGTTGAACAATTCTATAAGATGTTGGCCTTGTATCTTTAGGATTGGAAGATTTAGAAACAACCTTTTTTTTGGAAGTGGAAGAAAGATTGAAGGGCATCTTAGGGACATTATATGAATCTGGGATTTGTCCGTTCAGATGTGCCTAAGCTTGTGATCAAGTAACTACATTAGCCAAAGAATGATCTCTATCTCTTCATACAATTGTGATGACATTGCAATGTTTAGAGAGACAAGGTTCAACCATATTGATAACAACATTATTTCCAGGGTAAGCATAATTGACCTTTGCCCCCATATTAGGTTGAGAAGATGAAACTTCTTGACCATGTTTCAAAAATGGTTCTATGAATTTTGTATGATCATTATTTCTCTTATGATTGTCAATGGTGATATCTCCCTTATCAATCAGATCTTGAATAGTATGTTTCAAGCGTAAGCAGTTATTAGTTTTGTGACCTTTACCCTGATGGAAATCACAAAATTCATTCTCTCTCCACCATTTTGGTTTAGGCTCAGAATCAAGTGGTCAGATCTTAGGTAAAGAGATGATGTTATTGGCCAACAGAGTTCTCATAGCTGATTCTAAAGATTCTCCAAGAGGATTGAACGGTCTTTTATTATCAGCGGACCACTTTTTATACTCTGGCTTCTTTTGAGATGATTCAGGCACCTTTCATTCTGAAGCTTTTATGGCTTGGGTACCAATAGTTAGATTGAAAGCTGGTGCTTTTGATGGAGCACAGATAATATCAACAACACCATCTGTGACAATGCCTTTATTCTTGTTCCAATTTTTATTCTTGTCTTTAGAACTAGATCCAGATTCATACTTGTCTTTTTGAAGTGTGACTTCTCCTTTTTTCACAAGTACTTTTTCAATTTTGATTGCATTGTCAACCATTTTATCAAAAGATGTGTGATCTTGCATTTGTAAAGGATAGTTGATCTCTGGGACAAGATTATTGATGAAGATTTCCAGTTTCTCAGTTTCTAGAATAAGCCTAGCATATAGAGAGAATTTCTTCCTCCATCTCTTGAGAAATGTCAAGAATGGCTCACCTGGATATTGCTTGAGATTACAGATATCGATCATGGTGACTAGATGTTGAATGTTGTAGGAGTATTACTGATAGAACAATTTGATCAACTCCTCAAAATTTTTGATAGTAGAAGGCAATCTAGAGAACCAATGAATGGTTGCTCCCCCTAGAGATCGAGGGAAGAGACACATCCGATAGGTCAGTTCGTGCATGAACTCCATAGATTGTGTACAGAATTCTCTGACCTAATCTTGAGGATCTGAGTGTCCATCATACTTATCATACTTAGGCATCTCCACTCTTTTTGGGAATGGTGGCATGTACAAGTCTTTGGCAAATGGAAAAGGACATAGGGCCTCCATGGAGAACTCCTTGGGTTCCTTTTCTTTCTCAAGGTTATTAAGCTTGATTTGCATGGCATGCATTTGTTTCATCATAGCTGTAAGTGGAGTTTCTTCCTCATGTGTAATGATGTCTTCAACATTAAACTTGGGAGGAATTTTAGCTCCTTGATGAGCTAATTGCAAAAAGTATGCCTCTCTGTCTTCTTTCAAGAAATGCTTCATCATTCATTTGAAGTTATCATCATTTTGATATTGAGCAATTTCTTTAGGTGTGGGTTCCTAATCTGCACCATGTTGAGATTGAGCTCTTTGAGAGCCAAAGTTTGTCCCTTCTTGAGACATGGTGGGAGTTCTACCTAGGATAGATTGATGTGGATTTTTTTGATTACTTCTGTGAGTTGATGAAGGAGGAATGTAACCAGTTTTTAACCGAAAGTTGCCAAGACTGTCATCTTCGTAAAGGCCAAAATTGTAGAGTTGTTCAAGATTTGGACCTACGTGAGTAGACAAAGCTCCAGTGTCAAGTGCTTCTCCCTATTTCGTGTGAGAGGAAGCTCTATTTTCCACCATTAACCTTGGGTGAAGCAAAAGAATAAGATGAAGACAACTGAAGAATGAATTGAATCAAGATGATCAGATGACACAACGTTGTCAAGGTTTGATTGATTGAAGCATAGATTAGATTTAGATGAGGGATACTATGCCCTGGATGTATGGGTAGATTCCCAAAAGATAGCGGACATGAGTTCACAACACTTAGTCATTTTGATGATTGATTGAAGATTGATACTTATGACAAGGTTTTGACACAAGATGATAAAGACTCAAATCGATTAAGTAGAGGGATGAATCGGATTCAAAAGGCCACTTTAGGAAAATGATTGGATTCTCAATATTTTCTGCTCTGTTCCTGACAGAGTGATTTGTTTGACAGGTTCTGGAAATAGGCTGGAAAAACTAGGTCTCTGATAGTTCTGACAACTTTTTTAAATTTTGCAAATGACTCTGTAGGCTTGTACGACAATGGGTATAGCATGAAATGACAATTGATAGGCTCGTACGACAATTGATGATAGGGAAATTGATTTTTGAAAATGACTGGTAGCAAAACTTGTACGATAATATACCTAATACCATATGACAATCTGTGGGTTCTAAAATGACAATAGCCAAAATTCGTATGACTTTCTGATTTTACAAAATGACTGTTGACTCCAAAAAGGTGTTTTAATTCAATTTTTGCAAATTTTGGGTTTTCAGTTTCAGATTGTTTGTAAATTTCAATGTCCAGATTTGAGGATTGTAATAGATTTGTTTGTTTGTAGTAACCAGATAGATAAGCAAGCACGCAAAATAGTAAGCAAGTGATTTCAAGCATGTTTGAAAATAATGAACAAGGGCAAAAGCAACCTTGCGCATGAACAATCAAGTGACTTATTTGTACTAATCCTTAGAAGTGCTAATTGTGTATGTTTTGAAAAGTTTTTCAATAATGCACATATTCCTAGAAAATGAAAATTTGGCCTCACTAGGGTTTTTAGTAATGGTTTGACTCTGCAACTTTTATGATCCAAGAGGGCGAACTCCAATCCAAGCGCACTGGAGTTTTGACACAGTCCAAGAACTTAATCTTCAGGATCTGCTAGGGAGATCTGACAGCCCAACAAGAGACCACACCTATGGAGATTTCTTCCAACAAGACATTTATATAGCGGTTGTCACTACCATGGAGAAAATGGCTATTACCGCTTTGTTAGCTCTTTTTCATGTAGAATCGCCAATATAGTTTTCAAACTTGACCCTTGGGTTCTCAACTCTAGATTCTTACAGGGAAAAGGCTAATTGATAAGGACCAAGTCCTTCTTCTACTTCGGGCTCCATAGACCCAGGCGGGTGTACCTATCTTTAGACTCAATGCTTCACAATGAAATCCTATAGTGGATCAAAAGTTCTAGCAATGATCAACTAATACCTTTTGCTGCAACTGATGCAGAGCTTAGAAATCCAATCCGTGACATTAACAAAAGTAAACACTCATTGCAAAAAAATGGCAAGTGTGACAAGGATAAACTCCTTCTTCTTTTCGAGCTTTGAACTCGGGCAAGTTAACCCATGTCAGATCTACTTCTTGAAAGGATCACAACAATAGTTTATATCCTGGATACAAACATTATCTTCTCAGTCATTCAAACATACATGAAAGTAAATTATTATTTAAGTTTTGTTGAGGATGATATTTCTGCAAATCGAGGCCAGACCAGTGCCTTATCTTTGGGTATAGAGTCAAACAATGAAACATATATTTACAAAAATCTTCTAAATGAAACATGAACAAATCCTAGATGAAATGCCTTACAATTCATCCTCTCTTAAACACATTTGATCATCAAATTCTTGCCAAATTCCTAAGCTCTCAGAAATTAACCTAAAGACGTTACCCTTTCCTTGAAAGGAGCTAGAGATTAAAATCACAGATACCTTGTAAATGGTATATCAAAACTACCTTATAGATTCAATACACAAAAACCACAGAATTCAAACAAGAAGACAATTGAAATCATGCAAGGGAATTCTATTGTATTCCAGTAAAATTTCACTGCATCAATACATTTCAAAATCTGATAAAATATTCTAAGATTTCAACAATGGAATCAAACCTCCCTCTACAGTATATTTTTTCAACCTCTTTTGAAATGAACAAAGACTTACTACGTATACCAATCAGCCATCTTGGAATCCTCGAAAGGATGCAACAAGCTTCAAATGGATGTTAAAAGATCTTGCACTAAAAACAAGATTACAAATAGAGAAAGTTGTTTGCAACAACAGATTACAAATATCTATTTCCAACAATCCCGCAGGTGGCACCTTTGTCTAAAGAGATTTCAGAGTAGTTGCTAAATTTATTGTATGAATGATGACCGCCATCCGGCTAATTTACATCATCCTCTGTTTGAAACCGCTCTTCCTCCAATTTTGTTTCAGGTTCCATACGTAATTCAAATTTGGCCAGGTGTCACATTTGTGTCTATGATAACTTGCTTGACATCTTTGTCCCTTTTTACCTTGATCTTCAAAGGTTTGGAGTACTAACACCTGTCGCTTCTTCACCTAATTGCCCTTTCTTCTGAATCTTCTGACAGATATGTGGATTCCCAAGTCATGTAGGTTTCTTCACTTGGCTAATGAAAGGCAAGGACCTCATCTTTCTTTGGGGACAACTTTTCCCACTCAGCAACCAACTGGTGAACCTCTATTCTCACACTAGCAAAGTATATCCTAGCATCATAAAGGAGTTCAATAAAGTGTACAAATGGTGTATTATCATCTGTACATAGAATGGCATTTACTTTAGTCAGTACTTGTCTATCTATTTGCTCCATCCATTGACATTTATCCTTGATTACCCCATCTACCTTAATAAGACTAGGGAAAATTTGGAAATCATCCTGGAAATATCTTGTCCTTAAGATTTCTAACCTTCTTCTTATACTCTCCCTATTTACCTCAAAGTAAAAAAGATCCTTGATAACCCTGTAAGTACTTGCTAGCTCAATATTTACAACACATTTATCCTTATTTTGATCAAACCATGACCTCAGATTATCTTTTCTTGTAGACCATCTTTCCAAAATTTTGTCCACAGTAGCCACCTCTTTCTGAAAAATTGCTAAGACATCTGCCAATTGTTTTGCAGATTTGTATATTTCTTTAGGCCTCACCTTTGCAACAAAATGTGACACAACATCTTTTATCTTCTCACCTAACCTATCCTTTACTTTTTGATCAATATCCTCTTCATCTATGGAAGGAGGAAAAGGGGAAGGGGGAAGTTCAATAATAGGGCTTGATGAGGAAGGCCCTGCAAAGGAGGAAGCTATCTAAATTTTCTCTGATAATTGTATTGGGTCATGTTCTCTCAATTTCTTTCTTAAATCTGCAATCAGAATATCTCTCTCAAGAATCCCCTATTTCATCTCACCATAAACCTTCAAAACTATTTCCAGTTTTGCAGTGAGCTCTTCCTTCTCTTTAGCTTCCTTTTCTGCCACCTTTGTTGTTAATTGTGTCATGGCCATTACCATACCTGATGCTTCCACCAAAGAAGTATCAGTAACTCTTCTTACAATTAAACTCCCCGAGAGGTCATCTTTGACAATTTGCTTTCCTTTATCACTTTCATTATTTCTTAAAGACCACATTACTAATGCTTGATGATTATCACTGAAAGTGACTCCCTTAATAGCTTGTTCTGCTTCCTCTAGAGTTCTATGGAGAGGAGTGGTCTATTTTATGACTGCATCAAACACTACTGCATTAGCTATATCCCATTCTAGGAGGATTAGTACTCCTGACATCTTTACCATATCTCTTCCCTGTTCTGGAGTGATTTGTTTAAACTTTGCAGTCATCTCTATTTTCACTTCTTCCTCTATGACTTGTAAATCCTTCTCCAGATTCTCTTCATGTCTCTTGTCATAGATTTCTTGAAATTGTTTGATGTTTAATCTCCAAATAAATTGCATAAAGGCCCTAGTTTTAACAAAAGTGTCATCAACCAAAAATTCTTCACAAGCTTGCTTGATTACAGGGTCTAGTTCAGTACCTGCTAATTCCCCTGCTGTTAAATCCAACTTGGGTTCTTCTGGTAGCTCTAGCACTCCCTCATTTACTTCTTCATAAGTCATAAAGATTTGACCTAGAGCATCTACTTGCTGTACTTGTTCTGCAATCTCTTGGTCATCAAAAATTCTTATAGGAGACTGTGATGGGGAGTACTCCTTTTCCACATGGGCAGGTCTCTCTTCCAATCTTTGCCTTTTTGATGGGGGTGGAGAATCAATTATATCCTCAGAAGTTTGAGGACAAGGAGAATCAGGGATCTCCACAATCTCCTTTTGTTTTCCAACCTGTTGTGAGGTTGATGGGATATCCCTTTTATCTATTTGCTTTTATTGGCTCTATTCTAGTATCACCACATTGTAACCAGTCTTCTTTTGCACCATGTACCTCCCCGGGGGTAACCCTTTTGCAAACATAGGCTTGCTCAACAATTTTCTAGCCTTTTCTGGATCATCCTTCATAACCTTTTCCTTCTTCTCATTTAGGGTCTGAAAAATATCCTGAAAACAATTCATAAGAGTATCTATTTTCTTCCCCATTGGAGTTATGCTTTTCAGGGGATCCCATCCCGAATCAAATTGCCAGATAAAATCTAGTGTCTTCCTGTATACCAACCATTTTTCTTTCATAACCTCTTGTTCTTGTATCTTTGCTACATTCCTGAAAATATCTTCAGGGAAATTAAAAATATGGTTGATCATGGCACACTTGGCTCTCTTTTTAAACATTTCATTATAGAAACCTTCTAGATCTGTTGTTCTGGCGATTGCAGTAGCCATATGGTATGGAGCCAGAATTTTATCCATGTAAACCCATCCACCCTTGGTAATTATGAACTGATGGGCAATGGTAACATTTGGGAATACAGTTCCCTTGCCTTTCCCAGTGAGGGCACACTCCTCAATATCTCATAATTACCTCAAGAACTCTGCAATTCCAATCCTAAGGGGTACCTGATAGGGAAATATAAAAGGGGTCCCCCTGAAACCATACAACCTGATAACAGTTGATACATTGTAGAAAATAACATCTCCCCAATTGTGTATGATGTTCAGGTTCTTAGCAAACTGGTTTGGCCTAACAAGTTGTGCCAACACTGTTGGGATTCTTGGGTTGTCTAAGACAAATAGCTTCCTGAGTCTAGCTGCAAAACGTTTATCAGAATTGATGAAGCTATGATCCTTCTTATCCCAGGTCATTGTGAGGCTCCATAGTTGGACTGGCATGTCTTCACCATCCTTCTTTCTCACCAATTCCATTTCTTGTTCAAAATAGCTTTCTCCTTTGAACAGAAACATGTACATTATGAAAGAGTACCAGCAAAAGAGCCTGTCACCTTCATTCTTTTGAATCTTTACTAATCCATTATGGATTAATTCAGTAATAAAAGGAGCAAAATCAAAAGTGATAGACATGTGTGCATGTAAAATTTGGATCATCATGCACATCAAGTGTATTGGCATCCTTTCACTAACATCCTCTCCAAAAACTTGACATAATGACCAATATGCACCCTTAGCTCTGAGATCAAAATATTCTATTTTAAAAGGCTCCTGAGTGTTCTGCCCCACAACAACCATTTTTCCAATTTTGGTGCAGAAATCCTTCAACAACTTGCCTCTAAAATAGTTCCTTTGTGCATTATACACTTGCCTTAGTTCTTCAAATTCAATGTTCTCCAAACTTTTTGAGGGTTCACTTAACCTGAACACCTTCCCGATTTCTTCAGCAGAAACTTTAATCAATAACACTCCCTTTGCATCCCTAATTTCTTTAGTGATTGGATCATAATTCTGTGCAACCTAGGTCATCAAATCTACATCTAAAAAGACACCAGGCACGACAAGTTTTCCTAGGTCAGACTACCATATATTGCTTGCAAGGTGAGGGGCATTTCTCTGACTAAAACCTACTTTGAATAATTCCAGTCCTGTGGTATCAGAGTCACCTCTTGCGTTGATTGTACCAATTTTGGCTTCTCTAATAAAACTTGTCGTGTCATATAAACCTTCTGCTATTTTTACCCTAGGATCTTTGGGAATCAAACTCTTGGTTTTCACCGGGGTAGTGGAAGAGTCAGGAAGTAACTGCAATAAATCTTCGTGCAAACCTATTTCACTATACTCTATTTTACCCGACAATTCTTTCCTTGGTGCCATTTTAAGGTTTATCTTTAAAAGAAACCTTTGCAAGATAGACAAAATATAGAACTATGATTCTTTTAGTAAGGAAGCAAATAGCACTAGAATTTCACCAACCTTTTTTCTCAGAAACCACCTGGGAATAGCAGCCAAACCTCAAAATTCTTCATTCCTGAGTCTCTGCAAATTTTTGATCTCTTTGTGCTTTTGAAAGTGCACAAAATTTTGATATATGAGCCACTAAAGTAGTCATGTCAACAATTAATTTAGCATGATTGAAACAATTACTCCTCCGGAAGAGAGAACTGTCACTTCTTCAATGGGAAGCTTCAACTTTGCACCATTTTATCTTCAGTTTGAAAGAGAACATCGATCCTCATTAGCAGATGATCTAATGGCCTATTGCATGATTGCATGGTGTGAAAAACACTCATGCAAACATGTGACTAATCATCACGTTACCTTTCTATTTTTGGTGGTCTCTTGTAACTTCCTCCGTTAACACAAAATGCTATTCGCATGATCGCATAGCTTAAAAGAAGCTTATGTGAACATGCGAAAACCCATTAGCAGTCACCGTCATTATCTTCTCTTACATCGTCGGTCCCACCTCACCTTTGTCAATAAAGAAATTCCACGCTTGCAACACCTGGCAGAATGTCAGGTACTTTCTTTCTTTCCGAGCACCAGTGTCTGCTGATACTAACCAATGAGAAAACATTAATTATGCACATCTGTCAAAGGTTTCACCGGAGAATCACACTTGGTTCAATGCAAGATCAACGGCCTGCCACATGATTGCATAGGCTTAAAAGATCCCATGCGATTATACGACAGTCATACGATCTTCCCTTTACTACTTCAAACCTTTGGAGATTCTTCTGTTACCGGCCCTACTGTCCTTGGAAAATAAAAGGCCACCACTTGTGAGATACTTGTCAGTGGTCCCACCTTGTTTCCGCATCAAACTCTATTATAAAATCAATGGTTATTTCGCATGTTCGCATGGCTTGGAAATATTCCATGCGAACACGTGACCACCGTTAGATCTTCTTTGAAGATTCATGGTTGGATGAAACTCAAAACATTGGAATACAAGGTAATTAGGTCATAGGAAATGTTATTTGTATCACTGGGTTTCTAGACTTAGGAAGAGATATAACCCCTGCGTAAAAAATAAATGCATGTGCTCTTTAATGGACCTAAGTGACCTAAAAAGTAACGCTCAAAAAGAAATGAAGTAATTAACTTAGGGTTTATTTTGAAAATGGCAAACATTTTGGGGTTTTTGACATGAATTCAAAATTCTTCAAGGACAAGACCTAGGGTAAGGATTTTTGAAATAGGGCTTATGACAATTTTTTGAAGAACTTCTGACACCTGTACCTAGGAAACTTTACAGACCAGAGGACTAAACCAACATTTGGACAAAAACCTCAGAAAATTAAGAATACTCCCAACACGCTTGAGGTTCTATCAACATGGTTGACCCAATTAAGGGAATGTCCACTTTGGTTAACCCTCTCTAAAGGTGACTCACAAAATATACCACATGGAGACTGGTTCCAGATTCAAGGATTTGGGTTTTTGGTACTATTCAAAAAGGAAGTAGAGCATAATCCCCTAGCCTTTTCACTTTTAACCCAAAAAAAGAAGACAGATTAATTCTACACACTAAGTCCAAGATTATCTCATAAAGATCTATGACATCAACCCCTTATGATCTATCAACCTCTCCAGAGAGAGAATGCATCGATCAAAAGTTGAAGACACACGGATCTAGTGGAATGTGAGACTCCCTCAGTATCCTCCCTACCTACAAGGGTTCCTTCATTGAGAAGAGTTTCGCTAGAAACTCACTCTCTCAAGAGTCGTGAATAGTGTTCATAGGGACTATTTACTATGTAACAAAGATGCTTGAAAGAAAATCTATGTTCATTTTTAGAGCCCAAATGAAATGTGTGATATGGAAAAGAAAGGCACTCAAGCTAGACACACAAGATGTTCATTTTAATCCAAATCAAAATGTTATCAGCTGAGAAGGTTATCTAAATTCCTCGCAATGTGCTTAGTAGATTCTTACCTATTTTTAGCAATTCTTGCACTTTTTCCAATCAAAAACTAGTGAAAATCAATCAAAAATAGAGAATTTCAATTGTTAGGGTTAGCTGTTAGTCAAAATCTGAAAACCAAATCTGACAAACTACCTGAAAAAGTGAAATGACAATTGAAACCTAGCACTAAAACTCATACGACAGTGGGTTACCTTCCAGACGACAGTCCAGAAACTCGTACGACACTAGGTGCCAAATCAAATGACAATCAAGCTTCCAAATGACAGTGGATTTATGCTTGTGTGATCCTTGATCAAATCAACTATCGTACGACATTGGGTATCTCCTGGTATGAGTTTCTAACAAAAATCGTATGAAAATTATACAGACAAAGAATAAAAATTATAGCTGGGAACAGAAAAAGATAAGAAAATGATAGAAATTGATAAAATGTGAAGGGAGACCCATTTCAGGGCCCCACGGTGGGCGCCAAAAATGTGTGTGTGAATTTTTTACCTGATCAGTAAAATATTAGAGGTTAAAAAAAATCAAAATCATGCAATAGAATGAAAAACTAAACTAACCAGGCAATTTACTGCCTTCTAGTAGATGCAAGTATGTATTCTCAGATTATACCAAGATCAGTGACCTTGACGACACCTAAACGAAGGATTTGAATGCAAAATCTAGATATGGAATGAATGCTATTAATCTATATTTTTTGGTTTTTCTGTGCAATTATGATAATGAAAACTTAATATGAATCTATGCTAATATGAAAATTGACATGCTAAGATGATCTAACAATGATATTCTAAATGATATGGATACTATGCAAAACAATGAAAATCTCACAACAACTAGAATTCTCAAGATCGATTCTTCAGTCTCCAATTCGGCAGTGTGAGTGTGCAATTCGTGGATGGATTGATAATGAAGAGCTGAAGCCTTAATTTATTGAAAGCTAGGGCTTTGGAGGTGCATGAAAGAAAGCCATAAATCTCTCAAATAACTCAGGTTGATTTTTGAGTTATTTTTAAATAAAGGATATTTAACTCACAAAAACATGCAAAAGCAAAGTTTATCTCAAAATAGGGTTCAGATTCAATTGATAATTGATAATTGTCTGCTTTTCTTGATTGTGCATGTTTTATTTATGAATTAATTTAATAATAAAGTGATTTATTTCCAACTTAACTAATTTTGAAAACTAAAACAATTGATTTATGGGTTAATCAATTAATTTTCAAACTTTTGTTCAAAAACAATATTATTAAAAATTGACAACTTGCTTTAGTTAATTAAATAAGAATTTAATCAATTATTCATAGGATTTTGAATTTATTGTCAAAATTAAATAATACAATTTAGGAATAAATAGAATTAACTTCAATTAAACAATTAAGTGGCAGTATTAAATCTAATTAATTAAATATTGAGAATATTCAATTAATCAAACTTTAAGATAAATTGGATTTATCACCAAATAATCATTAAATCAAAGATTTAATAGTGCCACTTAAAATGGAGATGATAATCAAGGCAAAGACGGAAATGAAAGCGACCGATGAAGAAGTCACCAAAGAGAAAAGTAAAATATTTGTATATCTAACAGGTCTTCACTCCAAGTCACAAACTAGCGGAGATGGAAAGAGCCCGATTGGTATAACCAATATGCAGAAGTCATTCTCTGACTACTTGAACCAGCTTGCATAGTTATCTAGGTCTCATCTTGATAGAATACCTGATCTTCAGCAACTCAGTGGATGCATATACAAAGCCATGGAGAAGACACAACCTTGAAAAGATGCTACAAAATGCATAGAGAAAGATCATGCCCGTTGCCTCATAATATTTAAAAACATTTACATTCCTGATTTTGAAAGGATGATTCTGATTCTTGCAGCTGCTAAAGCTCATATGGATAAGTTGGAGAAGGGGAAGAAATCGGAAAAGAAAAAATAGTTTCCCCCATTTTCCTTTTTTTGATATGTACTGTATAGTCAGTGAATGGCCACTTTCCATTCACTAACCTTTGTAGAATATGAATCGATTCAATGGATTTTGTAACGGATTAATTCTTGAAGCCTATATGTAACACTTTGAAAATCAATGAAAGGGCCGGCTAATTTTTGGTGTGAAATACATCTTGTTGTGGAGTCAATTTGGAATGTGTTTTGTGTCATTTATTTACTGTTCCATGCTTTTTTAAGTTTGAATGTTTGTTTTCCTTAAGTTGGATTGAAATTAGAAAATAGACAGAGTTTTGTTTCTACTCTTTAGTGCAACTAATCGACAGTGATCAGAGCATTACTTGGAGGTTGGGAAAATACTCATCTGTCCTATTTTAGATTAGATTCATCTATGTTGTTTCACTGCATTTTCATTTATTCAAGTAGGATTCATTGTTGCATTCACAGTGGCGTGAATTCATAAGTATTGGGAAATCACGAAGTTGGTTAGAGTTTAGGATCAAAATCATTGCCTAGATTAGTTTCTCACCGAGGGCTAATTTGGTTACCTCTTTTGTTCTCTGGTCAAGAACATACCCTATTAGGATTTAGGGAAAACAAAATTTGTTGCATATATTTTACATAAGGGATTTGTACCTGTTAAAATTCAGAGGAAAGTTAGTTGAATAGATAACAACTTTCCAACTGTTCATATCCACATTGTTTCTTAAGAGATTTTGGGCAAATAAAGAGTTAAATCTAAAAAGAACAATCTATTTACCAACATAGCTATAGGTTTCTTACCTTCTTTATCTCTCTTATCTTGGATAAATTTCCACCAAGTGAGTGTAGGGCCTCTCATTCTAGCCTTAGCCACTTTAACCTTTTGAGCCACTATGATACCATCACACTCAAAGTGGTTTTCTAGTCCTTCAGTCCAATCTAAGACTATCTTTGGTTCCATCTTTCTATTGAAGGTTGGAATGCCTTCTAGTGCCTTTCCACTCAAGGCCTTGAATGCCTTCAAGAATGGTTCTTCAGCTAGGATTGGGTCTGGTTCAAGGACCTCATCCTCCAAAAGTATCTCTTTTTTCTTTCCATCTATCTTATCTTTCACCTCTTCGGCCTTCTCATCTACTTCATCCACTTTTTGTTCTAGATGAGCCAACCTATCTCAGAGTATTCTATTATCCTCTTCTTGATCTTCCACTTTCTTTTCCAACTTAGCATTGGTCACCATTGTAGATTCTCCTACTGACTCCTCTAGTTGGAACATTCACCACAAGCCAAATCAAAAGTGGCTCTGATACCAATCTGATGGAAGTGATCCAAGGTGTGCTCACACAAGCTATCAAGGACTTCACTTGTCCAATCTACCTAGGATCCTAATCTCTCTTCTAGGATTTCAATATCCTCAAGACTCCAAGCCTAAGACTACCCTAACTCCACTCTAAGAGTTAGTCTTCTTGTGTTTAACCTTGAAGTACAACAATCATTAGTTCTGTCTCAATGCTTCTCAAATCCTTGGAAGACTCCAAGTGCCTCTTTCACCACAACTTGTCACAAGTGATGCAGGGGGTCCATTCTTCATTAAAACATCCCTTTTTTTCCCATTGATCTCAGTTGGGTAGATCTCAAAGGTCTTTTCCATCGGGTTCACAAACTATATTGTTTTAGGTTTATTAGGCCTAGTATTTTCTAGTAGCCCTAGACAGGGTCATTTTCTCATTCCTTGATAAAAAATTCCAAATGTCCACCAAAATTAATTTAACATTTGGATACCCTTTTCAAATACCTTATAGATTTTGTATGTTTTAGGGTTCTAGGGCCTTCGTATAGTAGCTTCCTAGATTATAGGGCTAATACGGCTAATAGGGCTATTCTTAAGCTAATCACTGATTTCTTGCTAGAAATATAGGCTAGAGGATTGGCCAATGCCTAATCTCTTCACCACATGTCAATATGTTCATGGTCTATCTGAAACCATGCTTAATATGTTCTTCCATTCTTTTCCCTTCATGTGCACACCTTTTCTTCTCTATCAAACACCTAATCGGGTTCACCAATCTCACCTAGAGCATGACCTCATAAATGGCCACCAGGTTCTTCAAGCTTCTTCCCTTCATATTTACCCTTAAAAATGTCTCCCCTACCATATTCATCCAAACCCTTAAGTTTCCCACGGTTGGAATCTATGGGGTAGCCATGAAACCAAAATCTACACGGTGAACACCAGCGAATAGACTGTTTACAAAATGATTTCTTAAACTATACTAATGAACACAAAAAAAAATTCATACTGAATGAAAAATGCTTAAAATTAATCACATAACTCTAATCGAACACTAATTTATGCTGCTTAATACATTCATTCACTCTCACACCCAAAACCAATTAATTGTCATTGCAAATCTAAACAACCAGTCTATTTTCACACTCCAAAACTTTCTTCTACAACTTACCTCGTGAAATGGGATCATATCTTAGATGAAATATGCCATCTCCTATATTTTAGGCCACTACACATTGATTAGATCCCTTAACTTTGAATGGGATCAATCTTTTCGATGTTGCATGCAACATTTGCAAAAGTTACAAATGTTGTCATGACAACTTTTGAGCATCTTTTGCATTTATGCTTACAACTCATTTTTTGGACCTCTATCCCATGTAACTTGATGATTGAACATCATTAAGGAATTTTTAGGCAGCTTTCACACTTTTCTTAAGTCTAGGACATATTTAGACCACATTTCCCAACTTTAGGCCTAATCTAAGGATTAGTTATTTGAAAGAAAACTAAGCTAAACTAGATTGGATTTAGTACTAACTACTAATCCATCTAGTCACACACACAACAAGACCTTCTAAGGTCAAATAAAAAACATACTAACTTGGCTAGATTCAATTACAAGCCAAAAAAATTTTAGGCTTTAGGGATAGCCTAGGTGCTCCTGCACCATTTTTCATTATCCATCATCCTTGATCAAAATCCAATATCCACCATGCAAGTCAGAAACACACCATCCTTTCACCAAATCTAGTGATCCAAAATCCTAGACACTTAGTGTTGTATCCTTTGAGTTGCTTCAAATCCTCATCCCAAATTAGAAATCTCCAGCCTATGACTAAGCATTCTCCAGGGAATCCTTACTTGTCCTTGTTAGCCTCATCGTCTCAAGCAAGAGATTGGTATGCATTGATAAGAACCCAGTCTTCCAAAGATCATTAGTCTATATTAGGTTGGAAATCCTCATTGATCCCACATCAAGAAGCAGTGGCTCATTTGTTGACACTTAGTAAATTAATCCTTCACCATCCTCCACAAATCCTCCATCATCTTCGAGCATTCCACCAATCTTCCTCCATCTTTCACCCAATCCTCCATCATCCATGATCCAAAATCAGAGCATCCCACCAATCCTTCACCATCCTATCATCCTTAAGTGTTGATCCAAATCCTTGCATCATATCCTAGGAATCCACCATCCTTAGAGTTTCTTTAGGTTTTCATTCATAATCCTTAGAATCTTTAGGAAACATCTTGCATCCACCCATCATTTGCATTATCATCTTTAGATATGCATTCCATGCCTGTCGAGACAAGATCCAAGAGGAGAAGGAATATGGATCCCAATCAAGCCACTAACTCGTATGATCCTAACAATCCCACCATTGTGATGATAACCTACAATCCTCAAATCCCACAAGTTGATAATATATGGGATGATCCCAATGGACCCCACTCCATTTTCCATGGAAACATTCATGAGCCATCTAGGGCATGCACAAATAGTCAATGCTCTTATTGATTAGAATGGACAAAACATATTGGCTAATTTTACCGAAGAAGGTACTCCCATTCCACTATATCTCTAACCTCGCATCCCCATAAACACTATCCAAATCCTAGCAAAAGCCTATACTCCCATCATCAAACAAATCCCTGATCCTAACTTACAAATGTCTCAAGAAACCTCATCCATTCCCCATTTCTTGCAAAGCATGCATCTTCACAAGTCCCACAACACAAGCAGTAATGCAATCCGCTATGTTTTTCATCATACCAACCCAATCCCCCATATCCATGCCTACAAACCAATAAGCCACATTCCCTCAAGCAGGGCAACAACAACCATCGCAACCTCCGCTTACTTCATCCTTTCCTTCATACACTAACTATCTATCCCCACCACCCAAAGCATCTCAAATGGTTCCACCACCCCAACAGGAGAGTCCACCTCATCTCGCATGCCACCTTGCTCAACCACCACTTGCTTCTAGTTTCCCAACCTTTGTTCCACCTCTAAGTAATGTAGGAATGAATCTCTCCTACATCACCCAAGTGCAAAGCCAAGTGCACCAAAGACCATTCTATCAGCAAGCTGCAGCATTACATTTGCATCCTCCATTGCAGCAATACTTCCCAACACAGCAGTGACAAAATCCCATTATCCTCCAGCAGCAACAAGCATCCTCATATCCAATGCAACAATAAAGTCCTATCATACCCCAATAGAAACAATCCACTTCATATCCTCCACAACAATACACTCCTGCACCTCAGCAGTAATATCCTCCCTAGAAACCATCACCCCAACATCCATTTCAACCCTCTTACCTTATTGGGAAATCCCCACATCCCACTCCACAATACCCTCCACCAAATCATCCTTATTCACTAGCACCATTAGATCCTTTCCCAATGGGAGTACCCACCCCAATGCCAATCAACACCAAGGGGTAAGAAATGAAGAATTCTCTTAAGGAGCTAAAAGCCAAAATAGAGAGCAAGACCTTTAAATTTGAGGAGGTGTGTCCCTATCCTTTCGATCGATCGATCAACACCATCCCTTTCCCTAAGCATTTCAAGACACCCAAGCTCAATAAATATCAAGGGAAGGGAGACCCAATCAGCCACATCAAATATTTCTATATGGTATTCAAAGAAGTGGCATATAGTGACAACTTCCTTATGCACCTATTCCCCAAAAGCTTGGGAGGAACTGCTATTGAGTGGTTTTACAAAATACCTTATGGGACAATCTCAACCTTTGCCGAGCTCTCTAAAAAATTCATTGCACAATATGCCCATAACGTCGAGAATGAGTTGTCTTTGTTGGACCTTTGCAACTCAAAGCAAAAAGGAGGAGAAATCCTAGCCGACTATTTGCAACAATGGCAGAACATCACTACCAAGTTATCATACCAACTACCTGAGAAGCATCTAACTAAGATCTTTATTGATAACTTGCATCCCAAACTATCTCACTTCATGAGGATGAACTGCATCCAAACCTACCAAGATATCAAAAGCAAGGGGATAGATATTGAAAGAGGCCTCCTAGACAAAGGCGCAATTTGGCACTACAAGGATGATTCCCACAACAAGCCCAGTAATGACAAACCTCATTACTAGAATTGAAACAAAAATGTTGTCATTGATGGAGCCACAAACACCAAGAATGTCCAAATTGTTATGGTTGGTCGTACACCAACTCATGCATATCAACAACATCAACCTCAGATCAATCAGTAGCCTATGCAAAACTATTAGCAACAATCTCCCATCCATCAGAAAACCCATGTAGAACTATCAGCAACAAGTGCATCAAGAAAATCAAGGCAATCCAACCAATAAGGCCAATGCCATATCAACAACTCCCAATCAGAACAGGCCTCGAGCCCAGACCCATGAAAAGAGAACCTTCACACCTCTTGGTGAACCTCTAGATGTAATATTTCATCACATGGCCAAGGCTAATCTAATCACATACCCACCAACTCAGCAATTTGATGATGCCACTCCTAAACCTAACTAGTATAAATATCATGAGTACTACGATTATCATCATGTCAAAGGACACACTACCCTAAGGTGCATGAAGCTAAAGCATTACATCCAAGATCTCATTGATAGAAAGTAGATCCAAGTGGACACACCAACCCAAGCCTTGCCAAATGCCAATTTGTAGATCTATTAGAATGTGTTGCCACAACATAATGCTTGGAAGAACCAAATCAATCCCAATCCCCCACCCCAGAACCAAGGCAAAGGCAAGCAAGGAGACTAGGTTGATCACAAATATTACACTACTACTCATATAAACTATGAAAAATTCATTGGATGTATAACCCAAGTTGAGCCTCCAGTCAATGTCATCCATGTCAAAGGAGCAGATAGTTAGTGTGTTGTTACTACCCGCAAAGGCCTGATATCTATCACTGGTGCAAATCCAAGGTTAGCATACAATGCACAATACAACCATATAGAACATCTTGGGAATACATCTTCCCAAATCTCCATCCTCGACCTTCTTCGCACTTCACCCATCCATCAAGAAATCCTCAACCGAGCCCTCTTTTAAGGACATGTCCCCACAGACATAAACACCATCTAGTTTGAAAACATTGTGGGACTTTTATCAACACCATGTGTTATTTCCTTCAAGCCATCTGACATACCAACTATTGCAGCTAACCATAAACTCCATCTATGCATCGCCATCATGGTCAAAGACTTTGTCATTAAAAGGTTCGTGATAGATAATGGCTCAGCCCTAAACTTGTGCACTTTGAAATTCATACAGCAGATAGGGTTCACAGAAGCTGACATATCACATGAAGTCATCACCATCAAGGCATATGATAACTTGGAGTGTACCTCTGAAGGTACCATTCTTTTTCCTATCAAGCTCATCCCTGCAACTCAAGACACCATCTACCATGTTTTTGATCTTGACCTACCATTTAACATCCTCCTCGACTGACCATGGATTCATTCCATTAAAGTTGTACCATCTATGTATCATCAGTGCATCAAATTTTTGCATCAAGGCATTGAGATCACCATCCATGCAGACCCCCAACCCTTCACCTATTGTTATACATTGGAGTCCTCATTCCCTCATTCCACTCATTATCATGGAACTAAAATTGTCACTTCTATTGCCAGCTCTTCCCGATTCCATAACAATCCAGAGACTATCCTCACCTCCACTCTCTCCTCCATCAAGATCAACAACCAAGGGTGTGGTGAATATAGCTTAACTAATGCATTTGCAGTAGGGTCCCTCCCTCTGTATCCACATACACAAGGGCACCCAAGTCACCAAAGCAAGCTCACTGAAGCCAAGCATGTAATCAAGAAAATGGGACCTATGACTTTTGTATCCCATGGAAATATAGACAGCCTTGAAATAGACCTTGACATCAATCGGTGGTTGTACAGAGATCCCCCACCACCTAACACTGAACTCCTTGGCTACTTCAAAGAGAAATATCCAGCATCACACAAGTACACCATAGAATAATATAAATATCAAGGCGGTGGTCTAGGGCCACAAGAAGGTAGAAGCAAAGATCCTATCATAGCTTCAAAGAACCCAAAACATCAAGGTCTTGGCTTTAATACCCCTCACCTATGCACACAAGAACCCAATATTGCGACTGAGGGCACTAACTTGACCAACATTCCCTTCTTGAATAGCTAGGATGACCTCGTAGAGATCAAAGACATCCCTGAAGAGGAAGAAAATAAATCCTATGATGAAATCTTTGACGGTGATACCCTCCTAGGCACTTATGTCCTCCATCAACTTGCCATTAATATCATAGAACTTCCCCTCATCCATCCCAAACTCATATACTGGGATCAACCAAGCGTCACACATATCGATGAGTTCCAAAGCACAGAAGCAATCCTAAGGTTCATGGGAACATCAGGCTAACAAATAGAACAACATCAGGAATCAGTCCATGTCTGCAATCTCGACCCTAAAGGATATTTCAGGGAAGAGGAAAGCTCTAGTTGCAAAATTGAAATAGAAAAAGAAAAGAATGAGTTCTAATGTGAAAACCCTTCTGGGGCACATTCTGATTCTAAAAAAGAGAAAATAAAGGGTGTATCTTCTGGTGAAAACCTCTCTAAGGTGCTCAAAAATGGAGACTTGCCTCTTCCTCCTATCTAGGATTACAGACTAGAGCAGTCACCTATCATCATCGAGGAAACCAAGCCAGTCAACTTGGGTACAGAAGAATACCTGAGAATCACCTACATTGCAGCATCTCTAACAGAAGGTGAAGAAATGGCTATCACTGCACTTCTCCAAGAAGCCACTACCAACTTTTCATGGTCGTGTGCACATATGTCTGGGCTTGATCCAAACCTAGTCATGCACAATCTTGCAGTAGACCCTAATGTCAAGCTAGTAAAGTAGAAGCTCCGTAGGATGCATCCTAAGGTATCCCTATTGGTAAAAATAGAACTAGAAAATCTCTTAGATGCAAAGATCATCAGAGCCATTGATTATTCTGAGTGGATCTCCAATATGGTGCCTATCACCAAACCTTCAGTAGACATCAGAATATGTACTAACTTTAGAGATCTCAACAAAGCATGTCCCAAAGATGATTTCCTGCTACCTAACATAGATATGATCGTAGATCTTATAGCGGGTCATGAGATGTTGTCACTCATGGATGGTTTCTCAGGATACAATTAGATCCAAATAGAAAAAGAAGGTCAGCATAAAACAACATTCACCACACCATGGGGTACCTTCTGCTACAATATGATGCTATTTGGGCTAAAGAATGTAGGATCCACCTATCAACAAGAAATGACAGCCATATTCCATGACATGATCCGCAAAATATTGGAAGATTATGTGGATGATATTCTTTCAAAATCTAAGACACGAGGTGAACACCTAGACATCATTGAAAGCGTGTTCAATCATCTGCATCATTATGGATTGAAGTTGAATCCAAAGAAATGTGTCTTTGGTGTAACATCTGGAAAGCTTCTAGGCTTCATAGTATCACGGCGTGACATAGAGATTGACCCCAAGAACGTCAAAGCCATTACGGAAATGCCTCCTCCTAGAATACTCAAACAGCTTAGGAGCTTGCAAGGAAAGCCTCAATTAGTGTGTCGATTTATCTCACAGCTGGCAGACAAGTGCCAACTCTTCATGCATCTACTCTGCAAGGACACAAGCTTCAAATGGGATCCTATCTGTCAGAGAAGATTTGAAAAGCTAAAGGAATATCTAGCTAACTCTCCCATCCTTGTACTGCCAATTTTAGGACACCTTCTCATACTCTACATCTTGGTGACCACTACAGCACTGGGGGCACTATTAGCACAACATGATGACAACAACAAAGAAAGAGCCATTTATTATATCAATCAAACACTTCTCGGCTATGAGCTCAATTATTCACCAATGGAGAAATCATGCCTTGTAGTGGTCTTCGTCACTCAAAATCTATAAATTACATTCTTAGCCACACAATCAAGCTCATCTCAAAAGTGGACCCTCTCAACTATCTACTATCAAGAACAACTCTCACAGGCCATATGGAAAAATGGGCCATGCTACTCAACAATTTTGACATCCAGTACATAGATCGGAAAGCAATCAAAGGGCAAGTAATTATTGATCAGCTAGCAGAAGCACCTTAAGTGGATGCATATCCACTAATCATGGAATTTCCTGATGAGAACCTATGTATGATTGAAGAACAACCAATGTGGAAGCTATACTTTGATGGCTCCTATACATCACATGGATCAGGGGAAGGAATCCTATTCATTTCAGGCCTCAAAATAGTCATCCAATGGAACATCACAGAAATGCAAGTGTTTGGTGACTCACAACTGATTATCAAGCAATTCCTAGATAAATTTCAGACAAAGGATGACAAGTTGCTACCCTACAAGGAACTGGTGGATAGACTGAAAGAGCATTTCCTCAATCTACAGTTCACACAAATACCAAGGCTTCAAAATAAAGCGGCTAACGCAATGGAAACAATCAGATCCTTATTGGAAATCCCTCACAACTCATTACAATATGAATTCTTAGTCGAGCAGCTACACACGCCTTCTGATGAGAACACCGATGTAGAAATGGTGTGTGTCTTGGTTGGTCCTCAGTTCTCATGGTACCATGACATCTATGTCTATCTAAAAAATGGTATCATATCTCCCCATCTCACCAATAACCAACGCCAAAGCCTAATTTGAAGAGCTTCTTGCTACACTCTTGTAGCCAACACCCTTTATTGTCAAGGATATCATAACATCCTCTCTAGGTGTTTAAATTTAAACGAGGCCATCCTAGCTTTACAAGAGGTCCACGCTAGAATTTGCGGTGCCCACATGAGTGGCATGGGCCTAGAAAAGAAGTTGCTTTGAGTCTGGTATTATTGGCCTACAATGGAACATGACGCTTGTGAATTTGTCAAGAAATGTCTACCATGTCAGCAACATACAAATATGATTCATGCTTCAGCACAAGACTTACAACCCATTATGCCACATTGGCCATTTTCATGTTGTGGCTTTGACATCATTGGGTTAATCACTCCCCTTTCCTCAGATGGACATAAATACATCATAATAGCCACATAGTACTTCACAAAGTGGGTTAAAGCAATTCCTCTCATCCTCACTACTAGCATTCAAATATCCAAGTTCATCTTATACCATATCATTTACTTCTTCGGCATACCATCTACCATCTTCACAGATCATGGCATACCTTTTGACAACCAGCATGTGGATGTGTGCGCCAGAATCCACATCCATCACCATTTCTCCAATCCATACTTCCCTTAAGGAAATGGCCAAGCTGAGCCAACGAATAAAACCATACTGAAAATCCTTAAGAAGGTTGTCAATGATTATGGTCGTGACTGGCACCTCCAAATAAATCCCACCCTCTGGGCCTATCGTAATTCTTATTGCACTCCCATAGGAACCACCCCATATTCCCTTGTATATGGTGCCAAAGTCATTATACCCATCGAGGTCGAGCTCCCATCATTGTGTATCTCCATGAACTATACCACTAATGAAGATTATCATGTGGCAAGCCTCACACAGTTTTACCTGTTAGATGAAAAGAGATAGCAAGCATACAATCACCTGGTTGCATACCAAAATTGACTCAAAAGGATTTATAACAAGAAGGTCCATCCTAGACAATTCCAAGTGGGTGATGTGGTCCTAAAGGAAAATCAGAAATTCCAAGCACATAGCGAGAAAAAGGGAAAGTTTGAGCCTACTTGGTTGGGCCCCCATGTTGTCACAGTATGCTTTGGCACCGGAGCCTATTAGCTATCAACACCATAAGGTGAGCCCCTGAATGATCCTATCAACATCATACATCTGAAGAGGTTCTATGCTTGAACTAGATCCTACATATTCAGAAAATCCATAAAAATTGGAAAAAGTAGAAAAATACAAAAAAAGCAAAAAAGCAAAGAAAAATAATTGTTCAATGGTGAAAACTTGGCAATTCAAGTGCCTTGGACAAGTATGTTGGTGAAAACCTGGAAAATAGGCGACATGCATAGTGGACTAAGTCATTATCTATCAAACTCTCATCCCCCCCATCCCAAAACCTAGTCCTCTTTATCCAATCCCCATCCCCACCACCAGCCCATCAACCCCAAGGTGTTCTATCCTCAAGCCTATCCAATCCCACACTATAGTCCTATCCCCAATCCCGAGCTTCTTGTATACATCTTGTATAGCACAATCCTATCCTGTACATATCCTATATAGCGAGATCTCCCATCCCAAATCCTAAGCTTCTATACATATCCATTGTAAATCCCCCCTCACTCATTATACATATCATCCCCTCCTATTGTACATATCCTCGTCAGACCTACAACAGCATTTGATCAGATAACTTATCCCATCCAACCTTGTACTTAAGCAACCTCTTTTGTTGACTATTCTTCATCCTAGTGATTATCCTTGATTCATGATTTTCCAACAAACGACACTCACTCTCCCCATCAATCAGTAGGTCCTTGAGGATGTATCCTTCCTCTTGTCCAACCTAATCTTCTACCAATCAACCCAGGTCCATGTCAATGTATCCTTCCTCAAATTCAGACCAAATCTTCCCCCCATCAATCAAATCAATCTCTCCTTGGAAAAGGATGTCTTTTGGTGTTATCATTTTGGTCTTGGATTTTGTCCTTTGGATCTTGTTACTCTTTTACGGCTTCTTTTTGTTCCTCTCCTCAAAGTCACCATGATCCTTTATATCATGATGTGTTGTGAATGAGGAAAATTTGGGGCAAGTTCTTTTGATTTCTTGCTTCTTCCTGTGAGTCAGTCGGACATGACCCTTGCACGGTTCACATGTGATCTTCTAGGTTACATGGTTCACTTGGGAAATGTCATTTTTTTGTGGTTTCTCTAGCATCATTTCTATCATGTTTCCTTTTGGGTTCATGTGTGATGTTGGGGAAACCTTGCATGTCTTTTTCGCATCAGTCCTATGAAATGTTGGTGATAAGGCCTTGTGATCCCCCTATCCTTGGCAAGTCTCTAATGTTGCTATATCAAACTAGGTTTTTCTCTCCACATTTACATTTTGATCTCCCCCTATCCCCCTCATCTTGCATCATATAGATTAATCTTGCATCTCGCATCTTGCATATAGCTTCATCCTGCATCCTGCATTTCACCTCATATTGCATTCATCCATCTTTTCTCTTGGAATTTTGGTTGTTTATCCTCCCTTCTTCCTTCATCTGTTTCCCTTCTTTTTTTCCTTTCCATGTTCTTTTCGATAAAATTCCACACCGTTTTCTCTTTGTGTTATTTTCTCGAGGGGGCACAACCCCTTATCCTCTAAATTCTAGCCTGGGGCATCTTATTTTCTTGTCTTTGATGTCATGCCACTTGTGGCATCACATCAAAGAGGGGAAAAATGTAGACACGTAAAAATCCATTGGTAAATAAAAGTATTTTTATTTTCCAAAAACCCCTAATGACATCATCATTTGTTAATTAATTAATTAATTTTTATGCCATTAATTCCTCCTATTTTAATTAAACACATTTAAGTAAAGAATCCCTCCCCAAACCATTTAAATCAAATTTGAGTGATTTTCCCCCATTTATTGAATCATTATTTGATAAATGATGTCACGTTTCCTAAATAAATGAAATATTTATTTAATTCCACAAAACCCTAGAATCTTCTAGACTTTCCTAGACTTTCCTAAACCAACTTAGGAGGTGATTCCTACATTTCTTAGCCTAAACCAATCTTCTTTGACTTTTGGTCAACACCCCTCATTAATGAGCCTTACAGACTCATTAATAGCCTCTTACACCCTCTTTAATGCCTCTTATAGCCTCATAAAGAGACCTATGTCTTATCTTCCACACTTATTCCCTAGGCACACTTCCTTAGTGTTTCTCACACATGTGTGAGTAACCTTAACCAAGGTCAATCTTACCATACCCCAAACCTTACCTCAGACTCTACCCCAAACCTTACCTCAGACTCTACCCCAAGCCTTACCTCAAACTCTACACCAAACCTTACCTCTGACCCTAACTCCTCTTCCTAACCCAAGCCCTTAGGAGAATCCTATAAATACCCTCACTTCTTATAGAAAAGAACCAATTTCACATAATCATTTCATAGTAGTTTTATAATGCTAGATTAATTCTAAATCATCTTAAACTTTAGCATATCTGTTAGATTAGCTTATTTCCAAGTTTTCTTAAGTCACACCATAGCTTAGGTAACATGGATTAACTTAGTTTCTTTCATGTTTATACTTTTCATTTCATCATATCATGTTTCATTTGGATTAAAATCAACTCTAGATCAATCATTTGTAGTTTAATAAGAATTTCATCTTCATTAGGATCCTTAAGGCCTTAGGGGAAAATCAGGTGAACTATACTTAATTTTGTTCCACTATGGGGTTCTTATTGTCCCTAATCATCCCTATTCTTTCCTAATCTGCATTAGGGAATTTCTCCAAGTGTTTCGAGAGCACACCCACATCCCTAAATCAAGAACAAATCAAATGGTGACAGGGTGTCCCATTTTGGTTCTATTTGAATGTCCTTCTGAATAGATTTTTCTATATGTTTAGGAAAATGTTGTTAGACTTTGATTAACTAATGTTTGAATGTCTACGCCTATTCTGAACAGGTTAGGTTTGAATGTCTACACATATCCTTCTTATTTTTAGATCATAGTGCCTTGTGATGACTTGCATTGATTTGACATTCAGATACACATTGGGTACTACCAGTTTTCCTAAGTTTAGTCTCCATGGATTACATACTGGTTCATGTATGTTCCTTCTTTTGTAATGGAACATGAACATGTCATGCCCTCTCTCAACAATCCATAGTTCCCCTAGGTTTCTCTATTTTTCCTCTAATTTCTCAACATCAAGGTCCAAATATGCAGCCCTTCTTGATCTCGATCCTGCACTGGGCAATTTATCTAAAAGATATTCACTTGCTTTTCTCTTTTCTTGTTTCTTGGCTTTCAACTTCTCAGGGTTTCCCTCCATGATTATTTGTTTTTACAAGGAGAGAAAAATGAAAAACCCTAACACAAAATTTTTTGTTGATTATCAAAAAATTTCAAGACAAGATCCTATGTGCTTAAGAAATAATTTTGAAGTAGTCTCGTTGTCCCCACACCAAATAAATTTGCTTCCAAGGTCCTACAATCCATCCTCAATTTTTCTCCAATTAATCAATCTATGAATTAGTCATGTTTTCCTATTCTTTTTAATCTTGTAGGAATTTTTCATGTGTGAGGCTATTAATATTAGCAAATTGCCATAAATGTGTCTAAAATGTTCAAATTGTTCACTGATGCGGTGAAGATTGTCGACAAGACTAGATAAATCTCTCTTCGATCATATCTCATCTATTTGGTGTCATCCTTCTTTATAGTTTTCTTTATGCTTTCTCCTTTGATTAAAGACACTATAAATATTTCTTCTCTTTTGTGTCTTGATCTTGCTCCAATCAATTTCGAAGAGACAAATTAAACTCTTCCTAATGTGGTGTATCAAATGGTGGTGTTTCACTTTCATCAGCATGACTTATATGATCTATGGAACACAATAGTAATTCCTTTGAACTAAGATGTCTCTTCAATGAGTTCTTATTTGTTCAGGGAGTTATCTTATCAAACAAACTTGTATTATCTCTATTCGATGGGTATTCTTTAATAGACTTGTCCCAGTCAAACAAACTCTCAATTTCTCTCTCTAATATACCATGTTTGTTTGATGGATTTGATCTATATGCAACGCGCTTCTTTGTTGAAGAGTCATCTAGGAAATATTGTCGATATTGTCTATGCTACAAGTTCAGGCCTCTTTTTTATCTTTCTTGCCCACAAACTTACTCCATATGACATCCTCAGTGTTTTAGGGTATTGTAATGGATTGTACTAGAGAGAGAAAAATTTGGTAATGCATAAAATGAAAAATTTGCACTATTTTGTAGGCAAATGGATAGTGGTAGGGGGATTGTACCAATTCTGAGTTTATGGATGGTAGAGAAAAACACTAGCTGTTAGTATTTTTTGTAGTCCAACAGGTTGAGCTTGAGATGAATACAAAAGGTAACCCATAGTAAATAGGGCTTATGTATCCAAGAGGAAAATAAATGAGAGGAAATAATTAAAAAGACACACCTAAAGTTAAGTGTTTACATAGAAATTAAATCTCGAGAGGAGCCAAATTTAAATATTTATTAATTAAATTTAGAAGAAAGTTTTATAATGCATAGCAGAATGACCACACACTAAAATGGGTTCTAAATAAGTATAAATTATACACTTTAGCAAGGTGCTTACAATTTACAATGCTACCTTTGGCCCTCACTTTAGAGGGATTATGAGTCTACATGCATGCTCATGTTAAAGTAGAAGAGAGATGGATGAAGAGAAAGAGTTGATCATTGGGAAATACTTGAAGAGATAAGTCATCACTAAGTTCAAGGAGAAAGCCCCCAAACCAAGGATCTTAACTCATGCGACCATCTGCAAGGGCACACAAAAGACCATAAAGAAAAAGATAAAGGCAAAGGAAAAACAAAGAAAAAAAACAAAAGAAAGACAATATAGGGGTTAGTACTGAAAAGAAAGGTTCCAAATCAACTACTTTAAGAGACCTAGATGAAACAGAATTTCTCAACCACTAGTGTCATATTTGGAATGCTATTGCAAGAACACAAGTGGTCTCATAGGAAGAGAAAGAGCACATGTCGAAGATGAGACAGGACTCCATGATCAACCAAATGGCAAGGTATTTTATGCTTATGGGATCACGAAGGAAAGAGAGAAAGGAAGCCATCAATTACAAAAACTAGCAAAGTGTATTATGCTAGGAAATCCATGAAAAAGGAACATATTGCACTAGACAACAAAGTGTGCTATGTTGTGTGATCTATGTGATAAAGACAAGGAATATTAGAAAATATTCTAGCAAGTTGTATCATGCTAGTTCCATCCTAAGAGATTGGAGGATTGGTGCAAACATGGGTTTGATACTCTAGCAAGCTACATTATGATAGTAAATCCATCCCAATGATAACTTAGGAAAGCATTGTACCCCAAGAAGTATTTCTTAAATGGTGCAAAAGGATTATCCCAAGGAAAGGATTGTCTCCTTAAAAATCCACTAGATAATGCATAGTGGTGCAAAAGGATTACCCCAAGGAAAGCATTGTCTTCTTAGGAATTCGCTAGATAATGCACAAGGGCATAAAAGGATTACCCCAAGTAAAGAATTGTCTCCTTAGAATTTTCTAGATAATGTACATGGGCACAAAAGGATCCAAGGAAAGCATTGTCTCCTTAGAAATCTTCTAAATAATGCACAGGGGCATAAAAGTATTACCCCAAGGAAAGTATTTTCTCCATAGGGATCTACTAAATAATGCACAAGGGCGTAAAAGGATTTATGAATTATTGTATAATACACAAGGAGGCCACATATATGCCCCCTCATGAATATGAAAACATAAATCTATGATGACATCCTAAGGGAAAGAAGAACAAGGATACCTACCTTCAACACCAAAGAGATATCCTTTACAAGCAACCTTAGCCAAAGATAAATGACTCTTTGGAGGCCAAAGTAGAGAAAAATGTATAAAATGATATCTTGCAATAAGTTTAAAGGGATCCTTAGGAGGAAGAGATCTTTATTCCAATACATCTACCTCCAAGAAGATTTATTGAATAAAAATAACATCTTTGACAAAGAGAGGGCAAGGAGAAAAAGAGTTCACCTTTTTCCTCCTATTTCTAGGTTAAAAGGGATTCTTGATAAAGGATGACACACTTTAAGCCTTCAATTAAGGTATTTGTTTAGGATGAGCATGCAATTGCAAAACAAGAAAGAGGTTGTGATCAAGGATACACACCTCTTGTATAAGAGAGAATCCATAATTGAACAAATAATTCCATGTAAGAAAAGATGTCACATTATAAAAAAAACACCACTCCACTAAGGAAAATGTATCCTTATAAAGGAAAATGACGTTGAGAGGGGGAACCTTTCCCCCCCAAGGATGGGAGAAAGAGAAAGCATAACACATTATACCCAAAGTAATATATCAATTATAAAATGTTGTACACTTACAAGCAAGGAAGAGGTTGTAGACAAGGATGTCAATCTCCTAAATTGAGAAAGATTGAATGTAAACAATTCCATACAAGGGGGGATGTCATGATATAAAAGATACTCATAAAAGAATAGATAATAGATCCTTTGAAGAGATTAAGATAACCAAAAAAGAGGATGGAGAAGAAAGTATACACCTTCCATATTGCTAGATGAAGGGGATACTTGGTGAAGGACAACACATTATGTACCCCAAGTGAGAGATGATTTATAATACACATGTACTTTCAATCAATGAAAAGATTGTAAACAAGGATATAAATCTCCTGAAAAGGAGAAAATCATCATGTAGAACAAATATATCTATGCAATAAATGACATTATGTTATAAAAGACATAAATCTTCAAAGGGAAAATGGGTCCTCATGAAAAATAAGAAATTGGAAGAAAGAATCCTTGCCCCCCAAGATGAAAGACAAGGAAAGTGACCTTTGCTCACAAAGAAATTTTGAAAATGAAAGCATAGCATTGTGGGAAAAAAATCCCCCAATAAGGTGGACCACTAAGATCATATGATTTGGAGAACCATAATAGGCAAAAGAGATGCTAGTGTACAAAATTTTTAACATTAAGAAAAAGTATAAGATCTGTTTTTAGACAAATAAGACATCTATCTACTAGATCTTGAACAAATTATCTAAATTGAATACAATCAGCAAGAAAATGTGTGTTGCTATGATGAAGAAGAAAATTAAAATTATTGTTATGTAATCTTTGATTCTTTGGAAAATGTTGAAAAGGAAATTGAATCTTTGTATCATACTTAAGCCTCTAAAAAATTATTAGCCAAGGTCAAATGATTTTCTAAAGGAGTGTTATGATGTGATGGAGTTTTCAAAAGAATTCATAAACAATGAGGTTTTAATTTCGATGAAGTATCAATATGATTTGAAGAAGGAAAAATGTTGTCTTGAGGTATAAATCCTATACCATTCCTAGTGACTTGTGTAGGAGGTCTATAGGTTCCTTTATACCTTGTTCATTGATTCCAAGACCTTGTTCAATATATCCTTGTTGAGAAGTAATGTCATGGCCTACATTATAATTATCCTTTAGTTGAGAAGGAGGACTTTCATCTTGAGGTTTGTGAAAATGTGTGGTATAAGGAGGAATAGTAGGAGGATTGTTCTCTTTAGGGAGATTTAGAATCCAATCATCTTTAGTGACATCCTCTTTAGATTGGGATGAAGAAGAAGGATAATCAAGATCTTCATCCTTATATTATCTTAGGAGATAAATTATGAAAGAAATGCATCACATCAAGATTATTGAAAATACTTTGATAAAGGGAAGAAGCTCTAGGAGAAGGAAGAGGGTCTAAAAAAGTGCATAAACTAGCCTTCTTTATTTCTTGTATCAAGGTAGTTTAGGAGGAGAGGATCTAGGACTCTCTATTATGGTATTGTTAGGTGTGTGATCTTTATCCTCATTAGTAAAATACAACCTAGGAGAAATGTTAAGGTTGTTTATGTCAATGTCATATTTAGATTCATCATTTTCAACAAAGACTCTTATGAAATTAACACATTTTGTGTATTTCATTAAAAATTATATTATAAAGTCACATGAAACATGGATAAAATTCCTTAAAAAATGATTCCTAGGAAGGAAGAATATTTGAAATTATCATGATTCCATATGCAAGAGTACCATGAAGGAATGCAATCAACAAGAAATGCAAGAAACTATTCTCTACCTCATGACTTTGATAAAAGGAACTAAGGAGGGATGTAATCACATGAGAAATAACACACCAATCCAATTTAGTAAATTCTATCATGAAAAAGACTACTACACAAATTAGATCTAGGAATGAAAATCGGAAGTGGAAATGTAAGGACGTCGGGTTCACCAAATTGTGATGAAAGAAAATAGGGTAAGGCGAGGAGCAATCACTAGGATGGATGACCAAACTAGGAAGCTCACACTTATTTTCAAAAACACATTGGAAGGAAGATTGATCCAATAGGCTCAAGCACCAAGAGGATGCATGGATTCCTTCATTGTTGAGTTGAAAGGAAGGCTATATAAACTAGAAATGAGAAATGCAAGTATAGAGAGAGAAGTTAGGTAATTAAACATGCATCTATATATCTAAACATCAAAACTAAGTCTACAAACAAATCTTAAAACCAGTATTGTAACTAACCTGTGAGTGGAACTGTAATCTAGAATGGAAAGTAAAGGGCTCTTATGAGGGTCTGGGGTGAATCAAACTCACCCTATACCAATCAAGGTCAAATGCAACTTCTATTGACTGAAATTTGTGTTTGACTTTTCTGCCACTATCTTACACATGCCACTTATAACCTATACTTGCGCAAATAAAAATAGGAAAATGGTTTTGGAAAGGGGTTTGCCTTGGTCAAACCCCTATTTTGGAATCAACCTTGAAATCAAATTGAAATTGCCTAAAATGGAAAGACAACGTGATGTCAGTAGCAAAGGCTTAATAAGAAGGATAAGAAAGTATTATAGCTTGATGATGTAAATGCTTCTTGAAATGAGATCATAGGTGTTGATGCAATAGCATGACTCCAGGAATACCTAAAAGGACATCAAAAAAGACATGCTTGCATGATTATTATTGAATCTTTTCCAAAAATGAGGAATGAAATGCTTGAATGCTTATTGAATGCTTGATTGCCTAAGATCATGCATTCTTGTGGATGGATGGATTGTAATGGATGCTTGGTCATAGATGGATCTCAAAATCAAGGAAGTAGCTTTCTTTTATACCTCACCTAGCCTGTGTGGATCCCGAAACTCACTCTATGCCCATAAACTCACCCCATACCAGCAATTTCAAGCTCAAATTCAAATCAAGAGCCAATCGAAAAATTAGGATTCCTAAAATGTATTTAAAGTTGAGGCTGAGCATAATTACAAAAGGTCACACATAATTAATAGGGCCTATGTATGCAAGAGAAAAATAAATGAAATGAAATAATTAAAGAAATGCACCTAAAATTAAGGGCCTGCATAGAAATTAAATCTAGAGAGGAGCCAAATTCATATATTTATTAATTAAATACAAACCAAAGTTCTATAATGCATAGGAGAATAACCACACACTAAAATGGGTGCTAAATAAGTATAATTGTACACCTTAGCAAGGTGCTTATAATTTACGACATCGCAACACTATATTAATCCAACGCTTGAGAGGGATATTATTATTGGTTTTCACATCTTCATTTATGTCCAGACCAGGGTCAATTTCCTTCTTCTATTTGGGCAAAACTAAAGATTGTATATTCGAGTTCAAATAGATTCATAGGAGGATGAATGGTAGGATTCTGCAAAGGTCTATCTTCATCAACAACGACGTGAGCTACATGATTATTAATATCCTCTTTAGCTTCCTTCCAATGTTCAAGTTGTGAACAATATTGGAATTAGTTTGCAGTTCTTGTAATTGAGTAACATCAAATCTGCTAGAAATATTTACTCCTAAAGAAATCATGTTAGGTGTTATATGAATAGTAGGCCTTTGTAGACTCCTATCATTCATCCCTTTATTTTCAAGCTCCTTAACAATATTTTTGACTATAGATGAAGAATCAAACATGTAGACCCCTTTAGGGGCCTCAAAAGAAAATTATCTTTAGGTTTAGAAATATTTGTATAATTTAACCTCATTATCATTGTTGTTCAAATTCTACACTTCCTTATTCTGACCAATTATTTCTTAAATCTCCTCAATAATAATTTGTTGAGCACTCTTTTTTATTGCTTTGTTATGTCTTGACAGAGTTAGCGCATCCTTAATAGCTTTAGCAAAAGGGTTAGAAGCAAGAGATTGGATCATAGAATCCTTGCATAGGATAGATCAAGGGGAAAAATCTCAAGACTTCCAAAGACAACCTTGCCAAAGACTTGGGAAGGGGGAACAAACAAGGAACCAAGGGGAGAAATAATTTCATTTGAGGAAGAGTTGGGTAAAAAGGGCAGGGTTAAGCCAAGAGAGGATGGAGATGAATCCTTGGCAAGGTGGGGTTTCTCAAACACTTGAGGGTGCAAAGTCGTAAATACATTGGACTAAGAAATGACGAGTTTTTGAGAGGTTATGTTTTTGTTGGCTCCTCTAACAATAATGGGGCAATTCTTTCATATGTGTCATTCCCTTCGATAGAGAAAGCACACATTTAAGCCTCCTAAAACTTCAACACCGTAGGACAAAGAAGAACCATCAAGATTGATTTCAACAGTTTTGGAATTCTCAATGCCAAGGTTAATGGAGATAAATACCCTACCATACAAGTGAAGTAATGTACCCCTAGGGTCGTCCATCCTAAGGACTTTGCCTAAAAAAGAAAGCACTTCAGGGATAGTATCTAGCATATATTTTAGACCCTTAAAGACATATTTTCAATATTCCAATATAACTTATCAATAACTTCTTGAATTTATTTTTTAAATGATGAACTAACTTTTTTGCACCATTCTATAGAAAGATATTTGAACTCATAATTTTTTTAACCGAACATTTTTAAACCAGTTATCAAGAAATTTCCTCATAATGACTCTGTTTTGATTACGTAAAAATAGGTTTTGATGACTTTGTTGCTATCCACTACAGCAACGAAATTTGCAATAATTTTTAACTTTTTTTTTTCATTACCTTCTCCCTTTCCTCAACCCATTCCATTCTCCTTCACTGAAAACAAGCAGTCTGAAGCACAATCAAGACGTTGCTACCCTCCATACAAAATGTACTTTTGAAAATGCAGAAAACACAACAAAATTTCACAAGAATTTCAGCATATGATCTTCACAATCCACACCCCTTGTGTTGTTAATCCACAAAAATTATACCAAAAAAAGTTGTGTTTTTGACATTTGTTAATTTTTCTATAAAAAAATTTATGTTTTTTAAGTACATTCTATATAAAGATTAGTCAGCGCCCTATCAACGGCCTTTCTACAACTTGTCATTTCAATAGCCTCACTGGTATAGTAAGTTGAGGTTTTAAATGGCATTAACTATGAAGTACTTACGAAATCAAAGTAATGAAGTAAGAGAATGAAATGCATATACGGCCAAATTACAAAATAAAAACAATAACTATTCCATTTTTCTTGTTCCCCTTCTCTCTTCCTCGACATTTTATGCTTTCTAATGAAAATCACAAGTGTTAGTACAGTGTATTATATCATTCTATATCATCGTCTAAGGCATTTTTATTGTGAAGCAATCCAGGATTTATTTCCAGTATTATTCAAAAATCTTGGTTATAACAAACGTCGAATACTAAAAAGGGATTTTTAACTAAAGAAGGCCCCTCAAATAACCAATCAAAACATTTTTTTTCTTCCTTTTGGGTGTACAAGTTTAATCCTAAAGAGAGAAGAACAATCTAGTTACATATTTCCTAGATCTTCCTTCTTGTTATTAAGTTTTTCATTTGAAGTAGTTAGTAGCATTGTCATTTTATTACCTTACATATTTTATGTTCATTGTGAGCTCGTTATTCTCGTTTTGCATGTACAGAAATCTATTTTGGGCCTATCCATGCTTTTTGTCAAATGTCGAGGATAATAGAAACAATCCTTGGAGCTATTGATTCATCCAACAGTGATATGTATAAATGAATTTTAAAAAGATCTTAGTCCTTTTTTGTTAGATTAAGTTTTATATCTTGCAATTTATAACTTATATTAGGTATGTTCATCAATTCTAGTTAAAGATATCAATCTGTATATTCAACAAAACTCTAAAATTTATTAGTGGACTATATCACTATCTTAAAAGATTAAGGTACTGATAAGAGACTACTATGTATAGCAAATGCACTACACCTTTATCATGCATGAAACAATAAGAAATAACTAAGATAGATAGCGTATTTCAACGCTTCTATTGGTATTATTGCATGACATATCATCCTCCAAGCTCCATTTGTAGACTAAAAGTCGCTAGTTGAATTTTCTATAAATCCTCATATGTTAGTCATGAATTAAACATTACAGTTATCTCAACTTCTTAAGATAAGAAGCGACTACTTAGACTTATGTCATACAACCTTTCGTATAATTAGACAACTTACAAATTGTTATAACTATATTTCAAAACACAATTATGCGACATGAACATTTCCATCAACATGAATGGAATGATTTTAGTTAAATCGTAGATTTACACAGTTTATAAACAATTTGAAAACATTTTCAGAGGAAAAAAAAACATGATTGAATTATTGAACATAGCAAACAATTTGAATTAAACCAACACAACATCATGTTTATATATAGTAGCTTCTTACTTAGATTGTGTGTATTTTTAAAAAATGCAATAATCTTAACAATAAGATTAACTAACGAAGTTTTAAAAAATGCACAATGCTCAATAGACTCTATTTAAAAATTACTCAAGACAATCTCAAAAGTCTCGAAATGTGCAAATTTACAAATTATACTTACCTCAAAAAATGTGAACAATGTTTGATATTAAATATTAATTATAGAATAAATCATTTCTCATGTATTAGAATTCATTGATATATAAGTTTGCCTCTGATTTATTATCAATATTTAATTGGTATATACACTTGCATCTCATCCATTGTCTATTATTAACATAGATTGAATTTAGTTATTCTTTAGGTTCAGACAAATTTGAATTTAATGAACTTGTTATCTGAATTGTTAACTGAAAATCAAACTCTATATATATTATCTTGCTTGTATTTATGAATAAATTTGAATTTAATGAACTTGTTAACTGAATTATAAATCGAAAATCAAATTCTATATGTATTATCTTGCTTGTATTTATGATAAGGCTTGAGAATTGTAACAAAACATGCCAGCCCTAGCTTGTGATGGAGGTATATGTCCTAGACAAGTGCAAAAATGTACATAGGAAAATTTTTCATTTCAATGTTACTACCTTTTTTAATGATAAGACATGTAAATTTACATTTAGAATATTGAAATCATAAATGTAAGCCTTTCTCATATATCAAAATTGTTTGATGTATGGACATGAAATTGAATTATTGTCTATTTTACACATAAATTGAATTCAAATGTGTTTTGCCCTCTAAGTGAATAAATCTAATTTTAAAAATTCACTAAGTGAATTTTTAATTGAAATCAAAATCTATATTTATCGTCTTATTTGAACTTATGACAAGGTGTGACCACGTTACAACACATTGAAGGCATTGATTTGCAATAAAAACACGTCCTAATAAAAATTTAGAAATTTGTTAAAATATTGTATACTTTAAATTACATGAGTCATGCACATAAGCTTGTGTATAATATTTACAAATGCATAATTGTATAAATTGCAAATAAAAATATAAGTGAAATACTTAATCTTTTTTCGCCATTATAAATAAATAAATGAAATTGTGGTGTGTACTTCAACATACAAAATAAATGTCAACACTAATATATCTATAACATCTACGTACTATAAAATACTTGAAAAGAACGTCTTCTGATTGTTTTAAATTGTCGGTGCACTTACATTAATAGTTGATAGCATATGTAACTGCTAAAGAAACAGGAAGCTATTATGAACTAGATATAGTTGTCTTGTTCTTCAGTTGTTCTTCAATGGAGCATATGTACATTATCAATGGTGTAAATTTACATTGAGCCACTGGACTAGTGTCATTGCATACATATTTAGTTTACAGGTTGAATGGCATAACCATATTAAATCCAGCTGTGCTGTAAATGCCTAAGGCCTCGCATACATTAAAATTCAATAAGTTAATTGCAAATCGTTTCTGGATTAGATTGTCAAAGTATTTTTTGCATCAACATTTCAAATCACACTCTGTGATCCATCATCAGGATGAAAGAAAGAGAACATAAGGAGAAAATGATGGATCACGGAGTGTGATCCGAAATGTTGATGCAAAAAATACTTACACAATCTAATCCAGAAACAATTTGCAATTGACCTCATGGATTGTGGAAATCTAATTGCTCTCATTCAAAACGTTGACCACTCGCCTAAGAGTCCAGAATACCTGATTACTAATTGTGTAAAACAATCACTGCGACCAAAATAAGCATATTAATAGCTGTTCCTGTTCCCGTACATTCAGTAAGAATATCAGCACTTCGCGTTCCAAGTTCTACCAAAGTAATTTCATTTCTGAGAAAAATACAACGCGTTGTTAATGTGCTCTTCATGTAAAACCACAAAAAGGGGTGACAAAATGAGTGGGCGTCCTTAAAAAGCAACATCTTAACTAGAGAGTGCAATGAGACTTCCATCTGTTGCTTAGTTGCCAATTCATTTAACCTGCATGGCAATTGCAGAATGCTGCTGCATATAAAAGCACTCCAATAGAGTATATTTAGAATCTTGTTAAATGTGACAAGAAAATGTTAACCAGCAAATATGCATTTGGGACAGCACTACTTTGAAAAAATAATGTTGTTGTATACGTCTAATTATTTACATTCAACAGTTACTCGAATTCGAAAAAGTTGAGTGTGTTACATAAAGTTTCAGCATTGACAATTCCAAAAAAAATTAAGGATTGAAAGGCTTCTTAAGACCAATTACACATGCGACAACCTTAATGTATTTTTTGCTGCTTTGAAATCAGGCCTTATAAATGCCTATTGACACAAGTCCAAGAAACTTGGTCCAGATGTTGAAAGATAAATGCTTCATGAAGTGTAACGATGCCTTAACTCTCTCCAAAAATTAAGTATGGATATAAGAAAATGAAGAAAATAATAATGGGCATCACGTACACATTATCAAGAATAGACTTTGCTTGCACAAAAAGCTTCCATGTGAAATACCTAGATAAATTCAAATTAAAGAGATGGAAAACCAATTTATAGTACAATGGATGTTCTTTATAGAGTGAAGTACTCGAGCTCTTTCATCAGAAATAGCGCAGTTGTCAAGACCCGCAAACATCAAACATTTTAGGCTTTGAAAATGCACAAGCCAGTAAGATTGCCCAGGATTTCAAAACCTAATTTCAACGAAGAAATCTTCTAAGAAAATAAAACAAAGTTAATGCTGGAGTTATACAAAAAGCAGCTGAAAGATTTGAATTCATGCCCTTGGGGGTAATCGAAACCCAACTTTTTACCACAGTGCAGCCCATATTGCAAAATATATTGGCACTGATTTTCCTCGAATTAACCCCATAAGCCTTGACTCCTTAGAGTACATCTAGTTCTTCTTTGAAAGGCCCATCCTCTGAATTCAATTTCACTGGCAAAAATTATGAACTTCACTCTTGAGGCATTAGCTATGATCTTTTGCAAAAATTAATTAATGGTATAAAGAGTCATTGTATAACACATGAACAGCCATGATTGCCTCCATCATCCTCTTCATCATCCGATCCAGATGAATCGCTGCACATAAGCATAAGATCTCAGATAAAGTACTAAAGAAAAGGATATCATGAATACAAACCAATTAAATGAAAACTCAAATATTAGTTGTTTCTAGCTTTTTAGGGAGAAAATTTTCTTGTAATGCTGCTCTTAAATTGATGTATCTCTTCAGTTCTCTAAATACAAAAAAAAAAAATCCACAAAGGGCCCTATTTCAAGTCCTAAAATCAAACAAAATGAAACATTTTAATATTACTTTTTATCAAGCTTCACCATTCTCTGTGACAAATATGGAAAAAGATAAATAACAATAAATACTAATAGGTACAACAGGCTTCAAGACAGGAAGTGGGATAGATTTTAAAAAGAGCCAATAAAACATGATATCAGTCCACTTACGC
The DNA here is from genome assembly GCA_027943335.1 of Chamaecyparis obtusa. Lineage (NCBI taxonomy): Eukaryota > Viridiplantae > Streptophyta > Pinopsida > Cupressales > Cupressaceae > Chamaecyparis > Chamaecyparis obtusa. The sequence continues at coordinate 160,264 of BSBK01007876.1, forward strand.
CATTTACTTAAAACAGTAACTACAGAAAAATAATCCAATAAAAGGGTTCTAAAATATATTAAAACGCAGTCATGTTCATCCAAAATTGTCAGACCAACCTTAAACTTCCTACGCTGTTTAATAAGAATTAATAATTACCCCATTCAAATATTAATTTTAGGCTTCTAAAAGATCGTTTTTCAATGTCAAAAAGGAAATTAAAAATATATGGAAGTTAAGAAAGTCGTGACAAGATACTCAAAACTCCAGAAAGTTCTAGAGTTGAACCATGTTAAGTTTCCTAAGTTGTGATGAATTTATTCATTCAAAGTAATGCTTGAAAACTAAGTTGACAAAAAAGTAGGATTTCCAAAACTTTTAACGAAATAGAAACAGCTAACTTATAAACATTGAAAAATAGAAATCTAGAGTTTTTATAAAGAATAAGTAATGAAGTCACAAAACACAATCATGTTTATGCGAGCATGCCTTTTTGAATTTGTCATACCAGTGACTAAATGTTTCAAAGCAAATGTACTTTTAGATGCTTTTACAGATTGAAGATTCTAAATTCTGAAAATTGGTGTTTTTAATTTTCTGCATTATTATGAACTTCTTTTGATCACTATGTGGAAACCTACCAAATTTTGGACATCTTTCATTCAATTTAAATATCCAGCGAAGCAATTGAGCTCAATTTAAATATCTAGTGAAGCAGTGAAGCTTTCAAGGGCAAAAGCTAAGCTCCATATTATACATAGTCTTACCACAAACATGCATAAGACATACTGGCTTAAATGTTAATAGCTATCAAATCACATTGTTTGCTACAATCTTACAGGTTCAATGAGATTGCTAATTATCAAAAAGGTGCAACTAGATAAAAAGAGAGAACTGCAAAAAATACTCACCTTTACATGTACCTATAAATGCAGAGCTAAATATCCTAGAAAATCAGTTTATGTAAGGAGAACCAATGAAGCTATCATCAAAGACACCAAGGTGGAACCCACTTTCCTAACAATTAATTTCAATGCTCTCAGAGTCTCAAGGAAGATGCCATGAATCTGGTGATGCAGGAACAATTGTGAGGTCTAGAATGAGCTCATTAAACATTGGCAACATCTACAATTAGGTGCTGTTCTCACAATTACATTAATATTCTATCAGAATTAGATGCATAGTGTCTGAATCAATCTTTATTGGCCCATATTTCATGAGTAGTGGTTCAAGAAAACCCACCTCTCATGAACATGAATGGTCCACTTAATAATACCCATTGCATCTAGATGATGCTCACAGAGGTGAAGCATAGGGACTTCTTGGGAGGTCACCTATTCCAATGTTACTGCGACTCCTGATGCTTCGCTCTTGTGAGCATCACCTAGATGCAATGAAGTCAAATCAGTACTAGGATGATGCATCAGGAGTTGGAGTAAAATTAGAATGGGTGACCTCCCAAGAAGATCCAATGCTTCACCCCTATGAGCGTCAGCTAGATTCAATGAGCACTAAGTGGATCATTCATGCTCATCAGAAATGGATTCTTGTGAACTACTATTTATGAATTATAAGTCGATAAAGATTGATTCATGAACAGTGCAGTTAAATACAGGGTGGAGACCTAGGATATCATTGTCGAATTTGCCAACCTACTAGAATAATGGCATAAATTTCTTAATCAGTTCATAACTATGCCCCCGCCCTAGCCGTTCTTCCCCTTAGGCTAACCATTGGGAAGCAGGGTGGGCCCCTAATATTCGAAGAAGCCATTCAGAGCATGTTTGCCTGCTAGCACCCTCCTCCAGTTATTATAGTTTCCAGAATAAGCTAGAATTCGATTTTGCCATTACTATGCCCCCAATGCAGGGTGGGTGGGAGGCTAGCCATTGGGTTGGGTGGGAATTGCCCTGCTTCTTATAAGGAGCGCCTGCTAGAATAAGGGCCACTCCCATTCGAATAGTAGAGCCCATAGCAGATCCCATCGCAATGTTCACATACAGAAATCTCAGTCAATTCCAACCATCATTGCAATCCCAATTTATGATCATCTATTCACTAATGCCAAAGACCCATACAATCCCAGGGGCCAGAGCTCAGGCCATAAACCATCACGAACCTATCACCACAATGTACCCAATACCATACTCCAGAAGACCAGGACCCATCGGCAACTAGAATCTCTCAGGTGTTCATAGGGAACTTTATCTATTCCCACCCACCCAATTATAGTCGGTAGATTAGTGGTGTCAATAAAGCATCATATACTTGACACTATTGCTGAACAAAGTGTAATAATCTCGTAATACTGTGGATTGTGGTCTCCAACTTGAACCAGTTTGTTATCATCAACATCAATACAGAGACAAGTAGTAATAATAGGGTAAAGGCTCTTTTCAGACTCTTCAAATATAAACTATAAATATTTCTCTGATCTCAACAGAATGAGCATCTAAAGATGATATGGTCTTCAATCTCCAGCACTTAAAGAGGACCTAACTTTCAAATCATGCCCTCGGGATTACAGTGATCTGTCCCAATAGAGATAGCCTGACCACGCTTCCATTTGATCAAGTAAGAACCCAAGGCTGAGTCACATATGTTGTTGAGTAAAGTCTACAGATGTCCAGAACAGTAAGGCCATCAGTGACCACTACATAATGTTTTGCATAGAGGCCAACTTGGGGCTTGAGTAGCCAGCTGAATCAGAGAGCAAAGCAGTTTTGTATGAACACTTGATAGATACTGTAACAATGCAGAGAGTTCATATACCTTATTTAAAATACAATGTTTTAAAAAATGGTACATATTCTCCAATGCTGGGCACTACTGTCATAACCCCTTCTTGAAATAGGATTAAAAGATAAACAATAATAATTAAAATAACAATGTAAAAGAATAAAATTAAAAATAGTTAAAATTTAGTTAAGTTAAACAAATGGACAAAAGGCTTGAATGGAGTTGTGTCTCCCTCAAACATGAGGTATAAAAGGGAGAGAAGAGAACTTCATTTGAGGGGGTGAAGGAAAGAGGAAGAAAGAGTGGAGCATAAGAATTAAGGAAGGATTATGAGGAGAAGAAAAGAAAGGGAAGAAAATAAGGAAGTGACTTTCAAAAGGTGAAGGGTTGTGATCCTTTCGAAGGGTGGCAATTGTGAAAGGGTGTGACCATTGCAATGGGCAGACATGGTGAAGAGATGTGACCCTTCCTCACGAAAGATATAATGGGAGAAGGTTTCATTTGAGAAGGACATCCAAGGGAGATCAAGTTGAGAATAATATATTATTCTCAAAGGCAACATTGGAGGTGGTGGCTCAATTCTTATGAAAGTTGGTGACCCTATACCAGTAATGTATAAAGGAGAAATCATTCAAAGCATTCAAAGATCACTTATCTATCATCACTCGCCAATACATCAAATCAGCACTTAATCATCACTCATCACCCTATGAATTTTACATTCATTCAATCATCATTCACTAATACATCAAATCAAAGGAAACCATTCAATCATCCATCAAACATCAATTGGGAATCAGGCAAGCAGACCAGAAATCATCTCTTCCATCAATTCAATCAGTCTATATTAATCATACAATCATCAAACCAATCATATCTGTCATGCCCCCAATCTGACATCAGGTGAACAGCAAACCTGTTGTATGAAAATTGTATAATTAATAAGACCACAATTTTCTATAATCATGAAGCCCAATAAAGGAATTCATCTTCCACAATATTCCTTCCTTTTCTGTGAACCAAGAGACTCCACAATCAGCTAACTTTAGTCCTTAACCAAGCATTAAGCAACAGCCACAATACTAATGAAGAGGCGAGCGATTGGTCTTGAGGAGGCAATGGTTAGTTTGGAAAGACACCTCTCTTGGGAAGAGGTAAGGGTTGTGACTCATTGTCCTCCCCCAACGACTATATAAGGTAGAAATTCAATTAGTGGAAGGCATGTAATCAGAAAAAGGAAATCAAATGGGAGAAGAGAATAAATTCGTATGAAAGGCAGTCATACAAACAGCACTAACTATATATTTATATAGTGGACTTACAGTGTACATATTCTGGTATGGGTTCCCATACATATTAGATAACTCTGAGTACATCTGCATACGTCTGATTTAATATGCAATTGCATTTCATGTCACAGTATCATAGATATATTGCTGATTCGGAAAAGTTTTAAAATAGGAGGTATGTATGAAATGCTATGTATGTTTATACTCTCTGATTTCTGTAACCAGCCATGGTAGGATAAATGAGGATCATAAGGTCACCTTCTAAGCACACCACCTCATGGTAATTGACCAGGGAATCCCATGGGACCAAAGGGAGACAAAGGGGACTGCCTTTGGGCTTAGGAAGGACGGACTTTTTGGGCACCCTGTTGTGAATGCTCCTCATGACCTACATCATGGCAAACAAATGCATAAGGATGTTCAATCATTGGAAGTAAGATAGAAGTGGCAAGATTGAGAATGGTGATAGGACACCTCACTGGGTACCCCCCCACCCCTTCCTTTGGATGGCATGGACCACATGAGGCCATGAGGGATGGTATATCTGCTCTTGGGCCTAGGATGGAGGGTCTCTAGGGCACCCTATCAAGTCACCTTGTCTTATCTCTTCTATGGTTGAGTCATCTTAAAAATGATTTAAACAATCTAGTGATTTAATCTACATTTCCAATATATGCTTATTCCTAACTAGAAAAATCTATTTATGAATTATGATAATAAATGGTTCCTAACTTGCTTGCACAGTATCAATCAAACTGAAAGGTATCTCTAAACCCTACTTATTTTGATAAAAAATTGTAAGTGTAACCTAGGGCAAAATTTGGGTATCATAATTTGGGGACATTTAAACTACATTTCAATAACCTAGAAACAACTGATCAAAAATTATGAAACTATGCCAAACAGGATACCCACAAGTTAGATAATACTCATAGTTTGACATTGTACTTAGCACATGTTTTTCAATAAGCTAATAGATTACAAAGAGCAGTGTTTGGAATACATATTGATATTGACAAATGAGCAAATTAAGGGTAAGACATAAACTAACTTATTCAAATGTAAGAGCGATGATGAGGTATGTTTCAAGAATATTCATACAAATAAATTAATTAATAATATAAATAGGTTCATAACAAATCCCCTATGCTTGAAATTCTCTCCCTCAAAGCAACTAGGCAGAAACTGATTTTCCAAAACACGGTATACTTCTCTTGATAATTTCTTCTGCTTGATAATAAATTTGGTAGCATTCTTTGGAACTACTTGAATATCTAGCCCCAAAAGCTGGGGGCCTTTCTAAAATCATAATCTCTATTAAAATTGATAAATGTACAAAACAACTCTGCATTTTCATAAAAGATCTATTCAATTCTTCTAACCAATCAACACCTGAACTATATTAATTCCTCGGAGATGTAAGGAATAGAAAGTTTTCCATGGTGTATGCTTTTGCATAAGCAATTTAACATTAAAACATTTTCCTTCACAAGCTTTGGTGAAACCATCAGTGACCATAAAAGGAAAATTATTTGTGTGATAGCAATAAACAAAGCATTCTAGTTTGCAAATGTATTGATACTAATAAAATTATGGATGTTACCAAAATCGATGAGGATCGTAGCTTTATTTTTATTCTAAACTTTTGAATTTCAAGGTCTTCTCATGAGCAATTCTGGTTACAACTGCTAGCTAAAGCATTGATTGAACTTCTCTGGAAAGCAGTCAATTGCTATCAGACTAGAAATTGTATGAACTTTAGATCAGCCTTCCACTGGAACGATACATCCCTGGGAATTCACTGGTATCCAAGGTACATTAACACCTGAACTATATTAATTCCTCGGAGATGTAAGGAATAGAAAGTTTTCCATGGTGTATGCTTTTGCATAAGCAATTTAACATTAAAACATTTTGTCTTGGGCACCCACCCAAAAACAAAAATCAATCTTATCATTTATGGGACATTCCCAAGCTTTGGTATGTCCCAAAGTGTCCTCACCTGTTCCAGAGGCATGTAGACACCTCTGGGACATCAAACTCCGTACACAATGGATGCCATAAGGATTTTTAAATGTCCCTGATCAAGCTATATGACATGTTTAGTCCTACTCCCCTTTAATTATGCTAAGTTAGAATTGTTGTATGATGTGTTTTAATGAGTAATATTACTTGTTTAAAAGATAATACTGCTGAATTTAAAGTTGCTGAGCTGTGATTCTTACCTTCTTTTCATTCAGCAGCAAAGATGGCCCATTGAACTTGTGGATGCACATAGAATATGTGAAGCATTTTCATGGAATATTGAGGATTTATTTTCGTGGAATATTGAGGATTTCAATGAAGGATCTTACAGAAAAATATTGAAGATAAAAAAAAATGTTAAAATAATGCTTGCCAGTTCCTAAATTTATTTAAAGATTGTGCAGCCTGACCACGCAACTGCTTAGCAAATTGAATGTAAGCTAATTTGGAGACTGAAATTGTAAGCTAGGTTGTTTTTACCTTGTCACCACTAATTTCTGAAGAAGACTGAAGATTGTATTTTAACAGTGATCTAAGTTATAAGACTGGTGAAAAAGATTTCTGCATGATGAAAGAACATTTGTAGATTTTGTAGACTGTATGTTGAGGAATTTCTAGAAGGCCATTGATGTAAATCAACACAAGAAGTACTAAATTTGAGAGTGACATCCTCAAAGCACCTACATGTTAAGCAAAAATGTGAGCTGTCAACATCTTTTAGCATTAAGATTGTGCATCACTCAGCAGCTGTACAAAACACAAGGAATGTTATTGACTAAACACAAAAACTTGAACATATGAGACACTGACAAGGTGTATTGTTCCTCTTAAAGATTTAGTATTTGTTATTGGGCATTGACTGAGAGTATTGCTGCAGCATTTGAAATTGTCATGATGCATTCTGAAGAATGTCTGCAGATCATAATAGATAATAGAGACTGAACAAAGTTACAAACTATGTGAATTGTAGTTACTAGTAAATATCTTTGTTCTGCATCTACCAAGGCAGATTGTCAGAGATCAGACACACCCGAGTTTGGAAGAAATGGCAGATATAATTGATAGAAATTAGCTGCTGAAGATGTAAACAAATTCAAGTTTATTGTTGCAGGCAAGTGGTTTGTTTGCAGGTTGTGACTGACTATTTGAAAACAGTTCTGTTGGGCATGAAACCAAACTATCAAAACCTTGCACTGGCCAGAGGAAGAATCATACTAGTTATTGTTCATTATTTATGGCACTGCATTGAAATCAGAGACACTTAGCTTATTCAAGACAATAATATACGTTCCCAATGAGCCTACACACTATGCCATGGGGGGTGCACCAACTCCCAAGGTAAACCATTGGAAAACACATTTAATTTTCAGACCAATGATTTTATTCACCTTACTTTAAGAGCATGGCTCATGGTATAAACCAGCGTATTAACTCCTCTATAAGACAAGTCCAATATGATTTGAGGACTGACAGATTGAAGAGAAGAAAGAAAACAAAAAAAAGAAGACAGAGATCATAGCAGAAGCTGACTGAGAGCCTAAGAAGACTGGAAATACAATAAATGAAATCATAAGATTTAGAGAGATTTATTGCAATTCATGGCTGACACCCAGAATTTGTAATACAACTCTTTTAATCAATGTAGCTCCATTGATTTGTAGAAATGACCTATTTATCTAGTTAATCCTTAGTTGGACCCTCCAACCTTGACTGCATTAGATGGAATTAGAGCAGGTTTGAGTAGTTTTGAGTCGGCTTTATCAAGAGAGGACAGTGTGCCATGAATTTTTCAACAGGAGAGTGTTGGGTAAAAGATTCTTAAGATTTGAAGTTGGTTGTAGATCGCCAAACTTTGAGGCATTCACATCAGTTTACAAGATGCTACCTAGAATGATAGATAGAGGTCGAAACCTTGTTGCAAAATAAATAGAGTAAATGTTTACTAGATGAGAAATATCCAAGCCAAGTTCAATGCAGTAGAAGAGGACACAAGGAGAGGAATTACAAACCTTCGAATTGATGATAGTGGCAATGATGAACAACAAGAAGAATGGTATTTTGAAGAAATTTTATTTGAAGGAAAGAATGCAGAAGTCAAGATGCTGAAAGCTCTCCCTAGACTTAGTGAGAAAAGTGGAATTGATTTGATTAATTATTCTAGTAGTTTAGATCCTGGTGAGCTAATTGTGTGGATTAATGATCTTCAGAAATAGTTTGAATATACAGAAGTTACTGACTCTTATAGGTTAAAATTTGCAAAGACAAAGTTGAACAGACATGTTGCGATCTACTGGAAGGAAACTCGCTTGGAGAAAAACACTAAAGGTAAGACTAAAATTGGAAGATGGGATAGGATGGTAAAGAAACTAAAAGCTTAGTTGATTCTTACAAGTTTTCAACAAAATCAATTAAAAGGTAACAAAATCTACAACAAAAAGACTTAGTGTGAATCGGTATACTGAGGAACACTATAAGTTGTCTATTAGTCTATTAGAGAAGGTCATCATTTGGATAACTAGGAAAAAGTGACTAGATATATTTAATGGTTTATGAAGATTGATCCAGAAGAATTGAGTATGTTCGTTGTTAACCATCCAGTCTATTGAGGACGTATAGCACTTTGCCCTAAAAGATGAGAAAAAGTAGAACCAATTATCTCAAACCTTGTAGAATAAAAGAGGAAGAGATAGATTTTCAAGAGGTAGTAATCAAGGAGTTGAAGCAGAACTCATAATGATGTTGTTGATCCTAAGGACAGAGCATAAAGTAATCGCAACAACAAATCTGATAATTATCAAAGAGGTAGAGGTACATATGAAAGAGGTAGTAGAAAATTATCAAAAGGAATTGTTTCTTTCAAGTGTGGAGAAGGTCACTGAGCATTTGAGTGCCATCAGTCACAAGGGGAGTATGAGAGATCTGAAAGAACTACAAGAGCAGCACATGTAGATGAGTAATTGTTATTAAAAAGTTTGTTTAGAACCGACATAAATCAAAAGGTAAATGTTGCATGGTGCTAATTGACAATGGCATTCCTGATAATTTGGTTTCCAGTGAAATGGTGAAATTGAATCTGAAAAGATTAGAGTATCCTAATCCTTTTAGTGTTACATGGTTGCAAAAGAATCATAAGATCTTGGGTAGTGAGCAATGTCATGTAAAATGAGATTGGAGTTCTGTGTGACCTTATGCCTACGGATATTTGTCATATTTTCTTGGGTAGACTATCGCAATTTGACAAGAAAGCTATCCATGCTGGAAGAGATAATACTCATAGGTAGACAAAAGATGCAATGAAACATGTTCCATGCCTCTGAAAAAAAAATGGTGAGCAAATTAATGGTCTTGCCAAAGTAATGATAGCGAATGGTAAGCAATTCTTGAATAACATGAAGAAAGAAAAAATTTGCTTTGTTGAGAAAAAGGGATATTGCAAAAGTAGAAAATGTGGCAATTTATCCTAAAGTTTCTAAATTGTAGACTTAACATGGTGATTATTTCTGATAATTTTCTTCAAAGGGTTACCACCAATAAGGAGTATACGTCATCATACGAATCTGATTCTAGAATTATATGTACCTAATTAGGCAATTCATAGGTTGACACCAACTGAATGTGAAGAACTGAATAGACAAGTTGCTGAATTATCGAAGGAAGGATTAATTAAAAAAAAAGTGTCGAGTCCATGCGCAAAACCAGTAGTTTTGGCAATAAAGGAGAATGGAGAATGTGTAAAAATTCTAGAGCAATAAACATAATTGTTGTCAAGTATAGAATTATTTTGCCAAGGATGGATGATATCATAGATTATTTAAGTGATATAAAATATTTTAGTATGATAGATTTGAAAAGTTAATCCCATCAAAATAAATTTAGAGAGGAAATGAATGGTGGATATCATTCAAGACAAAAGAATGTCTGTATAGATGGTTAATTAAGCCTTTTGGATTGACAAATGCACATACTACTTTTATGAGGTTGATGAATGAAGAGTTGAAGTCGTAGCTTGGTAATATTGTTGTAGTATACCTACATGACATTCTGATTTTTCATAAAAGAGACGAGAAACATTTGGAACATTTCAAATCAGTATTGCATATATTAAGAGAAGAGAAAGTTGATGAATGTAAAAAAATGTAGTTTCACAAAAATGGAAATGATTTTTTGGGGTTTTGTTGATTCTGTTAATGGATTAAAGATGGATCCTAAGAAAATTAAACCTATCATTTACTGACTGTTAGTAAATAGATTGGTCGTTGTGATATTTTGCTGCAATGAGCTCAAACTTGCCCAATGGGCAAGGACAAATGCTCAAATGACTAGAGAGATCACTACTGGATTAGCAATCTTCCACTGTGTTTGCAAGGGGCAGCTCCCTTGTATGATTTCAATTAAAATACTTTGGGCTATGCTTTTAACAAAAAAGTAAGGAAGGCATATATAAAAAGAAAAAGAAACCCTAGATGAGAGACAAAAGAAAACCACCTAGACTTCTTAGAATTCGAATAAGAATAAGCAAAAACAAAATAAGTACCACAAAGTTCAACAGTGTGATGTCCCCTTCATAATTTGCCTTAGAATCATGATTGTAATAAATTAGGGTTAGGGTTATATCTTACCAAGTAAAATATCTCTTCAAATGGTATGATCCTGGATATGAATTCTGCAATTGTAACATAAGAAACATATACACATGTATTAAATATATATATATAGCATTATTTCAAACACATTAGGGTTAGTCCATAACACATGATATTCATATAATATCTATAGCATTATTTCAAACACATTAGGGTGTGGGAGAAGAAGCACAATAGGACCCAAAGCCATCCCACACTAAGCCCAAGAGCTTGACTTTGGCCCTCTTGGCCCCGGTAGCAGGCAACATAGACATCCACCCAAGATATCCTACCTACTGGGGTGCTTGTACCAGCTTTCCCCATCCAGCCTCACATTCCGGAAAAATAACATGCCATCTTGTGGAGTTGGGTGGAGGTCATCAGTGGGTTCCTCAGCTCTCAAATGTAAAGTCCCTCTCATCCATTCTAGGATGGCCTATTACATAGCCTTGGTAACCACCTTTGCTTACACCTCAGGCCCTTCCTTTCAAAATGGGATTCAAACCGTTGAACACATTCACATAATCGACATCGCAGGCAATATATATATAGCACATGTATCTAATGTTCATGATGGGCGATCAGAATAGATATACCAATAAGTATGAGATCACAGATGTATTGAATTCTATAATACTCCGCTGTATGGACTCCTTGCTGAGTGCAATGGTTATACTGTGGACTCGATCTGCAGATGTTCTCTTTATCTATAGATGGAGAAGCAATAGTGTTATTGTATATGCCCTCCTGCTGAGTGATAAAGAAAGTTGATTGTCTTACATTTCATTCAATACTGATATTTACTCCCAGATAGCTGTTAATTATATCTGTTATTCTATTTCCTTTTCTTGTCTCTGATCAATGCTGTTAGGTCTAGTGCTGTACATCTCTGTTTGCTGAATGATAAGACTGTTTATTGTGTTCTGTTCTCTCCATTGAAACCCTCCTTCATTTATATCATTTTATTTCTTGGAGAGGTGGCATCCTTTGAGAAGTGACATGCTCCTTATATTTCCATTTAATCATTTATTTCTTCTTTCCCTTTGCGCCCCTTCATTGATTGCTCTTAACACTCTAAGGTTAATTGCTGTTTATTATTATCACTTCTGATTGCTGCCTTTATTATAACAACTGCATATTATTGATGACTGCTGACATTTGTTTATTTGCTGTCACTAGTTATTGTTTGAATGGTGTTTCATTAATTCTAGGAGATTGCTGCAGTATAAATAATCTCACCTTCTAATATAAATCACTGTCTTGTTGGACTGTCGTTGATTCTTCACCGCATTTCCTTTGGCGACCAATGCAGATATGTGTGTGTGTGTTGTGCGTGTATCTTTATCCCAGTAGGGTTGGCCAGGATTAAGTCTGTTTCCCATATAATACCTAGTCGGCCCTATAAATAACTTTTTTTACTTTTGCTCAGCCTGAAGAATAAATATCATCCCTGAGTCGGCCATGAGTAATTATTTGCCCTAAGACTTAGCTGGAAGGGCTTAGAAAGTCGGCCAAGAGAAATAGATGCACCCAGTTTTAAATATTAAAGGAATCTGTGACTTTATCTACTAGTAAAACTGGATCTGATCGTATTTACTTGCAGAGGCATGAACAAACAGCACGTGCCTACAATAATAACTGATAAGATTGACAATCATCTCTTTCGACATACAAGAAAAAAAGAGGAATTGATCACACATTAGACATAAGATAAATCATAAATATGTAATCAAGAAAGAATACAATATCTCAAAGTCTAATAATATTCTTTCAATTCTTATAGTCTAGATGCGGCCAATTAATAATAGAGAATCATTAAAAAACGGTTACAAACTAGCATAAGAAAGACTCGCAATCCATGAGGGAAAGACACAAAGTTCTAAAACATCCTTCAAATCTTCAAGGAAATGAGAACAAAAGTTTCCCAAAAATCTCTGTACAATGGATTGTGTTGAAAAGTTAGCCAATTGCCACAAGAAGCTCAGACAAGAAAAACCAATCTTACACAGCTCTCCAAATGAGAGGTTGGAAAAGAATCCCCCTCTTAACATTCAAATTTCATATTATAGATTTTCCTTCCTATTGAGAAAGTCAACTTTAGTCTTTTCACTTACTCTTCCACATGCCGTTTTACTCATCTCATAAAATGAGTGAAAACATCATTAAAATAAATAAATATATATTCTTTCAGCTCAAGATTGACTGGTAAATCACCATCAAAGCATTTTATCAAGTACTTTGCATATGCCGTTTGTAGATGACCCTGGAATACGAAAATGACCAGAGCCTTGAACTTCATCAACATAGCTCTATTGCATTAGCGATTGAATGGTGTGAACTTTCTCCAATTACATATATACAAACTTTGGTGTCATGCAACACATGCTCCATCTATTCTACAACTCAATTCTTATTTCAAAGATCATTTTGCAAACTCCTATGAGGTCTATTGTCTATTCCAGAACACTCATGCTCTAGTGTCACTTCTATTTAGCATACTCATTTATTTGAGTAAAGAAAGTTGTAAGACCTGGTTCTCAATCCCAGTTGGTAAGAAACCAACTTAATTTGATGAATTTATCCTACCCTTGTCGATGTTTTCCATCTGATCATTAGAAGTGGATTTTCTTACCACAACCTAGTGTAATATTCTTTCCTCTATGCTTATTTCCTTCATATCTGCACTACAAATTAGATAGCCCCTAGATGGCAATCTCACAACTTTCTTGTTATGTTGAACCTCATCTAGCAAAGCTAATGCTGAAAATGTGTTTTCGTATATGTTTGTAAATGCGGTACCCTAATTCTTAGAAAGGTTAACATGACAGAGACTACTGTATAATTGACTAAGTAGTTCTAGGACAAAAGTTGTCAAGCGTGATAGATACAATTAAAGGAGATATGCAAGTTTGTCATCAACATGCCAAAAATGCTCTTCCAAAATTTGTAACCTTAAATATGTTGAATGCTTTAAAGTTTTCATATTTATATTCCTAGAGTTCCTTTCTATGTCCTCTTTCACCACCTCAAAACGATCCACGACTGTTGTAAATGATGTTCAGAATTTGGGAATCTTTGATAACAAAGTGGGTAGCTTCTCATTCAAACCAAATATATTTAATTGAAGATTGTCTCCTAGAATAGAAATTCTCATTTGATATAGTGTCTCATTGAGTGCATCCTTTGATCAATGGGTCATTAATGATAGATCTTGGATTTTCCATGTTTCCAAGGTTTTTCAATAAAATCTAAGGGAAAAATCATTGGAATGAAATCATTCTTTACAAGCAAATGTAGCTCTAGGTCAATGAGGAGACGACCTTTCCAATTCTCCATGACAGCAAATGGACTGCTTTCAATACTTTGGGCCACACCAAACCACGGTTTATATTGAACATTCGGATATTGTTGATCAAAAGATTTTGTCAATATATTAACTCTCATATTTTGAGTAAATTAAATTAAATTAATGTATGTTCTATCAGCATTGGGTCTCATATTTCAAACACATATTCTGCATAAAGAATGTGCTCTTTAAGATATGTCAACAAGCTGTCTGCAAGCATTGTTGAATAGTCATCCTAGGCGTGTTCTTCTGCAAATTGGAATTCTAGATTTCCAATAGCTTGAAGTTCCTTGAAAACCCATTATTGTGGAGCAACTTCCCTCAGCAGCTTGACATATTGGTACAAAAATTAAATCACCTCCAAGACTTTTTCTAATCCTAACAATGAACATGTAACATGAACCTTTAACTTTTAAGTAGAGGAAACACACTACCTCCACCCTCATGATCAATGAGATGACATAAGTAATCTTCTAGCTTTTTTAAGTATTCTTTATCCAGACAAGGCAATGATCATGTCACTTTAAGAACATCAAGATCTCTAATAGCTTCCACCCAAAAGGTTCTCCCTGACTCCCAAACAAATCCATCCTTGTGGAAATTCAACCTTTCAAGGCCGCCTTTTCTAACACTACTCAACATTTCCACAACCCATTCCTCTAATGTATCTAATGGCTCACTGCTACTCAAAGAAAGCTTCATGCACCCAGCCAAATAAATCTCAATGTACAAATCTGAAAATTTTGTTCGCATACCAATGCCTTTAGAAATAATTTCCATCAAGCCTTTCTTGTTAACCCATGTGAATCGGTTATAAGGATGTCCTAGGAAAGCAAAATGGCATTGCAATTGTTGAAGATGACAACTATAACTCTATGAGACTGGATCAAACTCTGAATCAAGTGCTTGTACTTCACGTTCCATAGCTTCAGCTTTCACCAATAAAGAAATGAAAAATTGGGAAAAATTTTGGTTTTACACTTGCCAATAACATTTGCTTGAAAGCTTCGAAAGCTTTTTCAATAAATTAACTTTGTGCAACCCTGCAATGATGGCATCCTGTTGAACAATTCACACACCTAGTCCAAGTGCATTTTTACTTCCCTAAGTGTTGCATGAAGGATAAGGTTGTAAACCTTCAAAATGCCCAACAAAACAATATTCCCTTCATTTTTTTTATTTTCAATCATTAAACTTCTCCAAAAAATTGAGTTTCGAGATTTTGGCAAGTTAGGGAATCTCAAAACCTCTTGAAACAAAACTATTTTTGCCAATTTTGAGAACTTTCTAACTTCTCTTCATAAGAAATTTCGAGAATTCAAATTTTCAGTGAACTTTCCAACTTTGTGAACTTTTTTAACTCGCCATCCAAAAATTAATTTCAAGATTTCAATTGGTTAGAGAACTTGCTCACACACTGAAATGCCAAATTAAAATTGGAGGAAATTTTAACATCAGAAATTGCTTGTAAGCCACAGAGCAAGTATTAGGAGTTAATACAGTATCTTTAAATCAGAAGCGAATTTTCACTTGAAAAATGGCCCTGTTGCATAAAATGATCCCATGAAGGACTTATTAAACCTTTTTCCTTCAGCCTCTTCAAATTTTCCAAATTAATTGTGTCTTCAATGCACTAGGAAAAGTAAACTAATAATGTAGTACCTATAGCTGATTTATTTTTCAAAGAAATTGTGAGGTTACATAGGTTACCTAAAAGTATTATGTAAAATGGAGGAAAGTGCTTAGTTGCACATTTTTGGAGAGTTTTATGGAAGAAAATTAACATAAACCTTAAGTTAAGTTCAGCATATCATCCACAAACATATGAACTAATAGAAGTTGTTAACAGGGATTTAGGAAATTTACTAACATGCTTATAAGTTGAGAAAAACAGGAAGTTCAGATATAATCTCAGTCCTATTGCTGGTTTGGATTCGGGGTGTGGGTTTAGGGATCCGGTTCGACGTTTCGGCTTAAGTTTTTTGGGGGGCGCTATGTATGTATATAGATACACACACACACACACACACACACATATATATAGGTATGTTTTTTACATGTACTGATTTTTTGGGTTTGTTAGCACAAAAAGTTGTAAAAATCATATATATACATATATATGTATATATACACATTTATATATATGCACATGTGTGTATATATATACATATTCCCCCCTCCCCCCCGCCCCGATTAAATCCAAATTTCCTGTTTTTCTCACCTTATAAACATCTTAGTAAATTTCCTAAAACCCTGTTAACATCTTCTATTAGTTTATTTGTTTGTGGATGATATGCTGAACTGGACTTAAGGTTTATGTTCATTTTCTTCCATCAAATTGTCCAAAAATGTCCACCTAAGTGCACTTCTCCATTTGACACAATACTTTCAGGTAACCTATGTAACCTCACAATTTCTTTGAAAAATAAATCAGATATATGTACTACACTATTTAGTTTACAGTATCAAGTGACTCTTCTCCTTAAATTTGTAAGAAGATATGCCTTTTAACTGTGACTGTGTTTTCTTCAGCACTTTGCACTGATTTAGACCCTAAAAATATCTTATTTTAGTTACTAAATCTGGCCAGCTGCGGAATGGCACTAGGGTGTAACTAGAGCAGGATTTTCCTGCCTTTACTATCCCAAACGCTACCTTCAGAATTTGATGGGATTTCAACTGTTTCAGAAATTTTGGAAATCGACCACAAAACTGCTACTAGAAATTTAACAAGTGTTTTTATTCTATGGACGATTTGCCTGATTTCATAGCTCCAGGATAGCAGTGTGAAGTTGCTTTTAGTTTTCAAATTTTTAAAAATCACAGCCACTCTAATGCAAGGCTTATTTTACTCCTCTTATGACCACAGAATTGATGTCATGATCTCATTTCTATCATGCTGCCATTTCTTTGATTTTTAAGGAGTTCAACCAGACAACTACTTGACAGAAATTAATTGAGAACTATTGAATTTGCAGCAGAGGCTTCTAGGACAAGACTTATCCAAGAATAAAAAAGGATGAGATGATTATAAAGATAAAATGATGTATACAATATGTTAGATTGCCAAATATATAAACACCAAGGAAATAGGTGCGAAAGACTCAATTAACTGATGCCTTTGTGTTCTATTACAGTATTCGGTAGTAACAACTAGAACAAAATCTCTTAATAGCCACATTTGGAGAGAATAGCATGACTCCATAAGAGCAACCAAAAGGAACAAAACCCAATCTTTGACAACATATATTCTACCAAGGGTATGGTATCTATATCATGTAAGTGCCCAAAACCCCTCAGGTATAAGTCTCAGCCAAACCTCTCCAAATAAATAGCCAATTTTCAGCAGCAACTAGAATCAAATGGGATAAGATAGTGTACTCAAGGCCATGTTTTTGTGGGAAGACAGAAATTCTGTAATGATAACAAAATCTGAGTATTTCAAAAGTCTACAGCTTTTTTACAATTAGATTTTCACTGTTTAAATAAGATGGCTGTTACATAATTTTGAGATTTTGATTCATTCCAGTTATTCAATATGTTCCCAAATACAGGTATTCTGAGGAGTGTCATGTATATCTATCTCTTATAAACTAGGTTCCAAGTTTTAGGGTGCATGAAGAAACATTTTAATAAGATAATACAAACAAAAGTCAGGCTACAACCTTGTTTTTATTCAAAACATTATCTCGAAGGTCACCACAGATAATATTAAGTAAACAATAGAAGTGGATTCCTAATACAGCTAAGGCCTTAGCCTGCAGGTTGAAATGTGTTCTCTCTTTATATGGAATTCAATTACCCATGTTTACGATGAAAAAAATTATTAGAAACAAGTGAAATAGGATAAAATCAAATTGTAGATGGTATTCTGAGGAGTATCGTGTATATCTATCTCTTATAAACTAGGTTCCAAATTTTAAGGTGCATGAAGAAACATTTTAATAAGATACCAAAAACAAAAGTCAGGCTACAACCTTGTTTTTATTCAAAACATTATCTCTAGGGTCACCACAGATAATATTAAGTAAACAATAGAAGTGGATTCCTGATACAGCTAAGGCCTTAGCCTGTAGGTGGAAATGTGTTCTCCCTTTATATGGAATTCAATTACCCATGTTTACGATGAAAAAATCATTAGAAACAAGTGAAATAGGATAAAATCAAATTGTAAATCATTGAAGCTTCATAGAGAAAAGCCACGTTCAAATCCCCCTGAAACATGTTACATGCTTAAATTATTAGAGTTAAATCTCTCTTTCTCTTTTTTTGTTTCTATCTCTTCCGTAGATTTATTTCTATTTCGAATGGTCACTCATCTTCTGTGTTTTCATATTCTCTCTCTGTTCAATATGGAAACTTTCTCTTTTGCTCTTCAGAATGTTTCTATTTCTCTCTCTTTATTTGTTATAGAAACATTCTTGTGTATACTTGTATATATAGATCATTTATGATCTTTGTTTAATAACACATTCATTATTTTACCATAATATGGTATCAGAGCTATTTTTTTCAAAAAATAATAGTTTCCTTATTGAAATTTCCTACGTTATTTTTCGAAATAGGTTTTGAAAATCTTTAATTTTTTCATGAAATTTTCAGACTCATAAGATTTTTGAAATCCTTTGCTTGGGTGTGTTCGATAT
Organism: Chamaecyparis obtusa; assembly: GCA_027943335.1. Lineage (NCBI taxonomy): Eukaryota > Viridiplantae > Streptophyta > Pinopsida > Cupressales > Cupressaceae > Chamaecyparis > Chamaecyparis obtusa. The sequence goes on from BSBK01007876.1 coordinate 178,910, forward strand.
TTTTTGCAGACTTCCTTCAAAACCTTGAATGGTCGTTTGTTCTGCAGCTCATTTGCATTCTTTGTTTCTGCAACTCATTCGGCTTCTTCTATGGTCGATTCTTGCTGCTTTCGCACCGTCTAGGGTTTTTATAGTCCCCTCTGTCTTCTGCGGCCAGGAGTTCATCCATTTTTTTGACAGCCATTTGCAAATTTTTTAAGGCTTTTTTCTACGGCTAGGGTTTCCTTTGAAACTCTCAAATTCTTTGTCGTTTTGAAAATCTACTAGCAGATTCTTTGTGGGTTTTTGCAGATCTCAACTGGGTTGCCTTCATTTTTTCTGGGTGCATCATTTTCCGTGCCTCAATTTTTGAGCCAGCAAATTCCTTCGGGGTTTTTCATGCTCTTTGATGGGTGTCTTCTCATTTTTTTAGGGGTCTTTTGTCAATCTACCTCGAAGATCGTGCCTTTTCAAATATTCATGTTTTTTTTGCATCAAACGTGTCATGGCATCTCTCACCAATCTTCTGTTGGAAGGTAGTCAGTGATTCAACAGAACGAACTACAACACCTGGAAGCAGAGAATAATGACAATCTTCGTATACCGTCGCCTTGAGATGCTTGTTTTGGGTACTGCAACTCGTCCTACCAGCCCAAGTCTACCTTTTACGCCTTTTGAGGATTCACTTGCAGACTTTTGTTTTGAAGTTAGATTGACCATTAAGGGAGCGTATTAGAGTTAAATCTCTCTTTTTTTGTTTCTCTCTTCCGTAGATTTATTTCTATTTCTAATGGTCACTACTCTTCTATGTTTCCATATTCTCTCCCTGTTCAATATGGAAACTTTCTCTTTCTCTCTTCAAAATGTTTCTATTTCTCTCTTTGTTCCTTATAGAAACATTCTTGTGTATACTTGTATAGATAGATCATTATGATCTTTGTTTAATAACACATTCATTATTTTACCATAATATAAATGTACACAAGCATTGAATATCGAATTGGATAATCTTGTTATGCCGCTAACCGTATAGTGTGTACTAGATTATGAGTAGTCAACTTTTGGCTACCTTAACTCTTAAATTAAATACAAAATCATTACTATAATCATATGTAGGTATTAAGATCATCCTAGGAGTTATACTTAATTATCTAAGTCAGCCTGTGTGGTGTTCAAGGCATAAGTATGTTATATATAGGAGTTATTGATTAGTTATTATCATCTTATTGAGTATTGTGTTCTTGGTGAAAACTATAAGAGGTATCCCCCTTGAATTGGATTAGGAGGTTGTACCTTGAAGTGGCATGCTATTAACAAGTATTTGCAGCATATTTACTATTATATTTTTCTATTGTGCAAATTATTTTGTTACAAAACTACCACATCCAATTCTCAATGTGGCCAAGTGCAAGCCCTCGATGAATTTGACAATGAGATACCCCTAAGTCGGGGCATTTAAAGCTGAGGGACACCCTAGAATGTAAACTTACCAATCAAAAAATTCTCATCAAGATTTTGAGAAACAAAAACAATATAAAAGTCATAAAATAAAAAAAATTTAAAGATGAATTTTGTTTTTTCGTGTCAAATATAGTGCATAGAGATAAAAACAAACAAAAAAACGCTTTGCATTTTCCTAAGAGTGTTTATATAACTATCTTAAATATAGAAATCTGTGAAATGTCCAGAGACAACAACTTTGAGATACTTTTATGTTGGGTTTGTGACAATGCAAAAATTGTAGAGCAACTACTTTGTTGGTTGAGACACACTATTCATACATCTTTTAGACACCTTGTGCTATCTACTCACTTGACCTTATGCTACAAAAGATTAGCAACAAAATTGCTAGGATCAAATAGGTGTATAACAAAGCTGAAAAGATCCATATATTCATCACCAACCACCATGTGTTGCAGGCCATATTCAATTAATTCTCAAATTTAGAGCTATTATAAGTAAAACAATACAATATTATGTTACCTTTAGTAATTTATAGTCTTAAATTAATTATGTTCCCTTTTTTGCTAGTTACACTTTTTATGTTAATTTTTTTAATAGCTTTATAAGACCTGATTCATCTCCAACACGATCATCTTGAGATAACTTGTTAAGGTACAAGGTACACTTTATATTGTAATCATCATCTAAATTTAGTCGTATGGAGGCAATCCAACACTAAGAGGGCAACAAACATTAAGCAAATGATCCTAGATCACACTTGGAAGGATCGCATGAAATATACTTTTAGTTTTCACCAAGCCAAGCATGAGTATGATCCATCATCTTGACATAGATAAGATGTGCTTGGGAGAGGTATACGATGGCATCTTCAATGATTGAGAAAGAAAAGAGAACACAATTCCTGCTGAGCAATGGAACAAAATGACCACTGTGTCTTCTTGTCCTTGCATTGAATCCAAAATACTATAGCATCAAGATCCTTTTCTTGCCAAAAAGAACTGCACCAAAGAAAAATGTGGAAGTCAACAAAGAGTATGAACTAGCATTTGCTAGACACTTCCTCGGTCCCAATTTAGAGGATATAGTTAAAAATGAGTTTGTTGAGTTTGTACACTCGAATGGTCAAAATGTTTGTGCTCTTTGTGACAAGCATAAGTAGGATTCTTGCAAATGGAAGTACCTTCATAGCCAAACATTCCAACACCTATTACCTCTTAAGATCAAAGTTTTATTGCAAGTATGTTTTTTATCTAAAATTCTCTAAATTTGATTTTTTTGTCTTTTTTGAAATATTTTATTCAAATTTAAAGTTTCATTTGTAATTTTATAACTCTAACTAGCCACCTTGCCTTCAATAGGCTGCCAATTCACCTTCATCTAGGCAAAATCAAAATGCATATTCCTTCATCCACTCAGTAAAGCACATTTGATTGACATCAAAAAAGAAAAACAAGTTAGTATACATCCATTCCACCTTCTACCTTCTTTTGCATAAACAACATAATTACAAGGGGCAACAAAGTTTCAGGAGGTAGAGACAAAGCTAACTGATTTAACGGTTTCACTAACAAACACTCGTCATTTTTTGATGAGTTACATAGCCAGCATACTTTTATGCACTCCTTGTGGTTCTTCTTATTTACCTAGATCACTGAATGTCAATAATAATGATGATGACCTTTATGAAGACTTGTATACACTGTTTGCCAATTATATTATTTTAATACTGAACAATGAATATCTATTATGACATTTGAGATTGACAAACTGACATCAATGCAGTATATTTAAATTTCATGGTGCCTTTGTTTATTATATGCATGCTATTTGGTGTTCTGAACTTAACTTTTGTTTTTAGGCAGCATGTATATATAAGTTATATTTATTGATTTGTATATGTTTTTTGTATGGAAGTACCCAAAATGAGCCCCACCCCAAAAGAAATTTTAGCATACTGGTGTACTGATACCCAAACCAGTAACTTAGCCTAAAAAAGACAAGAATTTGATTTTCCAAAATTTCCTAAATTTTGCACACTGAAATTTTGAAGCCTTTCAATGTGGCTTTTTTATGGTGAAACTAAACTGGACAAAGTTTTGCACCATTTAGTCACAAAGTTATGGCCCCAAAAAAGTTAACCAATTTGATGGTATTTTGTCATGAAACTGTCGTAAGCTGCCACCTCAATCATATTGATACAGAGATAGACTGCAAAGATGAAGATCCTTGGCTCTAAAACCTCAGGCTTCTTCCCAAAGGGAAGTAAACAAACACTCACCCCAATGTGGAAGCTCTGGGGATAGATTCTGCAGTACAAAAACTGATAATATTCAAGAACCATAGAGAAGTTCAAGGAGACCTTAAGACAGATAAATATGGGTATGGTAAAACAGAGACAACTATACATCAGAACTTGAAAACCTTAAGGATGATCATGCTTCTTATTATTAACCCCAATATCAGAGTTTGAAAAATCGAATAATCAAAGACAACTCAAAAATATCCATTAATATATGCTATGAATGACAGAGTTTGTGAAGTAGCAAAACTGATGATCACCTCAATAAGATCCATAAATGAATGCAAAGGATGACTATCTTTGCCAACCTCCATCAAAAGTACAACAATTTGAAGGCCAATTTGCAAGACCGCAACAATTTGAAGGCCGATTTGCAAGACCTCCTCATGATGGCATTTATCCATTTTCTGGAGGTCGGTTTACACTTTGCAGCACAGTTTATTAACTTGGCAAGTTCTCACCAGACTAACAAGAACTTGTAAATTTTTCTGCGCAGCAAGCCAACACACCAGGGACTTGCTGCTGAGTCGGTACAGGAAACTCGTGTTTTTTGGCAAGACACGCCGAGTTTATAGGACAGACATGGCATTTTTTGGCAGATGATGAAAAAGAGTGCCAGGGTCTGTAAAAACAATTTCTGCCCCCCAAATTTTGTCTTCAGCAGGTGCGAATGCGGTAGAGGAGCAATTGTTGACTGATTTGAGATTTGGTTTGAAGATTTAATCAACAATTGGAGACATAATTGAGGAATTATTCACTTCTCATGAATTCGCATTTGAAAACTCAGCAGACTCAACACAACTCGCAAGTCTCTCGACAAAATTTACAGAGACAATGCAACTCACATGCCATGTCTTGGCTGGGTACTTGGCAAAAACTCACAATTTTTTACCAGAACTAAGCCTGATATATACATTTTGAGTGTTGACTCATATGCTGAAATGTGACTAAAAAATAAAACCCACACCTCTTTTTCATTTCAACAATTTGTTTGCCCTCTGATTTCAACCAAGAGGTGAGGTACTTTACAGCTCAGAGACAAAATGCCTTGTGAGAGGAGTTTGGAAGTTCAAATATTTGAAAAGATTCATAAATGATGATATTTCTATTTTCAACTGCATTGCCCTCATACTTTAGACCAGTAAGAAATCTGAGATTGAGAAGCTTGAACCAAAGAACTTGGCTGAGGACCTGTGCTAAGTTGCTAGCCCAAGAGGATCCAGAGAAATATTATCTTGCAGGAGGAAGAAATTGCAGTCATCCTGCACGTGTTTTGAGGTTAGGCAGGAAGAGGAGATCCTTGCCCATAATCTCTAATTAATGGAAAACTGAAATACTGAGATGCCTGGATCATTCCTGCGCAAAAGCAAATTCGACCACCAAAATCTATATCAAAAACGTCACAGTTGGGGGATCAGCCCAGTCCTGGAGTTTTTTCTTCTAATTTCAAGCATCACAGAATGTACCTTGTTTTTATTTTTTGCGTATTTCAGCTTCATTTTATTTTCTGTACCCTGCATTTCTGATTTGCCCTTTGTCTATTCTGAAAGTAGTTGGTAGGCAACTGTTTGGAAGGTAATGTAAAAACTCTTTCACTTAATCTGATTTCACTAAGTTGGCCTGTATAATATACCATTTTTCTTTATTCTTTCTTTGGTTGTTGGACACTAATAGTCCCTCTTTTACCAAGCCCAAAAAATAAAGAAATATCCCAACTCCAAGAAATACAATGTTTTATGGATGCAAAATTATAGGACAGGCACCAAGACAATTATAAAGTAAGAAATGAGGAAAGTTTGAGCAACTGAGAATCATGGGATATAAAGCCAACAAAATAGCTACATCAAAGAATATATGAGCCAGTATGCTACAATCCCAAACCTGTACATCCTTGTATTGCTTCCAAGAAGCTAATGTCCCGATCGACTCCTGACTACTGAAGATAGAGCAAATAAAGTAAAACTCACTCTAGAACTTTAGCTTGCATCATGTAATTCATTTGCCTCATAGGACCAATGTTCCTATTGTATAAATCAAAAATTGTGTCACCAGGTTCCCCTAAAACCCCCACCCCGTACCCATATAGGTACAGTTCGGGTTCAGGTCCTGGGCTGGTTCCCCTCTAGATTCTCCCGGGATCCCTCATGGGTGCCCCAGGAGGGACCCTGGGTGAACCCAAGCTGAACCCAGGCAAACACAGGAAGACCCAAAGGCTGCCCAAAAAAAACATTTAAAAAAGTTATTCAAATTCAACACAATATTGATTGAATAAAAGTCAGATTTTTTTAAACTAATCATGTTATAGATAAACATTGCTATTACATAACAAACATTACAAGCTTATATTTTGTTGCCACAAATAAACTGCTGCAGGTAGATTGGCAGCTATAGGGAGTTAGAAATCATGCAATATGCAGCAAATGAATTTGCTGCAGAAACTCCTACAGGCAGCTATAGTTCACACTATGTGTTGCTAGGGAAGTTGCTTCAGGTAGCCATTGGCATATTTTGCTTCAGAAATCCTTTACCTCACTTTTCATGTTCTTTTCCAAGACCCTCTTGCTCTTTTCTTCTTCAAGAGCTTTTACCTCACTTTTCATGTTCTTTTCCAAGACCCTCTTGCTCTTTTCTTCTTCAAGAGCCTTCTGCCCTTCAACATTTTACATCCCTCTAACTGTTCCCACTTGAAGAGTCCCCTGTGCTTTCCTCTTTCTATTCTCTCTATGTACTTCCCTTTTGTTGTGATTACAAAACCAATTTAAATATTGGTATGCCAACACTTCTTACTTGTTTCTTCACATTCTAGTTGACTCTTCGCTTCCTTTTGAGGGCTCCTTGTTTCCACCTGATGACTCTTAATGTTTCATCCTTTTTGGGGAAATCACTGCGTTGCCCCTAATTTAGTAGGTGAATGTGACTGATGAAACTGCTGTTAGACCACCACTAGTTATAAGTTGATGAAGAATAATATGAAGACTATTAAGTATTGATTGCAATATTGAATTTTCATTGTGCAATGACATTTTGAGACTTGAGTATTTTCATTTTTACAAATTATGAAAATGAGGTATTTAAATATTCTATTTATAGGCAATTATGAGTATCACTGTTCTTATAATTTATAATTTTGAGCATCCATATATATCCTGTACTTGTATGCGAGGAAAAAATATTGCCGTACCAGGTACTGACACCTGTAGCAGCACCAATACTTGAAACAGTAACTTAGATCAAAAGTATGTTTGCAAAAATAAAATTAGATCAAATGTACCAAGCTTCCACAAAAACAGAAAACAGTTACTAAAATATTGTTAGCAGATATATTACAACTGTACTATATAATCAGTAACAAGAATTCAGGGCATTTTCAAAAACAGCATAAATTTGACAATTGATTTTACATGAATAGAAATACAACAGTAATACTGCAAAAAAAAATCAATAATCAGCCCAAAGATCAGAGTTTAGAACCAAAAATTATCATTTTTGTTCCTTTTCCTGTTCAACTGTGAAATCACAATGTTAAGACTGTGTGCAAAGTGTAATCATGGGGAAAAAGAGCATAGTTTTAAAATGAGAGAGTTATCGCCCATCTTTAAAAAAATTCCAGCTTCCATCAAATTTCATGTTCTAAACTACAATTTTAGAATGCTATAAGTTTTTGTTTGTTAAATTAAGTAAAGATCGCATTCTATGATGCCCAGAAAAGTTATAATCTACAGGCACTTTCAAGATAAATTCCAGCCAAACAGCTTCTGTGAGGCATATCCTGAAAGTATCAAGAGAAACTAATTGTTCAAATCGTTCCACATGATGTGGACATGTTTTAAGTAAACAAAAAAATGAACTGTTATAGTTCTTCCATAGTTGGGTGTGCATGTTTGTTCAATTAAGTAAAGATCGCATTCTATGATGCCCAGAAAAGTTATAATCTACAGGCACTTTCAAGATAAATTCCAGCCAAACAGCTTCTGTGAGGCATATCCTGAAAGTATCAAGAGAAACTAATTGTTCAAATCGTTCCACATGATGTGGACATGTTTTAAGTAAACAAAAAAATGAACTGTTATAGTTCTTCCATAGTTGGGTGTGCATAGAACCACCCTGGATAACAGAGATCGCCCAGCTCCGCATTTTTTGTGATTCAATGTTTGTGACATGGTGGTATCCAAGTATCTTGTTATAAATTGTAATATTTGGTTTTGTAACAAACCAAGAATATCTATTCAGTTGTAAGTTGATCTGGCAGTTACAGTTTAGAGGTTTCTACATTTCTTCTTATCCTGCTTAATGGAATGCAGTTGTATTTGGAAATCCTTGTTTGTGCGGGCAAATTGTGTAACTGTAGATCCTTTGGCCTGTTGTCTGACTATCTAAAGTTATCTTTAACAGTTCTTGGAGGTATTTTAGTTCTTACAGATTTTCATACATTATAGAGGAGTTACACACAGCTGCAGTTGTATTGCCAAGAAAGTATTCAATAAATTTTGACTATCGAGTATAATCTAGCTCTATAACCAAAACACAAACCTAAAACAAAATTTACCATGAACCAAACATCTACTTTTTCCAAGAGAATCTCGTGACATTAATGCATTATAAGAAGATTAATCCATTAAGGGGATATTGGATCACAAACATAAAGCTAAGCTAATGTTTTAAGCTAGTTCCAGAGTTTATGTTGGATGAATGAATCGGATTGGGAATTTGTTAAGTGTGTAGATTTGAATGGCATCAAAATTGGACATCAAAAGTTAAATTCAGAATGAACAGGAAAAACCTCTATTCCAATGCATTCGTAAAGAAAGGTCTTCATGGTAACGATTCGGCCAAACCCAGTTTTATTGCATGAATAAACAATGCGTAAAGAATCAAAAGGGGGGAAACAAATAAGATCAGTTTAACTTTAAGAAAAAATGGGAAGCCCATAAACTAGACCTTTGCTCGAATTCCTTGATTTGGGCTAGGTCCTGCCCATTTGCATCAATCCACTGCACTTTCCTCCTCCTCTTACAATCAGTACCATGAGCATTGGGAGCTGTGTCCTCCATGCCTGCTGCACACCCACACGGCTTCTTCAGGCTGCTCTTCATACACACCTTCAGACCAACCCCGGCATCATTTTCCCTGTTTGCTGCCAAGGGGAGTGGAATGGGAGTAGCGGGCGGTTCCATGGGCGAGCCATCCTTATCACCATTAGAAGAAGGATGAACAGCGTCCACCTTTAATGAAGGCGTCCCGTCTTTCCTGATTCCCGATGAGGAAGAGCCGCACCACGAACTGAACAAAAGTGAGGCGCAGCCACCGGAGCCCTGCTTTTGCCTTGAAGAAGCCAGCGGAATAAACTAATCTCTGCTGCTATTTCAATAACACCACATTCGCCTATATCATTTGGGGGCACTTGGGTACTTACAGACCGTTATGACAACAGCACGGAGATTGTGTGCAAATCGAAGATTCCCCTGTGCCCTCCCTCCCCAGTTGAATGATTGGCATTAATTGGATAGGCTAAATCCAATGAACATCAGATTAGATGATTACTTTCCACCAATACCCCAAACATTAACTGTGATTGGCTTTCAAGAAAAAAGTTCAAAAAGTAAGAGAAAACTCCCGTCTAAAAACCCTGTTGTAAGATTGCTCTAACTTTTTCAGTTCCCTGAAAGTTATCTGAAAAAACAAACTAATTCAATCTGAGAGCATCCCGTGACTGTCGTTGCTACTCCATCCTTTCCTTAAATACATGCGTGTCTTTGCAATGCGGGATAATTAAAATAACCGATCCGTGCCAGATTTCTGGAAAAGAATTAAAAGAGGTGATTGAACATTCCATCAAGCGTGCATATGCAGACAAAACATAAGAAGACAGTAAAGTAGTATGAAACAAGACAGAAAAGAAAGCAGGGAAATTTAAAAGCGGCAGGGCCAGCATAGGTACCCAACCTTTTACATGTGGGTATTTCTGAATAGCCGATAGTAGGATATGTGGGTACGCCGTACTATAGTTTTTTTATTCTTACTACCCAAGTAGATTACACGCACGCAAATCCATATTGGAGAGCACTTCCATATTACTGTAACTTCTATGCTTTTGACGGACAGATCACGATTCTGTTTGAAATCTGGTCGCTTCAGCTTACCAGATTTGAAAGGTGAGGTATTTATTCTCAACGACAAGGCTGCCAACGAAACCTCCAACTTGTAGGAATATTCAAGGGACTGAAGTCACTGTTGTAATATGTTTGAAAGCATAATCGATAATGATTAATTAAAATTCAATAAATATTAATTAATGTGCAACGGTGAGCTGATAAGAGATGTGGTTTTGTCGTAAAAAAAAGGCTGAAAATATCTAGAGCTCGAAAGGAGCTATTTTCTTTTTTCCTCATAAAACATCTTCATTCACAAAATTTTGTTCATGCTCGCAAAGGTGAAGCACACCATGACTTCTTGGGAGGTCACCCATTTGAAATGGTCAAATTATGGATTTGATAATCCGGTTTTTCATTTCCGAATTATGTTTGGATCGTTTGGTTCCACTTTTTGAAACTGGAATTGGAATTTGAGTATTTTTTTTTTTTATAATTTTTTTGAATTGTTTTAATGTTTTTGAATTTAATAATTCATTTTTATTAATAGAATTGAATTTAAAATGGAATCGCAGACCGTTTTAGGCAGCCAAAGTTGGTGGCAGACAACCAAGTTACAATCACTAATTGCAACTAAAATTCGACAAAAAATTTGGAAAATAAATTCGAGTAAAAATTTAAAAAAATAAAAAATTAATTTTTTATATAAAAAATTTGAAAAAAAATTAGGCAAAAAATTTGAATTTTTTTTCAAATAAATAAAAAAGTTACAAACCACCCAAACAAATAAAAATAAATTAAATCCCTCCCCACACAAATAAAAAATTAAAAAATTAAGTGTAGACATGAAAAATTTAAAAATTTGCTTTGCCCCCCAATTCCAATTCCAATTCCAATTTCAAATTCCAATTCCACCTTTTCAGGTGGAAGATGTAAATGCTCATTTTGGGCAAAATGAGCATTTACATCTTCCTATTCTATTTTCATATTGCACTCCCAAACTAAGGATTCGACGAAATCAGAAATAGCAATTGTCAATTCCAGGCTAATTCCCATTACCAAACAAGCCCTTAAGTACAGAGTTTCCTCCATGGTTAAGCCCACTCTACTTACAACCCCACTTGCAAAACCTTGAGCAAGTGTTGTGCCTTATTAACCATTCATTAGAAAGCCTTTTGAGCTCACAAATTGATAAGTAGGAGATACTTTCCACAACAAGTCAAATTATGATATTGCTATTAGGATTCAACTATGTATATATGAAATCAAACTCATTGACCCATGTTTCATTCTAATGAGAGATAGGTTGTTGTGAACCACTATTCATGATGGGTAAATGAGTTTGACTCAAAAAACTACACAGTTGAATCCTAATAGCAATACCATAATTTGACTTGCTATGGAAAATATCTCCTACTTATCAAATGTTGGGAAGTGTTAAATGAAATCAGGAGCCATACAACTATTTAATATAATAATTATATATGCAAATAGATTATATTATAATGCTTACGTTAAAATTCCATACCGCATGAAGAGTGAATTGTGATGAGGAAAAGTGTGTGGGAAACCCTTACAATATATATTGTAAACTCAATTTTCAATATCACCAACAATTGAGCTTTAGCCCATAGCATGACAGCAAGTCATGAGCCCTTGGTTGAGGGCGATCGCAGGTTCGAAACGCAAGAGAGCATGATGGTGTTTCGCATGCAAGTGACTGTTGACATGGAGTATGAGTTATGTGATGACAAACACGAAGGGGTTTGGCGCATTGACAGTGATGGGAGATACAAGGTGGCATCGACGACCGATGCAGGAGCATCCTGGGTGTAAGGGCAATCTTGCATCACCCAAAAATATTTTCTGGTTTCTTTCCAATAAGGGTTATCTTGTGCAGAGCTGCTATTTTTGGAATTTACTATTTTTAGTAAGTTTTTCTTTTGAGCTCAAAATGCTCTATTTTTCTTCCCTAGAGGTTCACTTTGGTTATATTAGTCTGTCAATAAAGTTTCATTGCAAGATCAAGTCTAGTTTTGAAGATATTGAAAATTTTCGGTATTGGCAGCAGGGTACAGAAACTTTGAACTCAGTTTTAAAGGCTTTAGAGGCTCTGAAAGGGGTTGAAACTTTGGCTGACTAAAACTTGTGCAAGTTAAGTGTTGTATAGCACTTCACGTCATTTTCAAAATGGGGTTATAAGAGCCAATCAGGTCAACTGGCGATGACTTATGGTCTCCAGAAGTTGCGCTACCTAAAATAGAAGAAAATGAAATTCCTTCAAAAATTCTTTTTGAGTTTCGAAAGTTGTTTGGGCTTATTCTAATGTAATAAAAATGAATGATAATATCTTAGGGATGGTCGGCCTCAAACTTTAGGGTTAATTTCTAGAACCTTCTTGGGCGGTTAAAATTGTCTATATAATGAAGGTCTGTAGAGTTATCTAGGGCAGTTCGGGAAGATACATTTGGTGGCTCCGGCTTGCAGAATATTGTAATGAAAAATCTCATGTGGTTGTGCATGTTCTATTTCTGAATAGTGTAATTCCATTTCATTAGAGATAATAGAAAGCCCATTTCTTATTATTCTCAATTTTGTTGTGTGTGTTTGTGTTAATAATACCCTTCATCAGCGGCTGAGGGCTTTCGTAGCATAAAGAGAAAGAAGGATAGGTGTTGACGAGGAAGAGGGGGTTGTTGTTGGAAGTTGCAGGTGATGGAGTGATAAGGTGGCGGGATGCAAATGTTGGTGTTGTGCATTGAGGGAAGTAGAAGGTGGCGTGCTACCATGAGAGATATAAGGGCGACTCGGGAGGCATAAGGATGATCGCAGAAGTCAGAATGAATCGCTAACTAGGATGGCAGGGAGGTGAACACCTCTGCAAATTGGAGTGATAAGGTGGTGATCCCTTTGAAAGGGAGATATAAGGAGATAGGGGAGACATAAGGTGGTCGGTCACAGGAGATATAAGGAAATTAAAACAATGGATTAGGAGATTAAAATGGTGCATGGAGGTTGGGTGACTTGGTGATGGATGGATAGGTGTAGATCCCTTCAAAGAGTACTAGCATTGATGGATGACCAAATATCACATCAATTATCAACCCTAGTTGGCGATCTAAAAATGATGTGATACCACCATGGGGATGAGGTCCCCCACTGTGACCCCACTAGTTCAAAGCTCCAGTCAAAAGTGAAGCAACTGCCAAGCAAAAAAAAAATATCACCAACAATTTTATTTTGACTAGATAAAAATGAAAATGGAGGATGATATAAGAGGTAGTCATGATAATTCATAAAAATTTAATAATACAAATGGTGTTGATTAATTGCTTGTTGATGGCGTATCAGATTTGTCATCCAAAGATGAAGCCTTTGTGGATGCAAAAATGAACATAAAACACCCAATTTCACTACTAGAGGACAATATCTGAGAAGTAGGCGGAATCAACAACAAGGGTAGTTACTGTGTCAATCTTTATTGATAATGTGAACGCCAAATTTAATATATCAATTATTGTATACAATTAAAAAATATTAAATTTAAAAATTTTAGAATATAACATATTGTTGAAACCAATTCAATTCGCTCTAAAATTGAAATTTTAATATATTTCAAATAAAATATTATCAAAAAACTCTTTTAATTTAAACAAAAATTAACAAATATAATATCTTCAAATTTCTAAAATAATTAATAAATAATCATCTTTTGTATTAATTAAAGAAATACAAAAATCAAAACTAACAATGATAATATCTTCAATGAATGCAAAGATAAGCAGTCTGCAAAAATGTGAAATATCAATAAGGGTTTCCTGTGATGGGATTTATGGGCTCATTGTGTAAGGAATAAGAGCAAATATCCTACCAAATCTGTTAATTTCCACCCAAGATTTTCTTCAATCCCTCCTATGTTTATCAAAGGGGTAAATAGAATTGTTTTGGGAAAAAGGAAAATGAACTTGTGTTCAAATATTGGGCCTACGATCTCGATCGCTGAAGATGGATGGAAATTTGTCCACTCCAGAAAGGTTAGGTGTTAGATTAGGGCTCAATCGATTCATCAAGTTTCCTCTCATTAGAATGTTGGTGCTTCTAATAGGGATGGTCATGGATGGAGTGTTTCAAAAAAAGATCAAATAAGTGGCTTCTACATTCACACATCTAAAACCCTAGCTACCAGAGCTAACAATGTTCCTTTAGGGAAAAGAAATTTGTCAAACCCTAATTCAACCTCAGAAATCCCCAGAATCGATCATACTTCCAGAAATGAGATAAGCAAAAGTTTCAAGATTGATATAGAATTCATTAAACTGGTCTAGGACAAATATGTTGATCTGGGCGTCCTAGCATTTTGGAGTGGCAAGGGACTTCCCTTCTTAGACATTAAAAAATGGTGGGATAAAATGTTTCCAAAATACGTAAGTATTTCTAACTTGGGCAATAATGTTATATTCATTCTATGTAAAAATAAAGAAATTAGGAATGAAATATTGTATGGCAGCATTAGATTTTTCAAGAGGATATTGCTTTCAATTTTTTGAATGGTCCACACACTTTAATCTTAACACTTTTAAACTAGAGGTTTTACCCAGATAGGTAAATCTAGGATGGCTCATGGTGGAATACCATTTTCCAACAATCCTAAATGAATTTGGATCAAACTGGAGTACCCTCTTAGGTTGTAAAGGCATCTCAACTAGTGATATTTCCAAAGAGGTTAAAGTTCTTCTTAATTTGAACCCTAAAATCGATACCCTAGAACCTTTAGACATTGTCACTGATAGGGGAGTATGGCACATCAAACCCTCCTTTTACCATGGGGAAATAGACAAAACAAATATCATAAGTAGAAAAATTAAATAGAATCAGAGATCAAAAGATCTAAGGACTCTAGGCTAGAAATTGAGAACCTACAACCTAGAATGAAAAATGTGGACACTAATTATGTCAGTAAGGATAGTTGTGAAAATGATAACTCTCTCCCCAATAATAATAATCATGGTAGAGAATGTCAGGAGGATGTCTCTAAGATGGATAATAGAAATAAAGGTATGGATTCCTCCAAACTTACTTAGAAATGGAAGAGGGACTTTTCAGAGGAAATAGATTGGCAAAATTATAACCCTAAAGGCTTAAGCATTCCCTCAGAATATGCTACACCCTCATAAAGTGATTTGGAACCTGTAAGAAATGAGGAAGAATCAACACTACACAATATGCATAGATCAGTAACACATATTAAGGATATCATCTTTGAGGAATATAAGGAATCTCTCCACAACATTATGGATGGAGTAGAAGTAATCAAGAAAGTTAGTAGACAATTAGACTCACTCAAAGAGGGGGAAATCCTTGTGGATTTGGATGGGATGGAGTATGCAGTCAGATTGGTGGATGAGGAGGCAAAAAATAGAAATGAAAAGGGATCTAGATTGGGTGAGGAGATGAATAATGAAATTGCAGACAATTGGGAGGAAGATAACAAATACATGGATATTGAAACCATAAACAACTTCTTAGGCCTAGATGGTATCAAAGAAGAGGTCAACGAGGAATCAATTAAGAAAAAGTAAGTTTTGATTAAGAACTTGCTTGAAACTATGGATTTGGAAGAGGAAGAAGAACACTTGGGGACAAATGAGAATGAAATCAGAAATGAGGGTAGGGACATTGAAATATTGGGACTATCATTTTCAAGTATGGGTCGTTCACCCCTAGATTGTGTAGAGGATGCTAGGAAAAGGGGTAGGAAATCCCTTAATGAATTAAGACAGTTGGTTGGTGTTGCCTCTTATCAAACAAATATAATTGAACTTTTTAAAGCTAGGAAGGAGAAGGTCCTTCCCAAGGTGCCATGAGAGTACTAACATGGAATGTTAGGGTCATAAATACCGCTAACATGCAGTGAATTATCAAACATTGCATATTTTCCTTAAAGACTGAAATAATAATGCGTCAAGAAACCAAATTGGATAAGGAAGAGCTAGAAGTGTTCAAGAGGAAAATTGGACTATGGAAATTAGAGGGAGTTTCAACAGAAGGTGCTTCAAGTGGTCTAATCATCATCTGGGATCCCCAAATAGTAGTTTATAACCAATTTAGTAGGCAAAAGATTTGGATCTACTGCAGCATCAAAAGCGTAAAAAGTAATCTAAAGTTTTGGTTAGTAAACATATATAGGTCCCCAAACTAATCCAAGACAAGAGGAATGTATTGGATGAAATTGAGTCTTTAATGGCAGACAATCCTAGGTAAAATTATATTATTGGAGGAGATTTAAATGTCATTATGGACAACAAAAAGAAGTGGGAAGGCACTTCAAAGGATTCTCAAACCACAATAGAATCCAGAAGCTGGGTTAATAAGAATGAAATGATAGAGATTAACTCAAAAAATGGGGTATACGCTTGGAATAATGAGGTTAGGTTTCAGCCATATTGTTGAAAATATTGATATATTATTTTCCAAGGGCAATTTGATGGACTTTAATTACCATCTCAATGCACAAATCCTACCCAACTCTAGATCAAACCACTTCCCTGTCCATTTATCTATAAGCGATGAGAGCAAGCCTAGTAGATGCCCCTTCAAGTTCAACAAAATGTGGTTTAAGGATGATAGTTTAATCCAAAAAATTAAAGGATGGTGGAATGAAGAATAGATCACAAGTTCTAAAGCTTATTGCTTTATGGTTAAGCTAAAAGAAGTAATTTAAATAAAACTACAACAATGGAATAAAAATTATTTTGGTAATATTTTTGAAATAAAATAAAGACTAGAAAATGAGCTAACAACTTTAAATTGGGAGGTTTTGACTAATGGAATGGACCAATAAAGGTATTTAAAAGAAAAAGAACTTTTAAATAGATGTATCGTCAGAAAATGGAAGCACTTCCATTTAGGACTGGTTTAGCCCTCTGAGTAAGTGGTTTGTCAAATGCCTTGAATGGGTCTTTGACTTGGATCTGGTTTTTCCCCTGTCCTGCCCTATTTTCCACTTCTTTCCTACCTATTTCTAGTATCTTGCTCTGAGATTTTAAGGTTCTTGACCTCAGGGTCAAGGTCGACCTCAACCCTCACCCAGGGTCTAAATTTCAAATTCCAAAGATTTTCAAATGTCAGCATTTGGAAAGAATTATTTCCCGCTTCCGGGTTGGATGCTTCGAGCTTCAAAATGGTGACTCTTAAAAGACATTTAATATAGGTCCACTTTTAAGGGTATGAGCCTAATGGGAATTTATTTCTCATATGTTAACCTGTCTAGAAGTTGGTGTCCTATACTAGTATATAAGGAAGCATTCTCCTCTCCTTTTAGAGGAAAAGAGGAGAAAAAGGAAAGGAAAGAAAAGGGAGGATCATCTATGCATAATTTATCAAAGTGAGCATTCAAGCATTCAAGATTCAATTCATCAAGGAGATCCATTGGTAGCCATTGAAGGATTCAAGCTCTATGGAGCCCTCTTGTTGAAGATTTCTCCATCCATATCCATTCAAGCTTCTTCCTATTCCAAAATCCATTCAAGATTGGTGTTGAAGATCTAAATGTAATTGATTTGAGACATCCTACATCTTATAATTCTACATCCATTCGGAGCATCCATACTTGTGGATTCAAGGATTTGAATCCTCCACAAGGGTTTCAACATAAGCAAGGTAAATTGTTCTATTTACTTTGTTTATTAATGCAATTTCAATTCTATTTCAAGGTTAGTTCCAGAACCGGGGTTTGACCAAGGCAAACCCCTCATCCAAACAACAAAACCATTTTTCTTACAAGTGAAAGTGCAGAACAATGAATTATAGAACAGATTCGGATACCCTTTTCGGCAAACTTTCAGGATTTGCAAATAGAATTTCTATCGGAGCAGTGTAGGTCAAGGTCGACATAAAGGGGCATGATTACACCCCCGTATTTGGGTCAAGGTCGACTTGGTTCAGAAAAGAAAAAGATTTATGGGTTTTCTTCAACTTTGTGTTTCCAAGCCAGGGCAAGTTGCATAATTTCCAAAAACTTAGTACAAACACCAAAAAACAACAATTTCCAAATCTACTATACTTTGAGGTTACTATTTGTCTTCAATTCATTTCAATTAAGATTTTAATACTCTCTTCCAAAACGGAATGTAAGTTTTTCCTCTTTCTTCTTATTACTAATCGATTGATTCATTTATGCATTGACCATTTTCTTGTGGTTAATCAATTTGGATCTTTCCTTTGGGAATTTGGGGTTAAGAAGAGAATATTACCTTCCCCAATTCTTCTATATGTAAAGGATATTATTTACATGTTGGTGAACACATCAATAATAACCAACTCCAACCAATCACAATCATTTTTTTTATTCTTTACATTTTGGTGAACCCGCTTACGACAACTCTTTCTTTTGTGGTGTTAGATTTACATTGCGTGTTAGATCTTGCATGTATATTAGATTAGCCTTCTTTTATGTGCTTGCATTTACATTTCAAAAATAAAAAATAAAAATCATATAAAGCAAAAATACAAAAATATTTATTTGTTCATGCCTTGTGTTTTCCTAATTTAGTTCATTTGCATTGCATTGGTGTATGAGCTTTACTACCTCTAGTCCTATTTATAATATTCCGGTTAGAAGAAGTCATAGACTTATGGGTTCCTTTGATCTTGAGTCTTCCTCTCCTTTCCTTAGGATCCCAAATGACAATTTGATCACTCATGATTCCAATCCTACTATGGAGCATAACTCTTCTCACTTATCTCATGACAAGGATGATTTTTTAAGAGTTCCTCCTGAACAAGTCCAAAAACTTTCAACTGAACTTGATAAAATGGGAAATTGGCTTATTCAAGAAAACCATAATCAAGATTCTATTCAATCTATAGAGGCTCTTAAAAAAGTTCTTCAGGATAGTGATCAAGGTGTTAATCTCTTGCATGGTATCACTCATCTTGTGTATTTAAATATCAAACCTTTAGCTCAAGAAGCTCAAGATCTAGGATTCACTCCTCCTGTCACTAGTGTGGAACCTTCTTCCATTCCTTTACCTAGCATTCCTACTTATACTCCTCCTTTAGTGACTACATCTCTTCCATCTCTTCCTATGAGTGTTCCACCAGTGTCTCTACCTACCTCACAACCTTCTTACCATTGTGTTCCTTTTACCTATTCCAACCCTCTTCCAATTGTGGTTCCAAGTGTTCCACTGGTTGTGTCTTCCATTCCTACCACTTCCTACACTTTCCCTAACATTTCTAATGTTTATATGCTTCCTATTTCTTCTAATGATTCCACAATCATCAGTCTGGCTCAAAATATGTCCTCTTTACAACAACAACTTGTGTGCTTAACTCAATCCAAGTTTAGTATTCCTACATGTGACATGGGTAGTCTTTTATCCCTAGACATTATTCGTGCTCCTATTCCTCAGCAAGCCGATATGCCTCATCTTGAGAATTACAATGGTAAGGGAGACCCTGTCACTCATGTTAAAATATTTTAAATCCTTTGTAGTGACTATGCTCATGACCATAGGATTTTAACCAAGTTGTTTGCTAGAACTTTTCATGATAAGGCCTTGCAATGGTATTGTTCCTTTCCTGCTTAATCTATTGATTCTTTTCCAAAACTTGCTATTGCCTTTATCCAATAGTTCCAAAATAACATTGGTTTGCAAGTGTCCTTAACTGATTTGATGCATTGTAAACAAAATACTAAAGAAAAATTGACTGGATTTATTTGAAGATTTAAGCATTTATATGCTCAAATTTCTTATCATGTTCCTGATATTGATATTCGACATATGTTTATTTCAAATTTACAAAAGGATATTAGAGATAAGATTCTGCTTACTGAATTTACCTCTTTAAAACAACTTTGTGCAGCACTTCATCATTATCAATTACAAGTGAGTCAATTTGAGAGAAAAACTCCAATGGTTCCAGTTGATAAGAGTGGTGTTGCTTCTAATCCCAACAAGTTTCAAAAACCTAATAACTATGTCAAGATAGATAAGCAAGAAAATGCAATTGTTGATCAAGTTGTTGTTGCATCCAACAATGCCACTTCTGCATCTACTGCTTTTCGTCTGAATCATATGTTTACTCCTCTTTCTGAATCTTTACATTCTATTATGAGTAAATTGTTGAATGCTAATATGATTACTTTGCCTCCTATTTGACCTCTTTTACCTACTACGATGACATCCAAATCCTTTGATCCCAAAGCCTTTTGTCAATACCATCGTCAGAATGGCCATGATACTGAGAAGTGTTATTCTCTAAAATATAAGGTTCAAGACTTAATTGATTCTAATGCTTTATCTATTGATAATTTTTATGGTAGTGGGAACAAATATGTCTCTCATCCTAATCAAAACTTCCAAATCTATACGAATCCTTTGCCTACACATGATACTAATACCATTGTTCAGCCATCTTATGTGGATATTGTTTATGATTCAAAGATGGATGATCTCAATCACATTGTTAACCATGTGGAGTGTGTTGTTTTGTCTCAACCTGTATCTCCACCCCAGCCTCAATCTCAACCTCAACTTCAAGATCCACCTCAACCTAAGCCTAAACCAAAACCTCAACCTAAACCTAAAAAACAACCTAAGAATAAAAGACCTAGGGAACTATTGATCACCTTTGATGATTCTGAGACTATTAAAGCTCTTGATGGTCCCCTCTATATTTATGCTAGGATTTCTAAGATACCTACGCGTGGTTGTCTTGTTGATCCTACATCCTTAGTCAATGTCATTACTGAAGAAAAATTTTTTATGAATAACTTACAACGTGATAGTTATGATGCATCTAATATGTGGATCCAAACTTGTAATGGTTTTCTCTATCCATCATTTGGTTCTATTAACTTGCCTATTGAACTTTGTGGTAAAGTTGTGGATACTACCTTTGTTGGTGTCCCTACTTTTGACCAGTTTCAAGTTAAGCTTAGTTTGCCTTGGTTGAATGTCATGCATGTCGCTTCTCCTATCCATAAGTGTATTAAATTCATTCATGATGAAGAAGTGAAGACAATTAATCATAGTTTATATTAACCTTCTAGGCCTAGGGATTGTGTTACCCTTGACTTATTTTGGCCTTCATTACCTAATTCATGTTCTTCTCAACCTGATAACCTTTTTCCCTCATATCAAGCCTATAAACATCACAAGATTGTTGAGTTAAGCATGCCTCAGATGGATCTTAACCATGGTCTTTTGCCTACACCTTCCATACCTCCTTTATCCATTGCTTCTAGTTATTTTAATAAAGCTCCTAGTATTTCTTTTCAGCCTACTAAGAATCCTACTAATCCTCCTATAGAACCTGTGAAGGAACTAGTGGTTGTTCCTGCTAGTTCTCAACATATTTCAAACAAGACAAAACATAACCAATCTACCAATGAATGTCATAAGAAGCGTCAGGCTCAAGCTAAGGCTCGTGCCTCTATTCTTCAAAGTTATTTACCTTCTTTTGACCAGTCTATGTCTGATGTGTTAGAAGAAGTTAATGTTAATAATGATGTTAAGATGAGTGATTATGATGATTCTATTTGTATCTTAGATTCTATTTCAATTAATCTTGATGAAGAAGATAATCTTGATGATCATAATGATGCTAATGATGAATATGAGACTATTGACATTGATACTGATTTACCTAATATGCTTTCAACATAATTGATAATTACACCTAGTATCGAACATCACAATTCTCAAGAGGATCCTTGTTTGGAAATAGCTATTATTCCTACTGTGTTGGATATAGTCCCTCTTGTGAGTTTCTGACCTTCCCTAAATGATATAGATTGAGATGGGGAGAGTAGGCGATGTGCTTGATTGGCTTGTCCTCCATGGTGGCTTTTTGTGTGTTTTCTTATTGTATTGTGTTTTTCCCGTAATGTGTTTGCTAAATGTTTGTTAGATTCTTTTATACGACCCTTGTTACTTTATTGGTACAAGGTGATAAAGGAATCAAACCTATTGTACTATTCCTCTATATGTATCTCTATTCTTCTATATGTTGTTTTCATGTTATGGTGTACCTGTGTTGTTGTTCATAAATGTTTTCCTTGTGTAGTTTTCTTGGATTTGTGACTTGGTAGCATTGCTTCTTTTTGGTCTCCATGTTGTGGTCTGAAAAGGCTCTTCTTCATAACTCTTGCATTTTCTTTCCTCCATTGTGATTGTAGTTCTACTTTCTTTGGGGAATGATGTCAATTCATTTGCAATAATATCATATATATATATATATATATATATATATATATATATATATATATATATATATATATATATATATATATATATATATATATATATATATATATATATATATATATATATATATATATATATATATATATATATATATATATATCATGGTTGGGAGCTTTGTAGGATTGAAAAGAAAACATTACATCTGTAACTTCTTGAAAATAAACTTTCTTCACTAGATTTTCATTTTATTTCACAATCACCCATTTGGGAGTAACATTTAACATTTCATTAAGGTCTCTAATTAGTGTCAAAGGTAATTTATGAGAGTCAGTAAAGAAAGAGATACCAATATTATATATATATTGTCCATCATCCATGAAAGATCCATTGAGGAGTTACAATTTTCTTATATATATATATATATATATATATATATATATATATATATATATATATATATATATATATATATATATATATATATATATATATATATATATATATATATATAATCTTATGATCATACTGACCCCATGGTAGGTGGATCCCTTCTATGTTCTCTATATGTTTATGTGGTATTTCCCTTGATTTGTCTTCACTTGGGGGCATCTCGTAGTGGAAACATAATCAGTGGAGTTGTTTATGTTTCCATTCAAGCCATTGCTCTTGTTAAAGTGTTAGAAATGACTTTAACGTGGGGGCATACGCTCTGCTCACTTTTTGCACACACACACTTCCAAAATATTTTTAGACTTAAATTTTTTTTTTCTCCCTTTATAGTTTAGAAACTAATCCTTAAAGCATGGATTTTTACCTCATAGGATCTCTTGATCCCTCCAATTTCAATTTACAAAGTTTTGATACCTTAAGGTTAGAAGGTGTCCTTAAGAATGGATCTCTCTTGTTTTGGCTTTGCTCTTTTGGAATAGAATATTCTTGAGGGTGAATCCTTGATGGCTTGACTAGTGAGTAGCCACATTCACTAGGCGGTTCAACTCCATCTTTCAAGTTGCATTGTTTCCTTATGTGATTCACAATGGGACATAGGTTCTCATTGGGTGAGGTAATCACACCCTCTTCTCTCTTTTTTTTAGTGGTGTCTCTCTTATTGTAATCTTGGGGTTGACAAAGACTTGAGTCCCTAAGGGGTTGAGGATTGCTTTGTCCCTTTAATTTCAATAAGATTTTATTTTTCTTTGTTATCTCCTTTACCAAGATTTTGCATCGAGTCCATACTCTTGCTAAAGTGGGGGCTAAATGTATAGTCAGAAAATGGAAGCACTTCCATTTAGGACTGGTTTAGCCCTCCGAGTAAGTGGTTTGGGGTCATGTCAAATGCCTTGAATGGGTCTTTGACTTGGATCTGGTTTTTCCCTTGTCCTACCTTGTTTTCCACTTCTTTCCTACCTATTTCTGGTATCTTTCTCTGAGATTTTAAGGTTCTTGACCTCAGGGTCAAGGTCGACCTTCTGGGTCAGGTCAGGGTCGACCTCGACCTTGACCCAGGGTCTAAATTTCAAATTCCAAAGATTTTTGAATGTTAGGTTTTGGAAAGAATTCTTTCCCACTTCCGGGTCGGCTGCTTCGGGCTTCGAAATGGTGACTCTTAAAAGACATTTAATATAGGTCCACTTGTAAGGGTATGATCCTAATGGAAATTCATTTCTTATATGCCAACCTCTCTAGAAGTTGGTGTCCTAAACTAGTATATAAGGAAGCCTTCTCCTCTCATTTTAGAGGAAATAAGGAGAAAAAGAGAAGGAAAGAAAAGGGAGGATCATCTATGCATAATTTATCAAAGTGATCATTCAAGCATCCAAGTATTCAAGCATTCAAGATTCAATTCATCAAGGAGATCCATTGGTAGCCATTGCAGGATTCAAGCTCTATGGAGCCCTCTTGTTGAAGATTTCTCCATCCATATCCATTCAAGCTTCTTCCTATTCCAAGATCCATTCAAGATTGGTGTTGAATATCTAAATGTAATTGATTTGAGACATCCTAGATCCTACAATTCTACATCCATTTGGAGCATCCATACTTGTGGATTCAAGGATTTGAATCCTCCACAAGGGTTTCAACATAAGCAAGGTGAATTGTTCTATTTACTTTGTTTATTATTGTAATTTCAATTCCATTTCAAGGTTAATTCCAAAATCCAGGTTTGACCAAGGCAAACCCCTCATCCAAACAACAAAACCATTTTTCTTGCAAGTGTAGGTGCAAGTGCAGAACAACAAATTACAGAACAAATTTGAATACCCTTTTCTGCAAACTTTCAGGATCTACGAACAAAATTTATGTTGGAGAAGTGCAGGTCAAGGTCGACATAAAGGGGCACAATTGTGCCCCCGTATTTGGGTCAAGGTCGACCTCATTTAGAAAAGAAAAAGATTTATGGGCTTTCTTTGTCTCTGCATTTCCAGGCCAGGGCAAGTTGCAGAATTTCCAAAAACTCGGTACAAACACCAAAAAAAAACAATTTCCAGATCTGCTATACTTTGATGTTGGTATTTATCTTCAATTAATATTCTCTTCCAAAATGGAATGTAAGGTTTTCCTCTTTCTTCTTATTACTAATCGATTGATTCATTTATGCATTGACCATTTTCTTGTGGTTAATCAATTTGGATCTTTCCTTTGGGAATTTGGGGTTAAGAAGAGAATCTTACCTTCCCCAATTCTTCTATATGTAAAGGATATTATTTACATGTTGATGAACACATCAACAATAACCAACTCCAACCAATCAAAATCATTTTTTTATTCTTTACAATAGATATGAAGAAGTATTGGCCAAAGAAGAAAATTATTGGCGCTAGAAATCAAGAGAAACGTGGTTAGCTGAAGGGGATAAAAATACAAAGTTCTTTCATAATAGCATGAAAATAAGAAGAAACATCAATAGTGTACACACTCAAATGGTGCACTTCTATGAATCATTACAATCAAGAACACTCAAGAATGAGGTCTCAAAAATTGATCCATAGCTCCCCAGGCATGGAGTGCAAGGGTGTTTAAGAATGCTCTCAACCAGAGCTATTAAGTCAATAACCTTGCTAGTAAACCATGCAATGGGAGATTCAAATGAAGACAAGAGCAAGAATGTTAATATCCCTAAGAATCAAAATGGAAATGCAAATGCAATGCAACTATGCTAGAAATGGAAATGCAAGCTAAGCTATGAAAGGAAATATGCAAGTATTACAAAGCCTCCTAATTAAGCTAGATGAATTAATCTAAAGCACAAAGGAAACTAAGCTAAATATGAAGCTATGAATGCCATGATAATGCAAGAAATGAAACTATGATAGCATGTAGATGCAAAATCCAAGAATGATCCAAATCTTCAAAAGCTCCAAAGTGACCTAGAAAACCTACAACATAACATTAGCATAAAAAGTTGGGGATCTAGAATGAAGAAGAGAGCTCTCCTTTTATAAGAAATGAGAAAGAATGGACCATGGATATTAAGAGGCAAAAGATTTAATCAATGGTGGAGCATCAAAGAGGAGCAATCCATGTGCACAAGATCCCTCCAATGAGAAAATAAGAGTTGACTTTTGTGCCCATATGAGACAAAAAGTGTTTTTTCCCTTTTTTGTAAAATAGGAATAATGCTTTATTTGTGCAACTTAGGATAAGAGGAAAAGTGGAGGCTTTTTTATTTAATTAAAAAAGGAGGAAACTCCTTTTAATTAAATAAAGACTTAGGATAAGATGGTTAGCCCATAGAATATAATCGAATAAATGACAAAACTAGGATTTGATCAAGAATAAGCAATTGATGATTTTAGCAAAAATGCTAGCAAGGGGCTAATAGTCTAGATGACCATTTTTAGGTGTATACAAATAGAATCATAAGAATAAAAGCACAAACAAGACAGTCCTAATAGATCCAATAGAGATTGAAAAGGAAACAGTGAATCATTTTGAAAGGATCTTGAACAATTGAGAAGACTCAAACCTAGCAACACAACAAAGAGTCTTAGAAAACATATCAAAGATTATAACAAATGAACACAAAAAAATTTAAATGAAAAATTCACCAAGAATGAAATTGAGGCAACCTTTTAATAAATGCACCCGGATAAGGCCCCAAGTCTAGATGAGTTTCTAACTTTCTTCTTTCATAAATGTTGGTCATTTTGGGGGGAAGAAGTTACAAAGGTTCTTGAAAGCATTAGGAATTCAGTAAGGATGTTAAAAGAGATCAACAACACCTTTCTCACACTTATACCCAAAAAAGAAAAAAAACTAAGAATCTTGATGACTATAGACCCATATCTTAATGCAATACTCTATCTATAAAGTGCTAACTAAAACCTTGGCTAATAGAATTAAGAAAATATTACCAGATCTCATCTCTAATGAGAAAACTAGGTTTGTACTTGGTAGATCCATCTTTGGTGGAGTAATTATCGCTCAGGAAGCTATTCATTTTATCCAATAGAATAAATAACCCAGTATGCTAGTAAAAATTTATATTAAAAAGGCACATGACAAAGCGGATTGGTTATTTTATGCAAATGCATGGAAGCATTTGGTTTCACAAAACAATGGATCCATCTCATGTTTGAATGCATATCAACCCCTAGGATTTCAGTGTTAGTAAATTGATCACCTAAAGGTTTTTTTAATATCTCTAGAGGGGTGAGACAAGGGGACCCCCTCTCCCCTTTTCTTTTCATTATCATGGTTGAAGTGTTGGGAAGATCCTTTACAAAGGTCATAAATGAGGGATCCCTAAAAGGTGTCAAAATAACAAGTGGCTTGGACCCTATCACATATCAAAAATTCATAGATGACACCTTGTTAGCAGGGTCAAGAAAGAAACAAGAAGTAGAAAACATTAAAGACATCTTAGATGTTTATACAAAGGCATCTAGATAGGAAATTAATAAGGATAAATCAAAATTATTTTTCTTTAACACCAACCTAAACATGGAAAAGGAAATTAGGGATATCCTTGATTTAAACATTGTAAAACTACCTTGCAAATATCTAGGACTACCTCTGGACAAAGCTGGAAAGAAAAACCACCTCTAGGACCTAATGTTGTTCAAACTAGAGATGGAAAGGTAGAATCATGGAAAGGTAAATGGCTCTCCTCAGCTGGGAGAGCTATAATGATTAAATCAATACTCTCTACTATCCCCATATATTAGCTCTCTTGTAATAGTATCCCTCATGGTATTAAATATAAGACCACCAAAACACTAGGGACCTTCTTTTGGCAAGGTACTACTAAGAAGTAAAAAATGGCTATGATCACCCTGGATAAAATTTGTAAACCAGTTGAGGAAGGAGGCATAAATTTAAAAAATATCCAAGTGAAAAATAAATCCCTGGGTGTGAAACTTGTTTGGAAAATGCAAAAAGATTCTAACCTAAAATGGGTCAAAATACTTGGATACAAATACTTGAATGGGGAAGATCCTTTAAGCATTTTCAGAACAAAGCATCCTCCTAAGGGCTCTTGAGTTTGGGACTTTATAATGGAATGTAGGGATGTCATCAACTCAAGCCTATATTTGGATATCAGGTCAAGAGATCAAGCCCTCTTTTAGGAGGACTCTTGGGGGGGGATACCCCCTATGGAATCATTAGTAAACAACAAGCAAGTTAAGGAAATCCTAAAAAGTAGTTGGGAAAACCTTGTAAAAGACTATATCAAAGTCCCTAATTGTAACCCCTCTTTAGGATGGAAGTGGAAATAAATTTATGTACTATACATTCCAAAAGAGGACCAAGCTAAGATAAAAAGAAATATTGGAGAAAAGGAAAATAACAATAAGAAATGAAAAAGATAGATTAGTGTGGGTTAGGGCTAAATGTGGAGAATATAACACAAGGGAAGGATACAAACTACTTATGAGTATATTCACTTCTAAAATACAACTGCCACTACACCTATGCTGGGATAAAAATTGTCTTCCTAAAGAGGGAATGTTTGCATGGGATGATCTCCAAAACATATTCTAATTATAGACTGGTTCACTAAGATGGGCTATTGTGGTCCATCCAGATGTACCCTCTATGAAAAAAGAAAGGAAACAATAGATGACATTCTAATTAACTGTGACTTTTGTAATACCCCAAAAATGGGCTATAAGTTCATTAACCTCCTACATCTTCAATTCGAACGAAATCGACATCAAAGTCCTAATCTAAGGCACATCTAAACATCATCGAATCATAATTGATTATCTTAAATTCTGCATCGGGGAATATTCCTAGTAATATTCCTAATCATCATAATTATCTTTAATTTTATAATTATTTGGCAATAAATCACATTTATCCTAAAGTTTGATTAATTGAATATTTTCATATTTAATTAATTAGATTTAATATTTGCCACTTAATTGTTTAATTAAATTTAATTCTATCTATTATTAATTGTATTATTTAATTTTGACAATAAATCAAAATTCCTATGAATAATTGATTAAATTCTTATTTAATTAATTAAAGCATGTTGTCATTATTTAATAATATAATTTTTAATAAAAGTTTGAATAAATAGTTAATTAACCCATAAATTAATTATTTATTTTCAAAAATCAGTTGAGTTGAGGATAAATCACTTTATTTATTTATTTAATTCTTAATTATTATGCATATTCAAAAGAAATAGTTAAACTCCAAATCAGAAAATCAATGCAAGTTATTGACTTTTTGGAACTCAACATCCTTTTGGAGTTCAAAAAGCTGATCTAAACTCTAATTTGAGTTAAAAAGCTGTTTTTGCATGTTTTTGCATGATTTTGAGAATTAACTATCTTTCATGATCAGATAACTCAAAAATCAAGATGAGTTAATTTGAGTGATTTATGGCTTTTCCCATGCACCTCCAAAGCCCTGGATTTCTATAAATTAAGGCTTTAGCTCTTCACAAATCATCTCATATTTTGCACAATCACGCTGGAGAATTGGAATTGAAGAATCAAAACTCTTGCGAATCGACATCTTTGTGAGATCAATCTTATTTTTGCATTCATATTTCATATCATTCTTAGATAGTTTCATATCAAGTTTTTCATTATTATTGCATAGAAAAATCCAAAAATATAGATTAATTATATTCAATTTCATATCCATCTTTTGCATTCAAATCCTTCATTTAGGTGTCGTCTAGGTCACTGATCTCGATTACAATCTGAGAACATTAATCTCGCACCTATTAGAAGGCAGTAAATCACTTGGTTAGATAGCTTTCAATTTTGCACGATTTCAATTTTTGCTAACCTCTAATATTTTACTGAAGTGTTGTGTCTACAGATCAGGTACAATTTTCACACACACATTTCTGGCACCCACCGTGGGGCCTTGAGCCTCATTCTCTTCATTTTTATCTAATTTTATATATTTTTGGCATCACTTTTTCATCATTTTTGCGCAAATAGGAAAAACGCCGCTTACGAGCAATCTAACGCCGCTTACGAGAAATCTGATCACGCCTACAAGCAATCTGTTCACGCCTACAAGCAATCTGTTCACGCCTATGAGCAATTTGTTCACGCTTACAAGCATTCTGCTCACGCATGTGACAGTTTTAGTCACGCATCTGACAGTTTCAGTCACGTATCTGCCAGTTTCAGTCACACATGTGACAGTTCCAGTCACGCATCTGCCATTTTCAGTCACGCCTGGGCACATTTCAATCACGCCTATCAGTATTTAAATCACGCCTGTGAGTATTTAAATCACGCCTGAGCACATTTCAGTCACGCCTATCAGTATTTAAATCACGCCTGTGAGTATTTAAATCACGCCTGGGCACATTTCAGTCACGCCTATTAGTATTTAAATCACGCCTATCAGTATTTAAATCACGCCTATCATTATTTAAATCACGCCTGTCAGTATTTAAATCACGCCTGGGAACATTTCAGTCATGTCTATGCTCATTTCAATCATGTCTATGCCTATTTTGATCACGCCAGCTTTCTATTTTTTGATTTGTTTTTTTTGAAAATTTTGGCATTTTCAGAATCCGTGCCACTTTGGAAAACTGGCACCCATTTTTTGCGAAATTTTCACATATGGTATTGAAAGTTTAAGTGTGATATATCATTGGAAAGCTCTTTCCAAGCCAAATCC
Organism: Chamaecyparis obtusa; assembly: GCA_027943335.1. Taxonomy (NCBI): domain Eukaryota; kingdom Viridiplantae; phylum Streptophyta; class Pinopsida; order Cupressales; family Cupressaceae; genus Chamaecyparis; species Chamaecyparis obtusa. The sequence continues at coordinate 209,059 of BSBK01007876.1, forward strand.
AAGCATGTTGGTTTCATTTTCAAATTTTACCATTTGATCACAGAATTTGCATATTTGTACTTTTAGATTATTGATTTCTAACGCTTACAGTTTGCTATTGATTTGTCTTGGTTTTGTACTTTCAGACATGTGCTAAATTCTGGATTGCAGAGCATTGGATCTAAGGTATTCTTCTCAAGCTAATAATATTTCAATTTGGATCCTAAAACAAATCTCTTATGTGTCTGGCTTGTGTGCATCTTTTCATGCTTTGATCTATTTCTACACACTTGCATAATTGATAGTAGGTTGTGACCCCTTAAGGATTCATTAAGTAGTCTTAGATACTTGTGATTGATCTTGATTGCTATCTTGGGTTATTGGACTCGCTAATCCGTCAACCCCTCATTTTCGCCCCGTGGTTGCAATCTCAGCGCCATAAAGGGGAGGGGTCAACAGGACAGAAGCGTTAAGTATTCCACTTGGCAACCCTTTTGTGCTTTTAGGAACTCACTTGTTTTCTAAGTTGGGGACTCATTTTTAGCTTGTGTGAGGTGTTAAGTGTTCCACTTTGTGGACTCATCTCATATTCGCTTTAAGCGTTAAGTGTTCCTCTTTCTACTTTTTGGATGCTTTTGGTAGATTTACTTTCGGAACATACATCTGTGCTCACATAGTAATTAGGCCCTATGAACACTATTCGTGATTCTTGAGAGATTGGATTCCCAGCGAAATCCTTCTTGATGATAGAATCTTTGTAGGTAGGGAGGATACTTAGTGCATTTCACATTCAACTTGGTTAGTGCATCTTCTCTTATTGATCGACACATTCTCTCTCCGGAGAGGTTGATAGATCACGTGGGGTTGATATCACGAGCTTTGGTGAATCAAAATTGGTTAGTGCGTCTTCTCTTATTGATTGATACATTCTCTCCCCGGAGAGGTTGATAGATCACGTGGAGTTGATATCACAGACCTTGGTGGAACAAAACTTTGTCTTAGCATGTCGGATTAATCTGCTTGCTTTGTTTGGGTTAAAAGTGAAGAGGTGTCAAAACCTTGAATCTGGAGCCAAGTCCCCTTGTGGTATAAATCTGTGAGTCATCTTTAGAGAGGGTTAACCGTAGCGGACAATCCCTTCATAGGGCAAACTGCGTTGATGGAACCTCAAGCGGTCATAGCCATTTTCATCATGGTAGTGACAACTGCTATATAAATGTCCTTGTGGAAGAAATCTCCACGGGTATGGTTCATTGTTGGGTTGTTAGATCTCCCTAGCAGCTCTTGAAGATTAAGTTCTCGGACTGTGTCAAAACCCTGGTGCGCTGGGATTGGAGTTCACCCCTTTGAATCATAAAAGTTGTAGAGTCAAACCATTACTAAAAACCCTAGAGAGGCTAATTTTTCACTTTCAGGTATATGTGTGTTATTGCAAAACTTTTCAAAACATACACAATTAGTACTCTCATGGATTAGCACAATTTGGTCACTTGATTGTTCATGCGCAAGGTTGCTTTTGCCCTTGTTCATTGTTTTCAGACGTGCTTGGAATCACTTGCTTGCTATTCTGCGTGCTTATTTATCTACTTGGCTATTAAAAATGATCAAATCTAGTATAACCTTCAAAGTCTGGACAGTACAATTTGCAAACAATCCAAAATTGAAGACCTTAAATTTTGCAAAAATTGACGTAAAATCTTTTCTGGAGTCAAAAGTCATTTCAGGAAGTCAAAAGTCGTACGAGTTTTGTCAAGTGTCATTTCAGTATTACCCAACTATCGTATGAGTTTAGCAACTGTCGTTTCATAGACTACCCAGTGTCATACGAGTTTGCAGAGTGTCATTTGGAAAAATTTGAGAGAGTTGTCAGAAATTGTCAAATTGCAAGATATCCAATGTTTCCAGCCTAGTTCCAGAATCTGTCAAAAATATCATTGTGTCAGGAACAGAGCAGTAGCTATTGAGCATTCTACCATTTTCTGAGTTTGATCTTTTGAATCTGATCTAGTCTTCTGTTTGATCAATTTGAGTCCTTTTTATCTCGTGTCAAAACCTTGTCATAACTATCAATCTTTAATCAATCTTCAAAAACAAACTAAGTGTTGAGAACTCGTGTCCGCTATCTTTTGGGCGATCTATCCCATACATCCAGGGCACAGTTTCCTTCACCCACATCTCATCAGATCTTCAAAACTATCATAATCTTGACAAGGTTGCGTCATCCGATTTTCTCGAATCAAATTGTTCTTCAGTTGTCTTCGTCCTTTTCTTCTGTTTCATTCAAAGTTAATGGTGGAGACTAGAGCTTCTTCACACAAGAAATCAGAAGAAACATCTCAGAACTTACTTTTGACCAATACCCCGGGTCCAACTCTTGAACAACTCATCAAGTCAGGTATCTACGAAGACGACGGTCTCGGTAACTTTCAATTGAAAACTGGTTACATACCTCCTTTATCAACTGACAGAGGTAATCAACAAACTCCTCCTCAATCTATTCCAGGGAGCCCAAAAACTCCTACCATGTCTCAAGCAGGGACAAACCACAGTTCTCTAGGAGGAGGATCCCAAGGATACCATTCTCAACATAATGCTGACCAAGACCCTACACCCTCTGAAATCCATTGGTGTCAGAATGACGATGAATTCAAAAGAATGATGAGGCATTTCTTGAAAATGGATAGAGAGGCATACTTTTTGCAATTAGCCCAGGAAGGAGCTAAACTTCCTCCTCACTTCAATGTCGAAGATATCATCACGCATGAGGAAGAAACTCCGATGACGACCATAATGAACCAATTGCACGCTATGCAGGTCAAAATGAATAAAATTGAGAAAGAGAAGGAACCCAAGGAATTCTCCATGGAGGCCCTTTGTCCTTTCCCTTTTGACAAAGACTTGTATATGCCTCCATTCCCAAAAAAAAGTGGAGATACCAAAGTATGACAAATATGACGGACACTCTGATCCTCAAGATCATGTCAGATAGTTTTGTACGCAATCCATGGAATTCATGCATGAACTGACTTATCTAATGCATCTTTTTCCTAGATCCTTGGGAGGAGCATCCATTCAGTGGTTTTCAAGATTACCTTCTACGATCAAAACTTTTGAGGAATTGATTAAATTATTTTATCAACAATATTCCTACAATATTCAACATCCGGTCACTATGATCGATATCTGTAACCTCAAGCAATATCCAGGGGAATCATTCCTAACTTTTCTCAAGAGGTGGCGAAAGAAGTTTTCTCTATATGCTAGACCAATTCCCGAAATGGAGAAACTTGAAATCTTTATCAATAACCTTGTTCCAGAGCTCAACTATCCATTACAAATGCAAGATCATGTATCTTTTGATAAAATGGTGGATAATGCAATCAAGATTGAGAAAGTACTTGTCAAGAAAGGAGAAATCACACTTCAAAAGGACAAGTCTGAATCTGGATCTAGCTCAAAAGATAAAAACAAGAGCTGGAATAGAAATAAAGGTATCATCTCTAATGGTGTTGTTGACACTATCCGCACCCCATCAAAGGCACCGGCCTACAATCTCACCCTTGCCACCAAAGCCATTGAAGCTTCAGAGCAAAAATCTGCTGAACCATCTCCAAAGAAGCCATTCAAACGATGCGATAATAAATGAAAGTTTACTCCCCTAGGAGAATCTTTGGAATCTGCCCTGAGAACCCTGATAGCTGATAACATGATCTCTTTACCACCAATCCAAAAACCTGATCCGGATCCAAAACCATATTGGTGGAAAGATAATGAATAATGTGCTTTCCATCAGACTAAAGGCCACAGAACTAATGGATGCTTCCACTTGAAGCATACCATTCAAGACTTGATAGATCAAGGGGACATCACGATCGATAATCCTACCAGCAATAATGATCACATAGCATTTACAGAACCGTTTCCACAACATGGCAAGGGAGTTTCCACTTCTCAGCCTAACATGGGGGAAAAAGTCAACTATGCCTACCCTGGAAATGATGCTGTCATCAATATGGTTGAACCATGTCTCTCTGAGAGCTGCAATGTCATCACAATTGTACGAAGAGATAGAAATCATTCCTCAGCTAATTTGGTTACCAGATCACAAGCTCAAACTCATCTGAAAGGACAAACACCAAGTTCATCTAATGTCCCTAAGATACCTTTCAATCTCACATCTGCTTCTAAACAGAAGGTTGCCTCGAAATCTTCCAATCCAAAGGATACCAGACCTACATCTTATAGCATCGTCCAACAACTCCAGCATACCAATGCTAAAATCTCTATGTTTGAGTTACTTCGAATATCTCCAGCTCACAGAGATATCCTAGACAAAGCTTTGCTCGGCTCTAATGTTCCTGATGATCTAGATCTAGACAGGTTCCAAACTATGGTTGGTCATCTAACATCTCTACAATATATCTCCTTTTTAGAGGAAGATGACAACTCCCTAAGTCACCCACATAATCAGCCCTTGCACATAGAAGTCTTGATCCAGAACCGTCGAGTCAAACGTGTGTTGATAGATGGGGGTGCAGGCCTCAACATTTGTTCTTACAACTTAATCACACAGTTGGGATTCTTAGAGATGGCTATTGATCCTCGAAAGAAGATCACCATAAAAGCCTATGATGAACAAGAAAGAGCTTCTAAAGGCAACATTGTCTTACCCATCCGAGTGGGTCCGGTCATCAAAGATACCACATGTCAGGTGCTTGATCTACCATTGGCTTACAATATCCTTCTAGGGAGACCCTGGATACATGAAATGCAAGCTATTCCTTCTACGTACCATCAATGCTTGAAATTTCCCTATGAAAGAGTGGAGGTTACTATCCCAGCAGATCTGAGTACAACTTGCAATACATTGAAGGAAAGTGTCGATAAGCTTGTTCCCAATAATAGAGAATCTTCCATCAAGCAGCTAAATGTTGCTTCCACATCTAAGATGGATGACATTGCTAAAGAGATCAATATCAAAGAAAATGGGATGGGAGAATACACTATAGAGCTAGTCTTGTCTCTGACATCTCTCCCTATCTTGCCCAAGTCATATGGACAATCTTTGAAGCAATCTAAATCAGAACCTAAGGAACCTATGGAAACATACAAAAGAAATTTTGTGGCGGAGCAAGTATCCAAACAAGAATTTGAAGAGGATGAAGCTGTGCTTACATGGCTATACAAAGATGATTCTGAATCCAAAATTGTTCAACCTAGTGAATCTATAGCACCTACAATCCTTTCTAATTGATATGGTCCAGGAAACAACTTGATAGCCAAGATGGGATATTCTGGTCAAGGACCTCTAGGAATCAGAGGAAAGGGTCTTGTGACACCCATTTCACATATTGGTAGAGCCAACAAAGATACTGGTGGCTTAGGGTTTAAGAAGAAACCCTATCATCTCAAAGGTGGTTGTTCTCATGTCATAGAACAAATTGCACCAGGAGAACCCCTTCTTAAGAAAGAAGAAACAGAACCCTCTGATGATGATTCAGATAGCTCTGAGCTTATCCCCTATGAAAAATTGCCTAAAGAGATCAAAGATCTTCTTGATGATAAAGATGATCCTATCAGAAGAATTAATGTAGTAGAAACACAAGAACCTACTGTAGCGCAAGAGATGGTTGCACCACAAGAACCAGCTAATCTTGAAGGCAATCACACTGATCAAGAAGAAGGGGGTAGTTATTCTGACACTGATTCCCATGAATATGAATTCAAGTCAGAGACTGAGGGAAATCCTTCTTGGGGTATTCATCCTGATTTCACACATTTTTTAAGCTTTCCTAGAGATCCTGAATCAGAAGCTGAGTCAAATGACTATGAATGGAGTGCTATTCCAGAAGAAGATGAGCTTATAACAGAGAAATATATTGATGTTATTCACCAATATGTATCTCAACCCAACGTAGGTCTAGAGCGAAACAATGAACTTAACGTGTCTGATCCACCTATGGCTGAAGAGGACTCCCATGATGATGTTGAGCCTATTCACGAATTGAACATTTTGAGCTGTAATATCACCTTTGAACTTGAGCGTCGGGTTAGGACCAATGATGACATATCCACATCCGTGAACACCATATCCCAAGCCTTTCCCACTTTGACTATCCAACGCCCTGATCTTATTGACCAAACTTCCACAAACCCAAACCATGGTATGTATACCTTCCCAAATGACTATGCCCTTGCCTGCTATCTCAATGTAGTTGAGCCTATGAGTACTTCCATCAGTGAACCGAGCGTCAGCATGACCGAGTCGGACATCAAATATCTTAGTCAGAAAAACAAGAGTAAAAAGAAAAAGAAAAAGAGTTCTGAGGGTGAAAACCACTTTGTGGCAGTCTCAGAACCGACAAAAGTAAAAAGAAAAGACATATCTGAAGGTGAAAACCTCTTTGAGGTGCCTAAGGATGAGATATTTGATGTCCTTCCTAGTCATTTATAGGATAGATCTCCAGTTCTGATTGAGCCAACTCAATCCATCAATTTGGGTACAACAGAGGAACCACAATTGGTACATGTAGCACAATCTCTATCAGACGAAGAGAAACAGAACTTCACTACCTTCTTATCAGAAAAAAAGATCAACTTTGCATGGAAATATTCAGATATGCCAGGATTGGATCCCAATCTCATTATGCACCATCTATCCATTGCTCCCGGATTAAAACCAATCAAACAAAAATTGAGAAAGATGCATCCTCATGTTGCACTCTTAGTCAAAGAAGAACTAGAAAAACTCCTAAAAGCTGGATTCATCCGTGTCATAGACTATGCTGAGTGGATTTCCAACATTGTACCTGTTTCCAAACCAGATGGTTCAATCAGAGTATGCACGGACTTTAGAGATGTGAACAAAGCATGCCCTAAGGATGACTTTCCACTACCTAACATTGATATGATAGTGGACATGACTGCAGGCTATGAAATGTATTCCTTAATGGATGGCTTTTCTGGATACAACCAAATCAAAATTGCTCCAGAAGATCAAGAGAAAACAACTTTCACATGTGCGTGGGGAACCTTCTGTTGGAATGTTATGCCATTCGGACTCAAAAATGTTGGAGCTACATATCAAAGAGCAATGACATCTATTTTTCATGATATGATGCATAGAACAATGGAGGATTATGTAGATGATACCTTGGCAAAATCCATGATTAGAACTAAACATCTAACAGACTTGAGCATGATCCTCAATAGAATGGAAAAATTTAGTCTTCGACTAAATCCTAAAAAGTGTGCTTTTGGAGTCACTTCTGGAAAGCTCCTAGGATACATCGTCTCCAAGAAAGGTATTGAAGTTGATCCAGCTAAGGTCAAGGCTATAATAGAGATGCAACCTCCCACAAATATCAGTCAAATGAGGATGTTGCAAGGTAGAGTTCAATCTATCAGAAGATTCATATCACAGCTAGCGGACATCTCACAGCCTTTTAAAAAAACATTACATAAAGGTGTGACCTTTGCATGGAATGAAGAATGCGAGAACAACTTTAAACATATCAAGAAGTATCTATCAAATCCGCCTATATTGATGCCTCCTATTCATGGGAAGCCATTAATATTATATGTCTCCGCAACAGATACATCACTGGGGGCATTGCTAGCACAACATGATGAGAACAAGAAAGAAAGAGCCATCTACTATATCAGCAGAACTTTAGTGGCCTATGAGAAGAACTACTCAATGATAGAGAAGGCATGTCTCGCTGTGATCTTTGCATCGCAGAAACTGAGACACTACATGTTAGCTCATACTACTCATTTGGTAGCTAAAATTGATCCACTGAAATATCTCCTAAGCAAAGCTGCCCTCACAGGTAGACTAGCTAAATGGGTCATGCTCTTGAGTGAATTTGACATTGAATATGTTGAAAGACCCACATATACCCTCTAAAAAAGTGCCTTGGTGAAAACCTGGAAACAGGCGCCTTGGTAGCAAAAATAGAATCTCTACCAAGATGGTGAAAACCCGACAAACGGGTGCCACTTGTTCCAAAACGCTCCATCTATCAGCACAATCTTGGTCTTTCCTAGCTTTCAGTCTTGCTTTAGTTTGTACATATCTCCCAGTTTGTTTCTGCATTTTCCATTTTCAATAAGTCGGTCTGTACACCAACCAGCTCAAGCATCTGTATCCTATCAATGTTTAACAGTTGGGGCCAATCAATGTCATATCTTATAGTCTCCCATGTATCTTAGACGGATCATATCTAGTCAGAATCCTTTAAAGCTTCATGTGAGTCATTCAGTCAGTCTTGTCTCCAGAAAGGATTTTACATCTATAACAATGTAATCAAACATCAAACTCAAACTGAAAACAATCTGTGCTTTTTACATGCTTTTATCTCCTTGTATGCTTATTGATTCACATTGAGATTTTTGCATATTGTGTCCCTTCGAGCTCTTCGATGATGTCCTTTATAGGATTTAGAGAGTGATGACTGGGGGCATAATCTTTTCTTTGTCTTCTGCTTGTATGTGAAAATCTAACAACTTTGGAAATTCCGAATTGAAATGGTGTTCGACTATAAGAGCCTCTATCTCGAATTGGATGGCCATGCGTACCTCAACCATTGATACCCAAAAAATTCAAGGAAGTTTGATCTAACTATTGTCTTTTTGAGTAAGTTCTTTCTTCTATTGTGAAACGCGATCTTGCCTAAGGATGTGAACGATAAAGGGTCACTACGGGTAATTCACATTGGATTTAGAATGATCTCTTGACTGTTTGATGTGTTTGCAATGCAAGGTGTACTCAGGTCATCACGACGTTTATGTTTTGATGTTTGTACAAATTGCTATATCAAAATGGACATGATATTCAGGTCATCCTGACGTTTGTGCCTTGGTGCTTATATCTAATCCAACATTCTGAAAACAAATCAATATTCATATGTCCATGGTTGTATAACTAGTGGGTGTTGTATTGATTCTTGCGCATACAAATCAATATTCATATGTCTATGGTTTCATGGCTAGTGGGCATTGTATTGATTTATCCGGTTACCTAAAAGTTCAATGATGATAACAAATCGACATATGATCAGTGACTAGGTCCTAGGTCTTAGGTTGCATTTCATTTTGCATGTCTCTTTGCATTTTGCATGTTTGCATGATCTCACAATGATTAAATGAACTTCAATGCTTAAATGATTCTTCAAAATCGCATCTTCAAGTCTAACAAGAGCTGAATCTCACACGAAGGTTCCTCCAATAAAATAGCAAGTAGAATCCTTTTTCGGGATCAAAATTCAAATTTGAGATCATTCATATTATTAACTACTTGCATAATTGACCTTCAATCATCACAAAAATCCAGTATTCAACTTAACTGATTATCTAACATCAAACTATCAAAATTTTAACTTGGTCAACCATGGTCAACTCATGGTCAAACCTAGTCAAACTTGGTCTTTTGGGACCTTCCAACGATGTAGAATGCGTTCTCGGACGTATATAACCACTTCTCAAATCAATTAACATGCTTCTGAACTTTTAATGCTGACTTCTCTTGTCAGATTTCAATTTTAATCCCGAAGGGGGCATGGTATTGCACATCATTCAAAGTCTGTAAATCAAAATTCTATCGATCAAGTCTATCAATATCTTTCACCAGTGATCAAGACAAACAATCACGTCTAGTTACTGATTCATCAAAAGTCCTCATCGCTCGGGGCAAATCTATCATCGCTTGGGGCATATTAGATTTGTCGATCCATATCAATCTCGTATTCTCCTAATCTTGTAAACTGTATCAGTTTTTGCAACCATCGGATCATAGTGTTCTTTCCTTGGTTCTTCGGCAACTGAAGGGTTCGGATGTGATACCTGCTAGTTCTGCTAAGACAATCGAGTCTAGAACGGGTCACTCACTTCTTATCAATCCGAAGGTTCAGAATCAGGCATTTTGACACTTTTTCGCAATCATAGGTTCATCGCTGCTACAGTGAACATTATCTTTGGTCATTCAGGACCTCCTATCTCAATATCTTTCAATCGGTTTCTATCTTGAGATCGGTTTATCTTTTGAATCAGTTTCATATCTTTATCAAACACAGACTATCTTTGAACCACTGTGCTTCGCACAGTAATTCAAAGAGGGGCAAAATGTAATACCCCAAAAATGGGCTATAAGTTCATTAACCTCCTACATCTTCAATTCGAACGAAATCAACATCAAAGTCCTAATCTAAGGCACATCTAAACATCATCGAATCATAATTGATTATCTTAAATTCTGCATCGGGGAATATTCCTAGTAATATTCCTAATCATCATAATTATCTTTAATTTTATAATTATTTGGCAATAAATCACATTTATCCTAAAGTTTGATTAATTGAATATTTTCATATTTAATTAATTAGATTTAATATTTGCCACTTAATTGTTTAATTAAATTTAATTCTATCTATTATTAATTGTATTATTTAATTTTGACAATAAATCAAAATTCCTATGAATAATTGATTAAATTCTTATTTAATTAATTAAAGTATGTTGTCATTATTTAATAATATAATTTTTAATAAAAGTTTGAATAAATAGTTAATTAACCCATAAATTAATTATTTATTTTCAAAAATCAGTTGAGTTGAGGATAAATCACTTTATTTATTTATTTAATTCTTAATTATTATGCATATTCAAAAGAAACAGTTAAACTCCAAATCAGAAAATCAATGCAAGTTATTGACTTTTTGGAACTCAACATCCTTTTGGAGTTCAAAAAGCTGATCTAAACTCTAATTTGAGTTAAAAAGCTATTTTTGCATGTTTTTGCATGATTTTGAGAATTAACTATCTTTCATGATCAGATAACTCAAAAATCAAGATGAGTTAATTTGAGTGATTTATGGCTTTTCCCATGCACCTCCAAAGCCCTGGATTTCTATAAATTAAGGCTTTAGCTCTTCACAAATCATCTCATATTTTGCACAATCACGCTGGAGAATTGGAATTGAAGAATCAAAGCTCTTGCGAATCGACATCTTTGTGAGATCAATCTTATTTTTGCATTCATATTTCATATCATTCTTAGATAGTTTCATATCAAGTTTTTCATTATTATTGCATAGAAAAATCCAAAAATATAGATTAATTGTATTCAATTTCATATCCATCTTTTGCATTCAAATCCTTCATTTAGGTGTCGTCTAGGTCATTGATCTCGATTACAATCTGAGAACATTAATCTCGCACCTATTAGAAGGCAGTAAATCGCTTGGTTAGATAGCTTTCAATTTTGCACGATTTTGATTTTTGCTAACCTCTAATGTTTTACTGAAGTGTTGTGTCTACAGATCAGGTACAATTTTCACACACACAACTTTGCAAATAAATGTTGGTAGTGGTTTAATAACAAGCTAGGGTGGAAAATTGCCCTCTCATATGACATTTTGAGACATTTCCAGAGTTGGTCCAAAATCAAAGAACACAAAACCTATGGAAATTTTTGGACAGTTTCCCCATCAATTCTAATTTGGGAAGTGTGGAAAGAGTGTAATCATAGACTCTTTAAAGGGAAAAAGTTGGAGTGGGAACAAATCACAAAGAAGATTGAGGCAACTATTGTGGAAGTGGTCAATTCCAAAAATGAGAATAATGTGTCAAATGAAAGGAGGTTTACCTATTGGGATGAAAATATTAGAAATCAATGGAGTGCACTAAAAATTCCTCCCTTTATTGGTTCTAGCAAGGAAAATGACATTCAAAAAATGCAAAAAAGGGACGACTGCAAGTGGGTACCTCCAAAGAAGGGTTGGTACAAACTAAATTTTGACAATGCTTCAAGGGGAAACCCGGGGGTTTCTAGCATAGGTTTCAATGTCCATAGTTGGGAAGGAGTAGAGATTGCATGATTAGCTAATCCAATTGGAGAAGAGACAAACAATTATGTAGAATTCACTATTCTTGTAAAAGGCTTATTACTTTGCAAATTTTTACAATTGGAAAAAATGGAGATTTAAGGGGACTCATCAGTAGTTATTAATGTGTTAAGAAATAATTTCATGCCCAATTGGATCATAAATGGTCTCCATAGAAGAGCAGTGGACCTCCTCAGATACTTCAAGAAATATACAATTGATGTAATAATATTTATAGGGAGGGCAACGGTAAGGCTAACAAGTTGGCTAATTTGTGTGTAGATGAGATCACATTAGACTCATAGGATGACACTAACCTTGGAGGAGTTCGGTCCAAGCCTTTCTATTGTTGGTAAATATTATCCTCATATTTTTAGAATTTCAAAGGCCTGTACTTTTTCTCTTTCTTAGTTGTACCCATTTAGCCTCTCCTTCATGTCTTCTCGGTACCCGACTGAATTGTTCGCAATTACTTTAGATATTCAAATGTGTGTGTGTGTGTGTGTGTAGTACCCCTCCCATAGTTTTCTTTTCAATTTTTATCGCAAACTCTTTTAGGCCACTTTCATGTGTGCATTGATTATTTCATTGATACTTGAGGATATGAATGTATGACATTGCATTGGATAATGGTGAGATATCATGTATTTACAATTAAATGTTTTTAGTTATTTTTATATTGATTAAATCTATAAATGATGATGTCATATATATATATATATATGTGTGTGTGTGTGTGTGTGTGTGTGTGTGTGTGTGTGTGTGTTATGGTTATTTTATGATGATGATTTATATGTTAAGATATCATTGATTCTTATAGTTTTACTGACCCCATACTTGCATGTGTATGGTTAGTGTGCATGTTTTACCTTTTTGTTTGATGTGCTCGATGTGGTTGAGGACGAAGTCATACTTACTTGCTTGTGAGATCCGGTTGATCGGTCAATTCCTATCATTATTTGTTATATATTTATGCATGTATGTACATGCTCATCTTTTATGCAGGTTTGTAGCTATTGGACATTGACTTCCCTGAATTGTCAGGATGAGCGTATCCTATCACAATATCTCAATGGTAAGAGAGGGGAGATAACATACAGATTCAAATCCCAACCCAAGCCATTGATTGTCCTAAAATAATGGACAAGTATATGTTTTCTACCCATCTGAACTCATCATGGTGACGTGAAATCATGAGTCCTTGGTGTTTCTCTATTATTTGAGTCAGTTGATTTTTTTTTATGTGTTGTGAGTTAAGTGAATTTGTTGTCTGGATTATTTGATTTAAAATAATTAAGTTAAGATTAATTATGAGATTAGAGTAATTATATTTTATGAATATGGAAATATTAAATATAAGGATATTTAATTATTAACAGTTAATTAAATACATTTGTTTAATTAAATGTCTAAATTTGGAATAAAAGGATTTAATTGAATATTAAATCTAAATATAAACTTAAATGTACAATTGATTTATTTAATATTTAATTTTCAATTGCATAGTTATTAATGTGCTAAAATATTAATTGATTAATTAAATATTAATATGCAATTTAAGTTGCACATTTAGTTTAATAAAAGTGAATTAGAAATTTAAGTTAAAGTTGAGTTAGTAGTTGTAATTGGAAAAGTGCATTTTATTATTATTAAATTATAATTAATCATGCAAAGAGAATTGATATAAACTAGGTGGAGAGTTTAGTTCTTATTTTTTTAGGAATTGCATGTTTTAGAAACCCTAAGGGGAATAGGCTTTCTTTATGAGAAGTTTTTGAGTATTATTTTCATCACGTCTATCAGGTTTTGGAGGAGCTCTCTTGGGTGAATTTGGAAAATTATTGAAAGCTTGGAATTTTGGAGGTTGAATTTGATTCTTCTTGTCTTTGAATTTAGGCATTGTTTGAGGTAGGGTTTGAAACTTTCTATTTGTAAAATCCTTCCTTTGAAAAGATTGTTTGCTTCGTGTTTGGAATTGTTTCATAGAATGCATTGAAAATGGTTTTCTATTTTTAATCAAGTTTATTTCTTTGATAAATTTTGAATTAGTTTTGATGACAAATTAGATCCGGTATTCTGTTGGGATTGTTTGAAAACCTAGGAAGAGGTTTTAGGAAAATGTGTGATTTTTTCCTAGTTAGGGTATTTACCCAAAAGTGATAGATATTTTACCTCAATAAATTGCATGGAAATTTAATTAATTGCAAAAAAATGTATATGTGAAAATCTTATTTAAAAAAAATTAGTTGTATCAGAAAACCCCAGCCTCCATTAAAAGAAAATCAATTGAAAAAAAAGAAGGTTGTGTATTGAATTTCCTTATTTTAATATATATATATATATATATATATATATATATATATATATATATATATATATATATATATATATATATATATATATATATAAAGAAGACAAAAATAAATAAATAAAAAATTATTGAAGGGGGTGGGGTTCTCTTCCCCAATCCCCCTGGCAGCAAGGCTACCCATGATAGTCAGTGTTGTCACATGACAGTTTGGCTACTGGTGACAACAAAGGATGTTGTGGTAGCTTGGCTACCCACAACATTCAGTGCTTCTACGTGTGGCAGCCACTGCCTTACAACAACAATTGGTGGGGTCATGCCCCCCACAATATTATTTTATATATTTTCTTTTAATTATTAAATTTAACATATGTATATGTATATGTATATGTATATGTGTATATATATGTGTGTGTGTGTGTGTATATATATATATATATATATATATATATATATATATATATATATATATATATATATATATATATATATATATATAAATTAATATTATTATTATTCATTTATTTAATTAATATTTATTATTAATAAATAATATAAATATTAATTAATTTATATTAACTATTGTTAAATAAATTTTATTGTTGGTTAAAATATTTGATTTATACTTTTATATGTAGATGTTTTAGTTATTTTTGGTTAAGTTGGAGTTGTTATTAATTGATTTAAACCTTATTGGTCAATTTTGTTTGTTTGGGGTTTTTAAGTTAACTTGTAGGGAATGAACACCAGAGGTCTTGGTTTTGGTTTCTATTGATACTTTTGTGCATGTGTTGTAATGTTAGTTTTGGATTCGATCATTTTATCCAACCAGATTTCTAAAGCTCTTTATTTTAGGAGCTCTTTGAGAGGGTGTGTTATTTCATGTTATTTTTTGAGGACCAACTTGTAATTGTGTGAATTTGGTTTGAGGACCAGTATGAGTTCCAGTCATCTGTTATGGAACTGAAGTTAATTTTCATGCTTTATTTGATTTATGAGATCTATTTATGACTTGTGAGCCTAGGGGAGGTTAAATATGTGCATCTTAAGGGAGTGGCTTACAATAGAGGTATGAGACCCAAAGTGGTTAGTACTAGGGTAACCTATCGTAAGTTTGTTAATAAGTGATAACTTAGTAATTAAAATTTGGAGAGCTCATTAAAAAGATAATTAGTGATAATGCCTTGCCCATGCGTTGAGAACTTATATAGGCTAAGGATGGGAATGGGATGATACCTAGAGAGTAGGTATGAATAAATTCCTCATTTTCATGAGAGGGTATTCTAGTTTCATATGGGTCGTATTGAGGGTCTGGGGCCCAGAGTGGCCAGTCCAAGGCAACTCAATGCTTGAGGGTCCGGGGTCCAGTGTGACCAGTCCAAGGTAACTCAAGTAGATGACCATATGATGACATTTTCATAATATGTAGCCTAAGTCTCCTCCATAGTTTTTTGCATTTACCTCTGGTGGTGTGTCTTTGGTATTGTAGTATTACCTAGTGTGTTTTTGGTATTTTAGTATTTGGTGTTTAGTATTTGTTTGATATTCTAGTATTTGGTTTTTTGGTACATGTTGACATTTTGATATTTATTATATTTTATTTATCATTAGTTGGTGGTACCTTTTGAGATAGAAAGCCTTCATGATCCATCACTTAGTGATTTTTTTGTGATTGAGTCTCTTATCTAAGTGGGGTTTGTTGTTATCTCCTAAGCACGGTGGGAGTGGACCTTTGGTTCCATGAGGTCGGGTGGTAGTGTTTCTTTTACCATTTGAGTTTCTGACATTCCTGTAGTGGTGATGGATGATACTTTTTTCTATTATCTTCTTCTTGTTCTTCATTGGAGACTTCCTCATATCTATCTTATGGTGTTTATATTTGTACCTTGGATCAATGTTTTTGGTGTGATTCCTTTGGGGTTATTGTACTATACTTTATATTTGGTTATGGTTACACATCTCATGACTTGTACAGAGGATGTTGTTTCATTGTGTACATACCTTATGGTATTGGATGTACTTGTTATTCATTTGTATACGAGATATTTGTAATTATGGCTAATCTTAAATAATTAATTAATGTATGTACGTAATTATACATCATAGAACCCTTGAGAATTGTTAATTTTAATTGAGTTGTACTTATGTATTTGTTTGTATCTTATGTTGTATTACTTCTACATTGTTATCATTATTATTTTGTAAACTCTTAAATTTTTTTTGTAAACATAGCAACATATCGAAGTTAAATTCTCCTGGGTTCCCTGGCGGGGCACTGCATTGTATACATACATATTGTTATTAGAGAAAACCTAACCTGTTCGAAACAAGCGTAGACACTCAAACATTAGCCTAACAATATATTCCTAGCATATAGTAAAAATAATTTGCAAAGACACTTCAAATAGAGCTTAACAGGAGCACCCTATCACCATTCAATTTGCTCTTGATTTAGGGATGTGGGTGTGCTCTCAAAACACTTGGAGCATGTCCCTAATGTAGATTAGGAAGGTTTAGGATCAAATAGGGACCATGAGAACCCCACAGTGGCACAAAATCATGTATAGAACACTTGATTTGTCCCTAGAGCCTCAAGGAGCCTAATAAAGCCAATTTCTAGATTAAGCTAAGAATGATTATGCTAAATTGATTATAAGCCCAAATATGAGTATGATGTGATGAAATGATATGAAAAAAAATGAAATAAACTATATTAATCCATTAATGCTAAGCTAGGATGTGAGTTAAAAAGCTTAGAAATGAACTAAAACTACAATTAGGATTTAAACTATGATGGTCTACAAGTAAATTAGCATTACAACATTACTTAATATGATTATGTGAGTTGGTGGTTTTTCTCTTGGAAGTGAGGGTATTTATAAGATTTGAGGAAGGGCTTGGGTTAGGAAGTGGAGTTAGGGTCAGAGTCAAGGTTTATGGTAGAGTCTGGGGTATGGTTAGGGGTAAGGTTAGATGGATGAGGGTTAAGGGTTGGTCACACATGTGTGAGAAACATAGGGAAGTGTGCCTAAGGAACCAAGGTGAAAGAGGAGACATGGGCTTCATTATGAGGCTGTAAGAGCCTTAATAAGGGTGTAAGGAGTCATTAATAAGTCTATAAGGCTCATTAATGAGGGGGTTTGACCAAAAGTCAAAGGAGGGTGGATTAGACTAAGAGGGTTAGGAATCACCCTCTAAGAAGGTTTAGGATGGGTTTAGGAAAGATTAGATAGTTTTAGGGTTCTCTAGAAGATTCTAGGGTTTTAGACTTTAAATAAATATTTAATTTATTTAAGGATAGTGACATTATTTGTCAAATAATGATTCAATAAATAGGGGGAAAATCATTTAAATTTGATTTAAATACTTTTGGCTAGGGTTTCTTAATTAAATATCTTTAATTAAAATAGGAGAAGGAATAATAACAATAAAAACTAATTAATTAATTAATTAGTTAAATAATTAATAAATGATGATTTCATCAGGGGTTTCTACAAAATAAAATATTTTTATTTTGGCAAAGGCATTTTAGGTGTCTAAATTTTGCCCCTCTTTGATGTGATGCCACAAGTGGCATGGCATCAAAGACAAGAAAATAAGAAGCCCCAGGTTAGAATATAAGATACAGGGTTGTGCCCCCTCGAGAAAATAATGCAAAGAGGAAACGTTGTGGAATTTTCTTGAAAAGAACACATAAAAGAAAGGAAGATAGGTAGGGGGGATAAACAAATGTCCTTCCAAGACCAAAGATGCATGAATGGAAGAGGATGTGAAATGCAGGATGCAGGATGAAGCCAAATGAAGGTTGCAAGATGCAAGATTAATCTATATGATGCAGGATGATGCTATATGTTGGATTGGGGGATTTGGTGAGCTCCTTGTGTAAATGTGGAGAGCATAACCTAGTTTGATATTGCAACATTAGAGACCTTCCAATGTTACTGGGAACACAAGGCCTTGTCACTGGCATTGCAGAGGACTGACACAAAAAAGACATGCAAGGGTTGCCCCAACATCACGTATGAACCCAAGAGGAAGCATGGTAGAAACGATGCTGGAGAAACCACAAACAAATGATATTTCCCAAGTACACCATGTAACCTAGATGATCACATGTGAACCATGCAAGGGTCATGTCCGACTGACTCATAGGTAGAAGCAAAAGATCAAAAGACCTTTCCCCAAATTGTCCTCATTTGCAGTGCACCATGATATAAATGATCATGGTGACTTGGAGGAGAAGAAAAATGAGAAGCCGTTAAATATTAACAAGATCCAAATGACCAAAATCCAAGACCAAAGTGATAAATCCATAAAATGTCATTTGCCAAGGAGAAGTATTGATTTGATTGATGGGGGGAGATTAGGTGTGAACGTGGGGAAGGATACATCTGACGTGGACCCAGGTTGATTGATGGAAGATTAGGTTAGATAGGAGGAAAAATTTATCCTCAAGGACCCATTTGATGAGGAGAATGTTGTGTTGTTGGTTGGAAAATGATGAGTCAAGGATAACCATGGTGATCAAGGATAGTCGACAAAAGATGTTGCAGAAGTATGAGGCCGAGTGGGAGAATTTTATACAATGGGCAGGACTAACAAGGATATGTACAACAAGACGCGATGATATATACAATGGGCAAGGAGATATGTACAACAAATAGTTACAAAAGCTCATGAATTGGGATAGGAGGATCTCATGATATAGGATATAGACAAGATATGTACAAGATTTTGGGATAGGAACCGATTGCTGCAATGGATAGGCTTGAGGATAGAACATGGGTGGTGGTGGGGATGTGGATTGGATAAAGAGGATTAGGGATCGAGATTAGGATGGGTGGGGGATGGGAGTTTGATAGATAATGACCCAGTCCACTATGTATGGCACTTGTTTCTAGGTTTTCACCAACATACTTGTCCAACCCAAGTTTTCACCATTGGATGATTATTTTCCTTTGCTTTTTTTAATTTTTAATTTTTAATTTTTTTTGTATTTTCCAATTTTTATGGATTTTCTAGATATGTAGGATCTAGTTCAGGCATAGAACCTCTTTAGATGTATGATGTTGATAGGATCATTCAAGGGCTTGCCTTCTGGTATTGATAACTAATAGGCTCTGGAGCCAAAGCATGTTGTGACAACATAGGGGCCCAACCAAGTAGGCTCAAACTTGCCTTTCTTCTATCGATGTGCTTGCACTTTTTGATTTTCTTTAAGGACCATGTCTCCAAAATGGAATTGTCTAGGATGGACCTTCTTCTTATAACTCCTTTTGAGTTTATTTTGGTATGCAACTAGGTGATCATATGCTTGCTACCTCTTTTCTTCTAATAGGTCTAGCTATGTAATGTGTGCCACATGATAGTCTTCATTTGTGATATAGTTCTTCATGGAGACATGCAATGATGGGAGCTTGACCTCGATGGGTAGAATGACTTCGGCATCATATACAGGAGAATATGGGGTGGTGCCTATGGCAGTGTGGAAAGTATAGTAGGCCCAGAGGGAGGGATTTATTTGGAGGTGCCAGTCACGACTAGAATCATTAACAAACTTCTTGAGGATTTTGAGGATGGTTTTGTTGGTTACCTCAACTTGGTCATTTCCTTGAGGGAAGTAGGGGCTGGAGAAATGATGGTGGATATGGAGTCTGACACATAAATCATCCACATGCTAGTTTTCAAAAGGTGTGTTGTGATCTCTGAAGATGGTGGATGGGATGTCAAAGTGGAAAATGATGTGGTATAGGATGAACTTGGATATCTAAATGCCAGTAGTGAGGATGAGTGGAATTGCTTCAACCCACTTTGTAAAGTATTTTGTGGCTATTATGATATATTTATGTCCATTTGAGGAAAGGAGAGTGATTAACCCAACAAGGTCATAGCCCCAACATGAAAAAGGCCATGGTAGTGCGATGGGTTGCAAGTCTTGAGTTGGTGCATGAATCAGATTGGCATGCTACTAACATGTCAAGCATTTCTTGACAAAATCACATGTATCATGTTCCATTGTTGGCTAGTAATACCTGACTCTAAGAAAATGCTTTGCTAGGACCATGCCACTCTTTTGGACACCACAAATTCCAACATAAACCTCTTATAAAGCCAGGATGGCCTCATTCGAATCTAAACACCTAGAGAGGATGTTGTGATATCCTCGACAATAAAGGGTGTTGGCTACAAGAGTGTAGTGGGAAGCTTTGCAAATTAGGTTTTGGCATTAGGTGTTGGTGAGATGGGTAGATAAAATACGATTCTTATGATATGTATGAATGTCATGGTACCATGGAGACTGAGGACCAACCAAGAAACACACCATTTCTAAATCGACGTTCTCATAAGCAAGCGTGTGTAGCTGCTTGACTAAGAATTCATATTGTGCTGAGTCGAGAGGGATTTCCAATAAGGATCCGATGGTTACCATTGTGTCGACCACTTTGTTTTGAATCCTTGGTATCTGTGTGAACTGTAGGCTTAGGAAGTGCTCTTTCAATCTATCCACTAGTTCATTGTAAGGTAGAAGCTTGTCGTCCTTCATTTGGAATTCATCTAGGACTTACTTGATTATCAGTTGTGAATCTCCAAACACTTGTAGTTCTATTATATTTCACTAGATAGTTTTTTTGAGGCCTGAGATGAGTACCTCATACTCTATAATGTTGTTAGTGCAAGGGAATCCCAATTTGAATGATTTGGGGATATAGTCACCTTGAGGTGTGATGAATGGGATTCTTGCCCCTAATCCATGCAATGTGTAGGAGCCATCAAAGTATAACTTCCATGTTGGTTGTTCTTCGATCATACATAGATGCTCATCAGGAAATTCCATGATTAGGGGATATGCATCCACCAGAGGTGCTTTTGCTAGCTGATCAACAATTACTTTCCCTTTGATTTCTTTTTGATCTATGTACTGAATGTCAAACTCGCTTAACAACATGACCCATTTTTCCATACGGCCTATGAAAGTTGTCCTGGATAATAGATACTTGAGTGGGTCCACCTTTGAGATGAACTTGATGGTGTGTCTAAGCATGTAATGTCTGAGCTTTTGAGTGGTAAAGACCACTGTGAGGCATGCTTTCTCCATTGGTGAGTAATTAAGCTCATTGTCGACAAGAGTTTGACTGATATAGTAGATGGATCACTCTTTGTTGTTGTCGTCATGTTGTGCTAAGAGTGCCCCAGTGTTGTAATGGTTGCCGAGATGTAGAGTATGAGAGGGTTTCCTGAGACTGGTGGTACGAGGATAGCAGAATTGGCTAGATATTCTTTTAGCTTTTAAAAGTTTCTTTGAAAGATGGAATCCCATTTAAAGCTTGTGTCCTTGCAAAGAAGATGCATGAAAGGTTGGCAATTGTCTGCCAGCTATGATATGAAATGTCGCATTGATTGTAATTTTTCTTCCAGGCTTCTAAGATGCTTGAGTGTTCTAGGGGGATGCATTTTTGTTATGGCCTTGACCTTTTTGGGATCAATCTCTATGTCACGTCATGATACGATGAAGCCTAGAAGCTTTCCAGATGTTACACCAAAGACACACTTCTTTGGATTTAGCTTGAAGCCATAATGATGTAGATGATCGAACATGTTTTCAAGGATGTTGAGGTGTTCACATCGTGTCTTTGATTTTGCAAGGATATCATCTACATAGTCTTCCAGAGTTTTGTGTGTCATATCATGGAAGATGGTTGTCATTGCTTGTTGATATGTTGCCCCAACATTCTTTAGCCCAAATGGCATCATATTGTAGCAGAAGGTACCCCATGGTGTTGTGAACACCATTTTGTGTTGGTCTTCCTCTGCTATTCTAATCTAATTATACCCTAAGAAGCCATCCACGAGTGACAAAATCTCATGACTTGTTGTGAGATCTACTATCATGTCAATGTTAGGTAGGGGGAAATCATCCTTGGGAAATGCTTTGTTCAAGTCCCCGAAGTCTGTGTAAATTCTTATCTCTCCTGAAGGTTTGGTGACAAGCACCATGTTGGAGATCCACTCTGAATAATCAATGGCTCTGATGATATTGGCTTGTAGGAGTTTTTCTAGTTCTACCTTTACCAATAGGGCTACCTTAGGATGCATTTTGTGTAGCTTCTGCTTTACTGGCTTGGCATTAGGGTCCACTACAAGATTGTGAACAACAAGATTAGGATCAAGCCCTGGCATGTGTGCATATGACCATGCGAAGTTGATGGTGGCTTCTTGGAGGAGCATTGTGAAAGCCATTTCTTCTACTTTAGTTAGAGATGCTGCAATGTAAGTCATCCTTGGGTATTCCTCAATGCCTAAGTTGACTCACTTTATTTCCTTGATGATGAGGGGAGATTTCTCTGGCCAATAGTTGTGGATGGGGGGAAGAGGAAAGTTCTCATCTTTTGGTGCCTTAGAGAGGTCTTCACTAGAAGATACGTCCTTTATTTTTACTTTTTTAGAGTCATAATGCACCCCATAGGGGTTTTCACATAAGGACTCATTTTTTTTCTTTTTCTCTTTCAATTTTGTGGCTAAAGCTTGCCTCTTCTCCGAAATATCCTTTAGCGTCGAGCTTTCATACATGAGTTGATTCTTAGTGTTGATCTGATTGCTGGCCTGATGCTCCCATGAACCTTAGGAATACTTTTGTGCTTTGGAACTCATCGATATGTGTGATGTTTGGTTGACCCCAGCCTATGAGTTCAGGATGGATGAGGGGAAGTTCAATGACATTAATGGCGAGTTGATGGAGGATATAAGTTCCCAGGAGGGTATCATCATTGAAAATTTCATCGTAGGATTTATTTTCTTCCTCTTTAGGGATGTCTTCGATCTCTACAAGGTTGTCCTAGATATTCAAGAGGGGAACGTTGGGCAAGTTGGGGCCCCTAGTTGCAGTATTGGGTTATTGTATGCACAGGTGAGAGGTATTGAAGCCAAGGCCTTGATGCTTAGGATTCTTCAAGGCTATGATTGGATCTTTGTTACCTCCTTCTCATGGTCCTAGACCACCACCTTGGTGTTTCCATTATTTTGTGGTGTACATGTGTGATGTTGGGTATTTGTCTTTGAAGTAACTGAGAAGCTCAATGTCAAGAGGTGGGGGATCTCTGTATTACCACCAATTGATGTCAAGGTCCATCTTGAGACTATCTATATTTCCATGGGAAACAAATGTTAATGGCTTTGACTGCTTGATTTCATGATTGGCTTCAATAGGCTTTCTTTGGTGGCTCAAGCGCCCTTGTGTATGAAAATCAAGAGGTAGGGCCCCTACTACAAATGCATCATTTAGGCTATACTCACCACAACCTTGGCTGTTGATCTTGATAGAAGATAGGGTGGAGACTAGGATTGTTTCTGGATCGCTATGGGATCGAGATGAGCTGGTGATAGAAGTGCCAATTTCAATTCTAGGACAATGTGTGTAATGGGGGAATGATGCTTCCAATGCATGACATTATGTGAAGGGTTGGGGATCAGCATGAATGGTGATCTCAATGCCTTGATGTGGAAATTTGAGACACTGGTGATAGGTAGATGGTACGGATTTGATAGAATGAATCCATGGTCGGTCGAGGAGGATGTTATATGGTAGGTCCAGATCAACAATATGGAAGATGGTGTCTTGAGTTGTTGGGCCCAACTTGATAGGAAAAAGAATGGTACCTTCAAAGGTATACTCTAAGTTATCATATGCCTTGATGGTAATAACATCATGTGATATGTCAGCCTTTGTAAATCCCACTTGCTAGATGAATTTCAAAGTGCACAAGTTTAGGGCTGAGCCATTATCTATCATGACCCTTTTAATGGCAAAGTCTCTGACCATGACGACAATGTGGAGAGGGAGATTGTGGTCAGGGTCAACAATTGGTATATTAGAAGGCTTGAAGGAAAGAGCATAGGATGTTGATAGATGTCCCACAAGATTCTTGAACTGGATGGTATTTATGTCTGTGGGACATGTCCTTCTTGGAGGGCTTGGTGAAGGATCTCTTGATGGATGGGTGAAGTGCGGAGAAGGTCGAGGATGAAGATTTGGGCAGGTGTATTCCTAAGATGTTCTAAAAGGTTATATTGGGCATTGTGAGCTAGCCTTGGATTAGCACCGATGACAGATATCCGACCTCTATGGGTGGTAACAACAAACTAAATATCTTCTCCCTAGTTGACATGGATGACATTAACAATGTGCTCAACTTGGGTTATTCATCTGACAAATTTTTCGTAGTTGATATGGGTAGTAGTATAGTATTTATGCTCAGCATGGTCTCCTTGCTTGCCTTTGCCTTGGTTTTGGGGTGGAGGATTGGTATTGACTTGGTTCTTCCCAACATTGTGTTGAGGGAACACGTTCTGATAGATTTGTAGATTGGCATTAGGCGAGGTTTGGGATGGTGTGTCCACTTGGATCTCCTTTCTATCAATGAGATCTTGGATATAGTGCTTTAGTTTCATACACCTTAGGGTGGCGTGTCCTTTAACATAATGATAATCATAGTATTCATGATCTTTGTACTAGTTAGGCTTGGGAGTTGCATTATCGAATTGTTGAGTTAGTGGGTAAGTGATGAGATTGACTTTAGCCATTTGATGGAAGACCATGTCTAATGGTTCAATAAGAGGTGTGAAGGTACGCCACTAATGGGTTTGGACTCGAGGTCTATTCTAATTTGGGGTAGTGGATATGGCATTGGCCTTATTGGTTGGATTGCCTTGGTTTGCTTGGTGTTGATAGTTTTGTATAGGTTGCTGATTGATCTGAGGTTGTTGATGTTGATATGCAAGAGTTGGTGTAGGGCCGACCACAAAAATTTGGACATGCTTGGTGTTAGTGGCTCCATTAGTAACAATGTTCTTATTTTGGTTCTAGTAGCAGGGTTTGTCATTACTGGGCTTGCTGTGAGAATCATCTTTGCAGTGCCGGATTGTGCCTTTGTCTAGGAGGCCTCATTCAATATCTATCCCCTTACCTTTGATGTCCTGGTAGGTTTCGATGCAGTTCATCCTCATGAAGTGGGATAGTTTGGGATGTAGGCTATTGATAAAGATTTTGGTCAGATGCTTCTTAGGTGGTTGATATGATAACCTAGTTGTGAGGTTCTACCATCGTTGCAAGTAATCGACTAGGATTTCTCCCCCTTTTTTCTTTGAGTTGCAAATGTCCAATAGGGACAACTCATTCTCAACATTATGGGTATATTGGGCCACGAACTTATCAGAAAGTTTGGAAAAGGTTGTGACTGTTCCATAGGGTATCTTGTAGAACCAATCAATAGAGGTTCCTCCCAAGCTCTTGGGGAATAGGTGCATAAGGAAATTATCATTGTGTGCCACTTCTTGACATGGCTAACCGGATCTCCCTTCCCTTGATATTTTTTGAACTTGGGTGTCTTGAAGTGTTTGGGAAAGGGGATCGATGTGATTGATCTATCAAAGGGATAGGGACAGACCTCATCAAACTTGAAGGCCTTTCTCTCTATTCTAGCCTTGAGCTCCTTAAGAGAATTCTTCATTTCTTCCCATTCAGTGTTGATCAACATTGGAGTGGGTACTCCCATTGGAAAAGGATTTGATGGTGCTCATGAATAAGGATGATTGTGTGGGGATATTGTGGAGTGGGATATGGAGATTTCCCAACAAGATAGGTGGATTGGAATGGATGTTGGGGTGATGGTTGCTGGGAAGGATATTGTTGTTGAGGTGTGGGAGTGTATTGTTGTGGAGGATATGAAGTGGCTTGTTGCTACTGGGTTATGATGGGATTTTGTTGTTGCAATGGATAGGATGATGCTTGTTGTTATTGGGGGGATGATAGGATTTTGTTGCTGATGTACTGGATAGGATGATGCTTGTTGTTGTTGGGGGATGGCAAGATGTTGTTGTTGTTGTGTTGAGAAGTATTGTTGTTATGGAGGAGACTGATGGAATGATGCAACTTTTTGATAGGATTGGCCTTGATGTACTTGGATTTGGGCTTGGATGATGTAGGTGAGATGCATTCCTACATTGCTTAGGGGTAGAACAGATGTTGGGAAGCTGGTACTAGGAGGTGGTTGTGCAAGGTAGCTGGCGAGATGAGATGAACTCTATTGTTGGGGTGGTGGAATTATTTGAGAAGCAGTGGGCGGTATGGATAAATAGTTGGTATATGAAGGAAAGGATGAAGCTGGGGGAGGTTGTGATGGTTGTTGTTGCACTTCTTGGGGGAAAGTGGCTTGTTGGTTTGCAGGCATGGATATGTGGGATTGGGTCGGTATACCCAAGGCTTGTATTTCTACTTTGGTGAGGCCCCAATGAGAGCCAATTTGTGGTGGGATTTGTGATGTAGAGGATGTGGAAGTGGTGATGGGATTTGTGGATGTGAATGGTCAATTTTGAGGGCCCATGAAGGGCATCTCCATTATGAAGATAGTTTTCTGGGCTTGTGTGGAAGCAATGAAAGGTGGTGGTGGAATTTATGCTTGGGTGAATCCTTGAGAGGTGGAAGAAGGTACTTTTGTTCCCCATGTGAAGGATGGTGTTGATGTGGAGGCTTGTTGAGGGAAGGAGGGAAATGGTTTCTTTGCCTTTGAAAAGGATGGTTTTGATGCGGAAGCTTGTTGGGTGAAAGAGGGAAACAATTATGTTGCCCCCGAAAAGGATGATGCTACTTGGCTCATGGAAGGTGGAGGAACTTCTTACATGGCGGCTTGTGTAGGAGGTGGAGGTTGATTTGGTGTGAAGCTTTGGGCCTGAGTGATGACTGGAGATATGATAGATGATGATGGTGTTCACATGATGGAAAAGGGAATGGATTGTGTTGTTGGTTGTGTTGTGGGACTTATGAAGCTACTTTACAAGAGATGGAGGATGGGTGAGGCTTCCTGAAATATGTGCAAGTTAGGATCATGGATTTGTTGGATGATGGGGGTATAGGTTTCAGCTAGGATATGGATGGTGTCAATGGGGATTAGGGGTTGGAGATGTGGTGGAATAGAAGTACCCTCCTGTGAAAAGTTCTCCATTATAGCCCGTCAATTCTGATCAATGATTGCACTCACCATTTGTGCATATCCTGGATGGATCATGAAGGTTTCCATGGAGAATGAAGTGGGGGTTTCCGTTAGATTTTCCCATTCATTCTCAAGTTGTGGGATTTGTAGATTATAAGTTACCATCGCATTGGTAGGATTGTTAGGATCAGACGAACTAGTGGCCAGATTGGGATCCATATTCCTTCTCCTCTTGGATCATGTCTTGACAGACATAGAATGCAGATCTAAAGATAAAGTTGAAGATGATGGATGGATGCAAAGTGCTTTCTAAAAAATCTAAGGTTTGATTGATGCAGATCTAAAGAATCTCTAAGGATAGTGGATTTCTAGGACGTGATGCAAGGATTGGGATCAACTGAAGGATGGTGGGATGCTTGATTTGGATCAAGGATGATGGAGGATTGGTAGAGGATGGTGGAAGATTACTAAGTGTTGATAATGAGTTATTACTTCCTATTGTAGGATCAAATATGATTGGATTGTCAAGCTAAGATAGAATAATAATCTTTGAAAGATGGGATTCTTGTCAATGCACGCCAATCTCTTGCTTGAGATGATGAGGCTTACAAGGACAAGTAAGGATGCCCTAGATAATGCTTAGTCAAAGGGTGGTGATTTCTGATTTGGGATAAGGATTTGAAGCAACTCAAAGGATACAATACTAAGTGTTTCAGATTTGGATCACTGGATTTGGTTTGAGGATGATGGATTTGTTGGGTTTTGGATTTGGATCAAGGATGAGGGGATGAGACAAGGATTATGATTATGGTTTGTTGATGCAAGGATGATGGAGGATGACTGGATGATGATGTTTCTATGCAAGGATGATCTAGATGCTTCTGAAAAGGATGCCCTATGATGCAACTAGGAAGATGATAAATGATGCAAGGATGCAGCTACGAAGATGAACTATGATGCAAGCTAAGGATGCAACTAAGGATGGATGACGATGCAATGATGAATCTAAGGATGATCTAGAATGTAAGGATATCAAGATAGGATTGTAGGATTCTGAAGGAATGATGAATTAGTGATGGGCCAAACTCATCCTCTCTCTCTAGGTTGACATAGCAACGATTGACCTGGAATTGGAATTCAAACTATTTTACTCTTGCATTATAGCCCATGTTGTCCAGTTTTTCCTAATATTTTTCTTCTGCTTGGGTTGCTTTGAGGGAAGGTTGGTGATCTTTCAGGTCTCTTTCTACAATCTTCTTCTCTTGATGGACTCAGGAGTTGGGTAGCTTATCTTTCTTATGTTTGATCAAATCTGACATAGCTTGGAAAGATTTGGCAATTGGATTAAAGTAATTCTTTGGGTGTCTGATTTTGAAGGATCTTTCTGCAAGGATGTTTGGATAACTTTGATCAAGATTTGGATCAGTTTTGATGTCTCCAATGGTAAAGGACAAACTCAAAAAAGACACTCTGAAAGAAATCCCAATAAAGGACAAAGCAAATTTATGGGATACAAGCAAATGATTGACCACTGAATTTGATAATGTTCCCGAAAAGTGTGTATGTTCTGACAGATGTTTGCACTAAGTTTGGAACTTTGAAAAAAACATGCCAAATAGAACTACATAAGGACAGGCTAGTATCAAAATCTTTTCCCACAACTTGGTACCCTGAAAGGGATACATATGGTGAGTAATCTTTAGGTGATCCAAGAAACCACTTGGATCGATCCTTGCACAAAGATTTTGATACCTTCGGGAGTAGATCGGGAAGCCTCTAATTTAACAAATGTTTAGTTTGATCCATGGTGTCCTCCCAATCAGTTTGTACACACGTGACTCACTTAAGAGCCTAGTTGACCATGCTAAAATAGTAGGGATATTCACCTACCTTGGGCTACCATCAACACACATCACCTAAGCTTGAGGGGATGAAGTGAGATTTTGCTCAACACTTTATTTCTATACCGGCCAAGGAAGTACTGGTTTGAAGTCATTCTCCAAAGGGGAAGTTATTTTCTCTCTGGACACACTTCTCTAGAAGTAAAACAAGTGAACTTGTCCAAGTTCAACCTTTTTTACGTCACTTAGCTAACAAGGATTTTGCAGAATTGAAACTCCTAGAATCACACCATGAAGATTTATTTGCCAAATTGATTTAGTGATTCAAATGAAAACTTGAAAATACATGTGTTTATGATTTTGATTTATTCATTCCTTGAAGACAAGAAATATTTAAAGATATTGCAAGTTTTTCTCCTTTATGCATTCAAGATTGAGTTTGCTTTCTAGGATCCTGATTTGAACTTTTGAAATGAAATGCTTTGTTTTCAACTTTAGGAAATTCAATATTGTGTTTTCTTTATAGACTCAAAGAAAATGAATTTTTTTATTTGGACTTTGGTTCACTTCTTTAGATTCATTCAAGAGTTTTTGCTTTAGAATTCAATTTTTAGGCCCAAAAGAAGTGTTCCTAGAGTGCTTTATGCATGTATTTTTTTGAAAACTTTTGAGATATTTCAAAAGAAGTTTTTTTTAACCAAGAACAAAGAATTAGGATTGATTTAGGAAAATTTAGGATAGTTTAGGATAGTTTAGGAACCAAATAGGAATGAAATGCATATTTTTAGTTCTTTTCAAGCATCCAAAATTTGAAGTGTTCCTTGCTTGCATAAAAACCCTAAAACTTTAGATTTGCATGAATGAAGTTATTTTTAACTAAAATAAATTCATTAGAGGTGTGTTTTATTTCTTTAGGATTTATTAGGAATGATTTAGGACTGTTTAGGAAAAAATTGTAGTTTGTTCTATTTAAGGCACTCAAGAGTGAATAGAAGTTCTTTCAAAGCCAAATAAATGAAGTGTTTTGGTCCCTAAACATGAAAAATAGTTAATTACCCTTAATTCATAAGTTTTTTTAGTGATTTAATTTCCTCCAATGATTCCTTGCAAAACATGGGGTTAAAAACTAAAAATTTGCAGTTTCAAGGCACTAGGAGGGCCCAATAAACCCTAAAAACCAACTAGACCCGTGCTTAAGGCCTTACACATGCCCCTTGTTTCCCATAAAAGTAAATATGGTAGGTTATTTTAATGATTTTACTTGTACAAGTTAGGATGAGGGCTCATATGAGTCACCTTGACTCCTGGTACGAGTAAACAAGGCCAGAGGCTTTAAAATAGGCCTAAACTGCATGCAGAGGTCCCATACAAGTATTGGGAATCTCTGGTATGAGTATACATATGTAATAATACAAGAAAATAGAGCCAAGGAGTTTAATCATATGAGAATCCTCCTAGAACAAAATGAGATTTGTCAAAAAGGTGAGTTTTTGGTTTAAAAATCCTTTAAAAATGCAATTTTGAAGGCTTGTGTGGTCCAACTAGGCATGCCAAAATGTGATTAGAGAAAACATAAATTGTTCAAAACAAGCATATAAATTCAAAAAACATCCTAAAATTATATTCCTAGCATATAATAATAACAATTTGCAAGACACTTTAGATAGAGCTTAACGGGAGCACCATGTCACCATTCAATTTGCTCTTGATTTAGGGATGTGGGTGTGACCTTGAAAAACTTGGAGCATGTCCCTAATTAATATTATGAAGGTTTAGGATCAAATATGAACCATGAGAACCCCATAGTGGCACAAAATCAGGTATAGAACACCTGATTTGTCCCTAGAGCCTCAATGAGCCTAATAAAGTTGATTTCTAGATTAAGTTAAGAATGATTATACTAGATTGATTTTAAGCCCAAATATGAGTGTGATGTGATTAAATTATATTAAAAATAATGAAATCAACTATATTAATCCATTAATTCTAAGCTAGGATGTGAGTTATAAATCTTAGAAATGAACTAAAACTAACAATTAGGATTTAAGCTATGATGGTCTAAAAGTAAATTAGCATTACAACACTACTTAATATGATTATGTGAATTCATAGTTTTTCTCTTGGATGTGAGGGTATTTATAGAATTTTAGGAAGGGCTTGGGTTAGGAAGTGGAGTTAGGGTCAGAGTAAGGGTTTGGGGTAGAGTCTGGGGTATGGTTAGGGGTAAGGTTAGATGGATCAGAGTTAAGGGTTGATCACACATGTGTGAGAAACACTAGGGAACCAAGGTGAAAGAGGAGACATGGGCTTCATTATGAGGCTGTAAGAGCCTTAATGAGGGTGTAAGGAGTCATTAATGAGTCTGTAAGGCTCATTAATGAGGGTGTTTGACCAAAAGTGAAAGGAGGGTGGATTAGACTAAGAGGGTTAGGAATCACCCTCTAAGAAGGTTTAGGAAAGATTAGATAGGTTTAGGGTTCTATAGAAGATTATAGGGTTTTAGGCTTTAAATAAATATTTAATTTATTTAAGGATTGTGACATTATTTATCAAACAATGATTCAATAAATAGGGGGAAATCATTTAAATTTGATTTAAATACTTTTGGCTAGGGTTTCTTAATTAAATATCTTTAATTAAAATAGGAGAAGGGATAATGACAATAAAAACTAATTAATTAATTAATAAATGATGATATCATCGGGGGTTTCTGCAAAATAAAATATTTTTATTTTGGAAAAGGCATTTTAGGTGTCTACACACACACACACACACACACATTTATCTTTCTTTGGTGATCTCCTTCAACCTATCTTTGGCATTCATCCTTCATTTTTTTGTTTATATATTTAACACACACACACACACACACACACTATAATACCCACCTCTTTACCACCATTTATGTAAATATGATGCCAACCCTTTCAAGACCACTTTTTATGAATATTAGATCTTCGGTTACATTTAATGATTTAGTGTTATGATACTTTAATCATTTGATTTATATCATG
The DNA here is from genome assembly GCA_027943335.1 of Chamaecyparis obtusa. Taxonomy (NCBI): domain Eukaryota; kingdom Viridiplantae; phylum Streptophyta; class Pinopsida; order Cupressales; family Cupressaceae; genus Chamaecyparis; species Chamaecyparis obtusa. The sequence goes on from BSBK01007876.1 coordinate 241,066, forward strand.
TTAGTTAGATGATGATGGTTATTTATATATGATGATGTTACTTATGTTATGGTTTTTACTAACCCCATACTTGCATGTGTATGGTTGGGGTGTATGTTTTATATTTATGTTTGAGGTTCCTGATGTGGTTGAGGCATGAAGTCATAGTTACTTGCTTGTGAGATCCATATGATCAGTTGATCCCTGCCATTGTATATTATATATGTATACATGTATGTACACACTCATCTTTTATGCAAGATTTCATGTATCAAGCATTAACTTCCCTGAATTGCCAAGATGAGCATGCTCTATCACATTATCGCAATGGTAAGAAAGGGGAGATAGCATCCAGGTCTAAATCCCAACCTAAGTAATTTATTATCTTGAAATAGTGGACACGTATCTGTTAATATGATTTAGAACAAAAAAGAGGGGGGTGAATCAATTGTTCTCAGGTACAGATGTATAAAATAAACTTTCAAACTTTTCAACAACTCAAATCTAACAACCAACAACTACTCAGTCATTACAGAATGCATATTCGAAACATATAATAGTGCAATCTACTATCCAATAGTATTTAACTTTCAAAACATAGAAATGTTCAAACCAAAACATTCACACAAGCATTAACACCAGGATTTATAGTGGAAACCCAATTTGGGAAAAACAACTTTGTAACATGCTACTAATATTTTCTCTCATCTAAAGTGAGCTCTGTGAAAAGCCAACCCTGTCAAAGGTTTACAAACACACTTCTAGGTGTGACCCAGTTAAAGGATTTCAACCACCCTATTAGGAGTGCGCCTTGTTAAAGGACTTAAGTACATTCCATTAGAATGCAACCTTGTTCAAAGGATTTATACAATGACTGTTAGGTCAACCTTGATTAAAGGATTTAAAATGATACAATGGTTAGAAAGTAACAACAGTGTTTGATATGAAAACATACAACTCACTTTGCAAATAATAGATCCAATTCTTACAAATATATGTTGGCTTACTGGCTATGATCCATTTTCATCTCCATCACTGATCTTCTCGAAAATCCCTTCAAGCAATCACAACTCCTTCTCCTTTAGCCTTTTCTTCTTATTTAGTCAATAAAAACAACAACAACTTCAACATACTTACTTCAACCTCACACTTAGGTTTCCTTAATACATCTTCGATAGGTCGATCTAACTTTTGCCACTTAATCTCCTCCGTAGATCTTAGGTTTAGGTTAGATTCATCAAATCCTTCCAACATTATGTTCTTCATCCATCCTTCTAGAAACATCTCAAATCTCTTTATGGAATAATAATAAAATGGTTTAGAGTGCATTAAATACTTCCATACATTCAATAAATAAAGTCAACATGATTTACATAATCCAAGAATTCAACTATGTCGGCTAGGAATCTGAATTCTTCCTCAAATGTAAATTACTAGCACTCGATCAATATTGTGTTCAACTCCTTGGTCATCACTGGGTAGCCCGGTCACCATTGAAACTGTTTCCTTGGCTAATACTGTCTTTCTCAGCAATAAACTGATGTTCGGTCAACATTGAATTTACTCAACATATACACTGGCTCAGTCGACACTAACATCACTCAGCTTAAATTAGATTTCTTCAATTTTTCTTGGTTAAGCCTACTTGTTTAGTCTTACTTCTTACTTATATAAGCAATGCATTATCTTATCATTGTGCCACATAATCAAGTAATCATTAAAGTATCAAGATAACTCAACCTTTCCTTAGGTGCTATTGTTATCACCTTGCCCTAATCCTTCTCAACAATCAAATAGATATAGTACTTTCTTAGATAGCAACAATCTTATCAGTTAAGGTTTGACATAAATGACAATACAAAAATTTCTTCAATTGCAGTTTCCAACAATCTCCCTCTTTGGCATTAATGGAAACACCATATGAATAACACATAAATCACCAACCAATCCAAAACTTGTATGTTCATCATAGATATTTATAATATCCTTAGCTTCATTCTGATTATGAATTTCTTAGCCTTGCTTGCATGACCATCCACACAGTAACTTCCACTTAATTTCTTATGTGTTCCTTTCCTCTGAATCTCTCCCTCTTACTTGATCTTTCCATGAAATCTTACAATGTGTTTGTGTTTTCATCTTATTCATCTCCCTCTTTGACAATAATTCCAAAGCAAAAACTAAAACATACATCTTTTAGATGTAGATGTCATCTTGTTAGTTCTGTAACAATATTTCTCCCTCTATCATCTTTGCTTATGACTGATTATCAACTTTGTTGTACTTTTCACAACTCTTGGCTACTCCTAAAGTGTGACCTTTTTCTGCATCAATTTGTCAGTAACTTCCACTTAATCTCTCATGTGTTCCTTTCCTCTGAATCTCTCCCTCTTACTTGATCTTTCCATGAAATCTTACAATGTGTTTATGTTTTCATCTTATTCATCTCCCTCTTTGACAATAATGCCAAAGCAACAACTAAAACATACATCTTTCAGATGTAGATGTCATCTCGTTAGTTCTATAACAATATTTCTCCTTTTGCCATCTTTGCTTATGATTGATTATCAGCTTTGTTGTACTTTTCACAACTCTTGGCTGCTCCTAAAGTGTGACCTTTTTCTACATCAATTTGTTAGATACTCTTTGGAGCACATTTGATGCAGTGCTCCTAGCTTGACTAGGCAGCCTCAGTGAGGGGAATAACCCCTAATTTGCCTCTCAGATATTCATGAGCTTCTTTAGGTAAGGCTTTAGTGAATATGTCTGCTAGTTGTTCCTTAGTATTCACATATTCCATTCTGACCTCTTTATCTTGTACCAATTCCCTCAAGTAATGATACTTGATGGTGATATGTTTGGTCTTTGTGTGCATCACTAGGTTCTTAGATATGTTGATAGCACTTGTGTTGTCACAGTAGATGACAACTAGTTTAGTGATCTCTTCTTTCATGCCTATCAACAATTGCTTTGTCTATACCAAGTTTGAACAGTTCACTGCTATAGCCACATACTCAGCTTTAGCTATAGATTGGGAAATGCAATTTTGTTTCTTGCTTGTCTAGGAAACTAATCTTTGTCCAAGAAAGAAAGCTCCACCACTAGTACTCTTTCTATCATCCACATTTCCTGCCCAATCTACATCAATATAGACTCTCAATTCAAATCTTTCATGCTTCTTATAGTACAATCCATAATCTGCAGTCCCTTTTAAATATCTCATTATCCCTTTTATAGCCATCATATGAGTTTCCTTAGGATTGGTAGAGAATCTTGCCACAATCCCAACTACTAGAGAAATATCTAGTTTGTTGTGAACAACATACTGCAGTTTTCCAATCATGGACCTATAGAAAGTGTGGTTTACTTCAGCAACATCATCATTTTTAGACAATTTTTTTCCAGTAGCCATGGGAGTATTTACTGGCCTTGAATCCTCCATACCAAAGGTTTTTAGTATCTCATTAACATATTTATACTGGGTAATGAAAATACCTTTCTCCATCTGATATACTTGTAAACCAACAAAGAATTTTATCTCCCCAAACATTGACATTTCAAATTCAATTTGCATTTCATTTGAAAATTTCTTACACGGGGCATCTTTTCCACCAAATATAATATCATCTACAAAAATCTTAGCTAACAAGATTCCTTTACCTTCTTCATCTTTCATGTACAGATTTCTGGTGTCATTTGTCCTTGAGAATCCAATTTGTATCAAGTAATGGTGCAACCTCTCATACCATGCTCTGGGGGCTTGCTTTAGTCCATACAGTGCCTTATTCAGTTTGCAAACCATGTGTCTCTTGTTTGGATCAAAAAATCCTTTAGGTTGTTCAATGTACACTTCTTCTAATATACCATTTAAAAATGTAGACTTGACATCCATTTGGTATACCTTGAAATCTTTGTAGGCAGCATATGCAAGTAGAGTTCTCACTCCTAATCTTGCTACAAGGGAAAATGTCTCCCCATAAGCTATTCCTTCTTCTTGCATGTAGCCTTTGCATACCATCCTTGCTTTTTTCCTTGTGATTTGTCCATGTTCATTAAGCTTATTTCTGAATACCCATTTTGTTCCAATGACATTTTTGTTTTCTAGTCTCGGCACCAGGGTCCAGGTATCATTCTTCTCTATTTGGTCTATCTCCTCATTCATGGCTTGGATCCAGTCTTTATTTTCTAGTGCCTCCCTTGTTGTCTTAGGCTTGAATTCATACAGTAAACATGTAGGGTCTCTTAACTTGCTTCTGGTCAGAACTCCAGTTTCTTTGTCTCAAATGATTTGTTTAGGCTTGTGATGTCTCCTTACATTATGTGCCGAAAAAGGTTCTGCTTTCTTTTCTCCTTGCTCTTTAGGTTCTGCAATAAGATTGTCAGATTCAGCTTCTGAATGCTCGACAACCTCTTCCTGATACTTGACAACATCCTCTAGTCACTCGACATTATCTTCTTATCACTCGACATTATTTTCCTAATGCTCGACATTGCTTACTCGAGACTCTGCATTAGGTGCAAGTTTGACACTTGCCTCTCCTTCTTCTATATAGACAAAAGATCTATAATATTTTGGTTCTCTCTTGCTCTCTTGTTCATTTTTCTCTGCATATTCGTCAACCTTGACATTTACACTTTCCACAATTTTGTTAGTGTTAGAGTTCAAATGCTTGTAAGCTTTACTCTTTGTGGAATAACCTAGGAATATGCCCTCATCAATTTTAGCATCAAACTTTCCATTTCTCTTATCTTTTAGTATATAGCATTTGCTCCCAAAAATTCTAAAGTACTTTACATTAGGTGCATACCCGTGCCATAACTCATAAGGTGTAATATTTGTACCATTTTTTATCTGTACTTAGTTTAGGGTATAAACAACTATAGTTACAGCTTCTATCGAGTACTTTTGTGCAACATTCTTCTCGATCATTAGTGTTCTTGCACAATCCATGATAGATTTGTTCCTTCTCTTTGCTATATTGTTATGTGGAGGTGTTCTAGGTATAGACATCTATCTCTTGATTCCTCTATCATTGCATAATAGATTGAACTCATTTGATATGAATTCTCCACCTCGGTCAGATCATAGACACTTCAGGTTCCTACCTATCTCCCTTTTAACCTTAGCCAAATACCACTTAAAAAATTGAAATGCATCAAAATTTTCTTTTAAAAACATTACAGTCATCATTCTGGTGTAATCATCAACAAACAGAATAAAATATCTAGCACCATAATAGCTTTGTACACCCATAGGTCCACAAAGGTCAATATGAACCAAATCTAAAGCATTTTCAGAAGTAAAAGTCTTTCTCTTGAAACTAGACTTTGTCATCTTACCCAACTGACATTGTTTGCACATTACATTATCAGGTTTCTTCAATATCAGTAGTCCTCTTACTTTATTCTTTTTACTAATATCTACCATATTGTCAAAGTTAACATGACATAGCCACTTATGCCATAACCATATATCATCAAGTTGTGCAATCAAACATGTCTCTTCAGATAGGTCTAGATAGAACAAATTACCTCTTGTCTATTCTCCACTTCCAATCAGTTCACCAGTGGCATCAAATATTTTAGCCTTCCTGTGATGAAATCCCACTCAGTAGCCAATGCTATTAAGCTGTGCAACACTTAGCAGATTATAGTTAAGACCCTCAACCCAATAAGCATTTTCACAAGTGATCTTATCGGTCAACTTAATCAATCTTTTACCCTTAATAGGACATGGTGTATCATTACCAAATTTAACACTTCTACCTTTGTAATGATCTGGGGTATCAAACTTACTTTTGTCACCAATCATGTGGTGAGAGAAACCACTATTAATAATCCACTTATCATTTTTGTTCACATAGGATACAAGTGCAATTTTCTCATCTTCATCACACTCATCTTTCATAGCAACATAGACTACTTCAATTTCAAAATCATCACTATTAGTGTCAGTTTCTTCTTTAGCAATATAGCAAAATTTCTTACCTTTATCTTTGTAGTCCTTGTACCTTTGGTAACCTTTGTCTTCTCTCTTATCTTTGTGCTTGCTATCTCTTTCCTCATCCTTGTTATCCCTATCAGGACATCTTGTAGCTATATGACCAACTTTTTTACATGAGAAGCATATGATAGGGAGTTTACCTTTATACTTGCCTTTTCCCCTTTTCAATCTTCTGGCCATAAGAGCTTCAAGATCCTCTAGTTTTTCATCAGAAGTGTCACTATCACTTTCACTCTCATTGATGCATCTTTCCTTTTCTTTCTTAGACTTGTTCAAAACCAATTGTGACTTGAATGCAGATTCAACATTAGCAACAGTGAAGTTATCATAATTAGAAAGCTCAAAAGTAGTAAGCTTACCAACAAGACTTTCCAGAGTAAGAGCATTACCAGGGTTACATCTAGATTCTTGAATTGCTGAAATTTTGATGGCATAAATAGGACGCAAAGTTCTCAAAACTTTTCCAATAATAGTCTCATCATCAATAGTTCCATTAGCTCCTCTAATATCATTTACAACTTCTTTTATCCTACCACAATATTTAACAATATTCTCACCTTCTTGCATTTTCATTTCATCAAATTTACCTCTCAAGCTTTTAGCTTTTTCCCTTAGTACATTTATGTCACCACCATAGATGTTTGCAAGAGTGTCCCTTACTTGCTTTGCATTTGTGCAATCTTTGATGTTGTCAAATTCATGATAGCTTAAGGTAGATGTAATCTCCAACATTGCTTGATTGTGCTCTTGTTTAGCTCTCATTTCCTCAGTAGTTAGAGGTGCAATAGGTGTAATATAGTTATGCTAAATATAATAATTTGCTGAGTCACCAATACCAACTAGGTGTAGTTTCATCAGACTCTTCCGTGCATGGAAGTTCTCCTTATTTAGCTTTGGTACCTCCTTCTTATACATCCTGATCATTTACTTCAAGTACCTTTAAACTTATTCTCTGTAAGCACCAATAACTCTGATACCAATTGTTAATATGATTTAGAACAATAGAGAGGGGGGGTGAATCAGTTGTTCTCAGGTCCAGATGTATAAAATAAACTTTCAAACTTTTCAACAATTCGAATCTAACAACCAACAACTACTCAGTCATTACCGAATGCATATAAAAAACATATAACAGTGCAATCCACTATCCAATAGTATTTAACTTACAATACATAGAAATGTTCAAACCAAAACATTCACACAAGCATTAACACCAGGATTTATAGTGGAAACCCAATTTGGGAAAAACCACTTTGTAACATGCTACTAATATTTTCACTCTTTTGAAGTGAGCTCTATGAAAAGCCAACCCTGTCAAAGGTTTACAAACACACTTCTAGGTGTGACCCGGTTAAAAGATTTCAACCACCCTGTTAGGAGTGCACTTTGTTAAAGGACTTAAGTACATTCCATTAGACTGAAACCTTGTTTAAAGGATTTATACAATGACTATTAGGTCAACCTTAATTAAAGGATTTAAGCTGATACAATGGTTGGAAAGTAATAGCAATGTTTGATATGAAAACATACAACTCACTTTGAAAATAACAAATCCAATTCTTACAAATATATGTTGGCTTACTGACTCTGATCCATTTTCATCTCCATCACTGATCTGCTAAAAAATCCCTTCAAGTAATCACAACTCCTTCTCCTTCAGCCTTTTCTTCTTATTTAGTCAATAACAACAACAACAACTCCAACATACTTACTTCAACCTCACACTTAGGTTTCCTTAATACGTCTTCGATAGGTCGATCTAACTTTTACCACTTAATCTCCTTCGTAGATCTTAGGTTTAGGTCAGATTCATCAAATCCTTCCAACATTATGTTCTTCATCCATCCTTCTAGAAACATCTCGAATCTCTTTATGGAATAACAATAAAATGGTTTACAGTGCATTAAATACTTCCATACATTCAATAAATAAAGTCAACATGATTTACATAATCCAAGAATTCAACTATGTCAGCTAGGAATCTGAATTCTTCCTCAAATGTAAATTACTGACGCTTGGTCAATACTATGTTCAACCCCTCGGTCATCACTGGGTAGCCCGGTCACCACTGAAACTATTTCCTCGGCTAATACTGTCTTTCTCGCAATAAACTGATGTTCGATCAACATCGAATTTACTCGGCATATACACTGGCTCGGTCGACATTAACATCACTCGACTTAAACTAGATTTCTTCACTTTTGCTCGGTTAAGTCTACTTGTTTAGTCTTACTTCTTACTTAGATAAGCAATACATTATCTTATCATTGTGCCACATAATCAAGTACCCATTGAAGTATCAAGATAACTCAACCTTTCCTTAGGTGCTATTGTTATCACCTTTTCCCTAATCCTTCTCAACAATCAAATAGATATAGTACTTTCTTAGATAGCAACAATCTTACTAGTTAAGGTTTGACATCAATGACAATACAACAATTACTTCAATTGCAGTTTCCAATAGTATCTTATTGCTACCTTTGAATTCATCAAGGTGACATAAATTTGTGAACCCTCCTTTTTGTGCTTGATTATCATATTTTGATATATATAGTCAGTTTCTTCAGGTTTGCATGCCTGTAGGTTTGATGGGATTTTGTGTTAAAATTGATAATAGATTTAATTAAAGTTAATTATGTGATTAATTAATTGAATGTTATAAATATGGAATTTTTAAATATAAGGGAGTTTAATTAATGAGAATTAATTAAATACTTATTTTAATAAAGGGGTTTAATTAAAAAGGCTAACTATGGGAAATTGGGATTTAATTGAATATTAAATCCAATTTGAGAATTAAAGATAAACTAATGTAATTAATATTTACAATGTTGGGTGCATATTTAAAATATGCTAAGAAATAATAAATCTAATTAATTGTGATTATGTAATTTAATTGTGCATTCAATTTATTAAATCAATTAAGAATTCTAAATTAAAGTTGAGTTAAAAGTTATTATTTGGAAAGTGCATATAATTATTATTATAATAAATTAATTACGCAAAAGAGAATTGATAAAAACAAAGTTAGGAGTTGAGTTATAATTCTTGATTGTGAGTTGCATGTTTGGCTTCGGTTTGCTGGGTTTTCTTTATTAGAAATTCTTTTGGTCATTATTGGGGACACAAGTTTTAGGTAGACAGGTTTTCAGATTTTTGGGATTGAAGAAATTTGTAAAAGCTTAGGAGTATTTTAGAATTCTTCAAGTTTTCAATTTTGTTGTTGTGATTCAAATTTGCTTGTGATTTCAAGGTAGGGTTTGCATCCTTCTGTAATCTTTCCATTCAAAAAGATTATCTTCATGCTTGCCAAGTTGTATTTGAATTTGTGTGTTGAAATTATGAATTTGGTTTTTGCTGTGAGTTTGAGGAAAATGATTACTTTCTAGATTTTCATTATTTTTATAGATTGGGAAAAGGAATTTATTATTATTTTCATGTAGAAATTTTGGGTAAAAGACTCAGATCGAAGAAACCCTTGTGTCAAATTTGAGAAATCTATGTTATATTAAAATTGCCAAAACCCTAGAGTTGTTCTTGAGAAAATCCTAGACACAAATAACTAAGAAAAAATAAATTGAAGGGGGGGGGGTTCTCTCCCCCAAACCCCCTCGACAGCTCAAGGTTGTCGCTTGCAGCAGTTGAGCTACCATTGCAGCTCATGCTACCCATGACAACAATGGGGGTGGGGCTCGTGTTTCCCCCCAATTAAAAGTTAAAATAATAATAATAATAATAAAATAACATTTAAACTTTTTTAATATTTAATATTAATTTATTTAATAGTTAAAATATTACATGTTTATATTTATTAATTAATAATATTGATTAATATTTAAGGGTAATTTATAATGCAATTTTAGTGTGTGTGTATATATATATATATATATATATATATATATATATATATATATATATATATATATATATATATATATATATATATATATATATATATATATATATATATATATATATATATATATATATATATATATATATATATATATATATATATATTGTAATACCCCAAAAATGGGCTATAGGTTCATTAACCTCTTACATCTTCAAATCGATCGAAATTGACATCAAAGTCCTAACCTAAGGCACATTTGCACATCAAATCATCAAAATCTAATTGATTATCCTAAATTCTGCATCAGAGAATATTCCTTGAATATTCTTAATTTATCCTAATTATCTTTGATTTAATAATTATTTGGCGATACATCATATTTATCCTAAAATTTGATTAATTGAATATTCTGAATATTTAATTAATTAGATTTAATTTTGCCACTTGATTATTTAATTAGATTTAATTCTATTTATTCCTAAATTGTATTATTTAATTTTGACAATAAATCTAAAATCTCACGACTAATTGATTGAATTCTTATTTAATTAATTAATGTCAATTGCTAATATTTAATAATATTATTTTGAATAAAAGTTTGATTTAATAATTGATTAACCCATAAATCAATTGTTTTAAATTTAAAATCAGTTAAGTTGAGAATAAATCACTTTATTCATTAAATTAATTTATAATTAAATCATGCACAATCAGAAAAGTAGTCAACTAGAAATTAACAACCAATTTTAAATTTAAACTCAACATCTGATGATGAGTTGAAATTTGATCTAAACTCTATTTTGAGTTAAAAACTGCTTTTGCATGATTTTTGTGAGTTAATTATCTCTGATTTCTTGATAACTCAAAAATCAACCTGAGTTTATCAAGAGTGATTTATGGCTTTTCTCAATGCATCCTCAAGCCCTAGGTTTCTATAAAAACAAGGCTCAGCTCTTCATCTCATCATCTCTCGAATTTGCACAATTACTCTAGCGAATTTACAACTGAAGAACAAAGCTTTTGCGAAAGGCAATTTTGTGAGATCATTTCATAGTTTTTCATAGATTTTACATACTTTTGCATTCATCTTCATAGCATTGTTAGATTAATTGCATATCAATTTCATACATTCTAGATTAGATTCATTCAAGTTTTTCATCCTATTGCATAGAAAATACAAAAAAATAGATTAATCTACATTCATACAGTTTTTCATTCTTTTGCATTCAAATCCTTTGTTTAGGTGTTGCGTTGCCACTGATCTTGATTTCAATATGAGAACATCATACTCGCACCTACTAGAAGGCAGTAAATCGCCTGGTTAGCTTAGTTTCATTTATATTGCAGATTTAGATTTTGCTAACCTCTAATGTTTTACTGAAGTGTTGTGTCCGCAGCTAGGTACAATTTTCACACACACACACACACACACACACACATATCAGATGGCTATAATCAATTTAATTATAATATATTTAGTAATTATTTTTAATAAATTAATTTATATCAGGGATTTTATAAATTAATTTATAGAGGTTCGTTAAAAAAAAGGTTGTAGTTATATTAAAATTTAATTATAATGTTATTTACTATTTTACTCAATAAGTTAATTTGTATAAAGAGTATTAGAAATTAATTTAGAAAAGTTAAATTCATATATTGTTAATGAAATTAGTATCTACATTTAACCCAACAATGAATATTATGTTATTAATCAAATCAGCTATGACTTAAGATTATTGAAGTTAATAACATTAAATAATCTATTTTGATAAGGCAATAAATACATTTCATTTGCGTGTGTGTTTTATGTCATGGTGTTTTGTGGTAGAGGTTTTTGTTTAGTTAGTTTTGATTCTGATTAATTGATCATGTGAGTAGAGTATGCCCTAGGTGGGATTTTTTCTTTCAAACTAAAAATTATTTTACGGATTTATGTCTTTTATACTTTGGGTTTATGCGGTGGAAAATTTACAACCATTTGATGTCAGAATTATGTGAGGGTTATTTTGGGTATCTCTATGATGTGATGTCATGTTTCTTTTAAGTCTTGATCATTACTCTATTTGACCTTGAGGAGGTGACGACTATTATGTTGTTGAGATTTTTTACTTGGTCACCTTGTTTCTTTTATTGTGGTTGATCTATATATGAAGTGATGGTCTTTGATTATGTTATTACTCCAGGTTGGAGAGTGAAGTCATTGATGAATTCCTCTTGAGTTTAATTTATCTTGCGATATGATAACCATGTTATTTGAAAATTGATTTATTATAATGTCCAGTATGGGATGGATAGTTTGGATCCTTGTATAGGATGATATATTATTTGTTATGCTCCAACACTTGTCTTTGATGACACTCATGGTTTACCGATTTACAAGAAGTCTTTTATGGTTTTGGTTGTTTTTTCTCTTTGGTTATTTTACTAGGATCATGAAGGTAGGTTATCTGGGATCATAGAGGGGAAGTAGCTTACTTTGGAGGTGACAGAGCCCTAAAGTGGTTTCCTGGGTATCCTTTTTAAGTTGACTTAATAAGTGATAACTTAATAAATTTATTGAGAGAAAACATTAATAAGATAATTGTGCCTCGCCCATGCCTTGAGTGCTGGTATAGGCTAGGATAGGAGTGGAAGAAGATGTTTTCCTATCTAGAGAGACGTTGAGGTTTGGCATAGTTGGTTTTTCTTATTTGTATGAAAGGATTACTGATACCACATATGGTCACTTGGGCATCAAAGTCTAGAGAGGGTGCTAGGATGAAGTCCAAGCATTATATGTATGCGATGACACTTTACTATATATGTCCAACTTCCTACGTTGCATTTGGTACACCTGATTTATGTCTTGATCATTTATTTTTAATAATATTATAACTATTACTACCATTTTATATTATGTACCCTCGCATTAGTTTTTCTTGTTTTGGATGTTTCCTTGATTGGGGCTTGGTGTCATCTCCTCAACATGGTGGGAGTGGAATTCTTGGTTCCACGTGGTCAGGTGGGAGTGGTTCTATTACCATTGAGATCCAATGTTTGTGACTTCATGCTTGGATGATCGTTGATGTTTCTTCTATCTTCTTATTCATTGCTTGGAGACTTTATTACTGTCATCATGAGATGTATATCTTATATTCCATTTTATGTTTTGGTTAGTGACATTGATTCTAGAGATGTATATATATTTGTATTGTGTTATAGTTATTCCTACGCCATATGTAGTGGAAGATGTACTATCTTGAATACTATGATGGATTAGTCTATATGTTGGTGTAGTTACCTTTGATTACTTCTAGCTGACACTTTAAGCACTTGATTTGGCTCAAGTCCTTCCTTCCCACCAAATCCTCTTTCTTCTATTTCTTACCCCCATAGGCAATGTCCTTTCTTGTTGTCCTTTGAAGCTTACTAATTAGGGATAGATTATGCTCCTCCTTGTTTAGTGTTGCAATAGTCTCCATTCTCATCCCCTCCTGGATTAAGTCCTCCCATAGCTTCTCATAGGTGGGAAGCTTTTATTGGACACAAACCCCCCCATAAGATTCTATAGGCCCCCAGGTTGCCAAGAAGAGTACCCATTTAATGCTATGGGTATTCACTCTTAACCCTGGACCTTCTCTCCAACTGCTTGTTGATCATAGATGTAATGGATGCATCTTTTTATTCAATTGAAATGAATATGTTAGCTTACTTTATGATTTTTGTTCTTTTCATTATGATTAAGTAAAGGATTAGGAATACTTCAATTTGGGTTCTAAAATGAACCTAAGATATATCATGTGATTATGTTTTGGATGGTACTTAGTAGATTAGTTAACTTATACATAATTCTATGTCATGGAACCCTTGAGACTTGTAATTTGTAAATAAGTTACATTTAAATGAGTATGTGTTGTCTTAAGTTATATTACTTTCACATTGTTATTCATTTTTTATTGTAAAATCTTAAGAAAAAAATCATTTAGTAAACTTAGTAACATGTTTTAGGTTAAATTCTCCTAGGTTCCCTAGCGGGGTGTTACACTTGGTATCAGAGCCCATGTTTCTACACTGGGAACTCTGGGGATTTATATGCCCATTAGGTGTCTAATTGTTTAAATTGAAACAAAAACATAGACACATAAATCTTGTATTTGAGAACCATTATATTACAACTAAAAATTTATGTCTTTGCTTTCTCTTAAGATTCTTTGAGATATCACTTTGTCTATTGATTCTCATAGGTGAAATTGGGACCTACTTGTTAATATGATTTAGAACAATAGAGAGGGGGGGTGAATCAATTGTTCTCAGGTCTAGATGTATAAAAACAATCTTTAAACTCTTCAAAAAATTAGATCTAATAACCAACACCTACTCAGTCATTACTAATTGCATAACAAAAACATATAACACTGTAGTCCACTTATCCAATAGCATTTAACTTGTAAAACACCGAAATGTTCAAACCAAAACATTCACACAAGTATCAACACCAGGATTTATAGTGGAAACCCAATTTGGGAAAAACCACTTTGTAACATGTTACTATTATGTTCACTCTTCTAAAGTGAGCTCGGTGAAAAACCAACCCTATCAAAGGTTACAAACACACTATCAGGTGTGACCCGGTTAAAGGATTTAAACCACTTTGTTAAAAGTGTGCCTTATTATGGGACTTACATACACTCATTAGAATGCAACCTTGTTCAAAGGATTTATACCTATGACTATTAGGTCAACCTCTTTTAAAAGGATTTTGACTGTTACAATGGTTAGAAAATAACAGTAATATTGATCTGAGAAACATACAACTCACTTTGCAAATATCAGATCTAATTTCGTACACATATGCTGGCTTACTGATTGTGAACCTTTTCCATCTCCATCACTGATCTGCTCGGAACCCTTCAAGTGATCACAACACTTCTCCTTCAACCTTTTCTTCTTAGACAATCAATAACATCAACAATACTTCCAACATCCACTTCTTTTCCTTCTTTTCAATCTCTCACTCAGGTTTCCTTAATACTACCTCTATTAGATCAATACATCTTTTGTTGCTTAATCTCCTTCATAGATCTTAGGGTTAGGTCAGATTCATTGAATCCATCCTACATTATGTTCTTCGGCTATCCTTTTAGAAATATATCGAATCTTCTTAAAGATTTACAATAAAACATTTTATAGTGCATTAAATGCTTTCATACAATCAATAAATAAAGTCAACACATTTTACATAATCCAAGAATTCAATGATGTCAGCTGGAAATCTGAATTCTTCACCAAATGCAAAATACTGATGCTCAGTCAATACTGTGTCCAACTTCTCAGTCTTCTCTGGAAAGCTCGATCACCACATAAACTATTTCCTCAGCTAACACTATCTTCCTCGACAATTAACTGGTGTTCGGTCAACACTGATTTTACTCGGCACTCACTAGCTTGGTCGACACAAACAACACTCGGCTTAAGCTAGATTTCTTCACTTTTGCTCGGTTAAGCCTACCAGTTTAGTCTTCATTCTTACTTAGATAAACAATACATTGCCTTATCATTATGCCACATAATCAAGTACTCATTGAAGTATCAAGATAACTCAACCTTTCCTTAGGTGCTATTGTTACCAACCTTGCATATCCCCTTAGCAACACTCAAATAGATATAGTACTTTCTTAAATAGCAATAGTCTTACTAGTTAAGGTTTGACATCAATGAGAATACAACAATTGCTTCAATTGCAGTTTCCAATAATCTCCCTCTTTGGCATTGATGGCAACACCATATGAATATCACATGAATTACCAACCAATCGAAAAACTTATCTATCCATCAGAGAAATTTATAATATCCTTAGCTTCATTTTGATATAGAATCAATTAGCCATGCTTAACTATCCATTGAATTTCTCCCACTATCTTGATCTTCTCATTCTGTGTATTCATCTATCATCATCTCCCTCTTTGACAAAAATACGAAAGCAACAACAAAAACATACATCTTGCAGATGTAGATATCATATTTTTAGTTCAGTAGAATATTTCTCCCTCTGTCATCTTGCTTATGACTTATTCTAACTTTGCTGCACTCTTCACAACTCTAGGTTGCTCCTAAAGTGTGACCTTTCTCTGCATCAATTTGTTAGATGTTCTTTGTAGCACACTTGATGCAGTGCTCCTAGCTTGACTAGGTAGCCTCAGTTAGAGGAAGGACCCCTAATTGAATTCTTCGGTATTCATGAGCTTCTTCAGGTAAAGGTTTAGTGAATATATCTACTAATTGTTCCTTGGTATTCACATATTCCATGTGGACCTCTTTATCTTGTACCAGTTCTCTCAAGTAATGATACTTGATGGCAATGTGTTTGGTCTTTGTGTGCATCACTGGGTTTTTAGAGATGTTGATAGCACTTGTGTTGTCACAAAAGATGACAACTAGTTCAGTGATTTCTTCTTCCATGCCTACCAATAATTGCTTTATCCATATCAAATTTGAACAATTCACAGCTACAACCACATACTCAGCTTCAACAGTAGATTGGGAAATGCAATTTTGTTTCTTGCTTGTCCAGGAAACTAATCTCTGTCCAAGAAAGAAAGCTCCACCACTAGTACTCTTTTTCTCATCTACATTTCCTGCCCAATTAGCATCTGTATACACTCTCAATTCAAATTTGTCATGCTTTTTGTAGTACAATCCATAGTCAGCAGTTCCCTTCAAATATATCATGATTCTTTTAACCTCCATCATGTGAGTTTCCTTAGGATTGGCAAAAAATATTGCCACAATCAAAATAGCTAATGCAATATCTGGTTTTCTATGTACAACATACTGTAGCTTTCCGATCATAGATCTATAAAAATTCTGGTTAACTTCTACAACATCATCATTCTTAGACAACTTCTGTCCAGTAGCCATGGGAGTATTTACTGGCCTTGAATCTTCCATACCAAAGGTTTTCAGCATCTCATGAACATATTTAGACTGGGTGATGAAAATTCCTTTCATCATCTGATATACTTGCAAACCAACAAAAAAATTGATCTCC
This sequence comes from Chamaecyparis obtusa, assembly GCA_027943335.1. Taxonomy (NCBI): domain Eukaryota; kingdom Viridiplantae; phylum Streptophyta; class Pinopsida; order Cupressales; family Cupressaceae; genus Chamaecyparis; species Chamaecyparis obtusa. The sequence continues at coordinate 257,935 of BSBK01007876.1, forward strand.
CCAAACATACTCATTTCAAATTCAGTTTACATTTCATTTGAGAATTTCTTACACAAGGCATCTTGTCCATCAAATATAATATCATCTATAAAGATCTTGGCTAACAAGATTCCTTTGCCTTCTTCATCTTTCATGTACAGATTGCTTGTGTCATTTTTCCTTGAGAATCTAATTTGTATTAGGTAGTTGTGCAATCTCTCATACCATGCTTTGGGAGCTTGTTTTAGTCCATATAGTGCTTTATTTAGTTTGCAAACCATGTGTCTTCTGTTTGGATAAACAAATCCTTCTGGCTGTTCAATATATACTTATTCTTCTAATATACCATTTAAAAATGCAAACTTGACATCCATTTGGTATACCTTGAAATCTTTATAGGCAACATATGCAAGTAGAGTTCTGACTCCTTCCAATCTTGCTATAGGGGCAAATGTTTCCCCATAATCTATTCCTTCTTCTTGTGCGTAGCCTTGGCATATCAGCCTAGCCTTGTTTCTTGTGATTTGACCAAGTTCATTCAACTTATTACGAAATACCCACTTTGTCCCAATGACATTCTTATCTTTTGGTCTCAGCACCAGAGTCCAGGTATCATTCTTCTCTATCTAGTCAATCTCTTCAGTCATTGCTTCTATCCAGTCTTCATTTTCTAATGCCTCCTTTGTTGTCTTAGGCTCATATTGACATAGTAAACATGTTGGATCTCTTATCTTGCTTCTAGTATGAATTCTAGTATCTTTATCTCCAATAATCTGTTTAGCTTTGTGATATCTCCTTACATATTATGCTAGAATAGGTTCTACTCTTATTTCATTTGGCTCATCAGGTTCACCAACAAGATTGTCAGATTCAAATTCTGAATGCTTGGCAACCTCTTCCTGATACTTGACAACTTCTTCTTGTCGCTTGACACATTCTTCTTCTCTCTTGGCATTGTTATCCTGATGCTTGGCATTGCTTACCCGAGACTCAGCATCAGGTGCAAGTCTGTCACTTGCCTCTTCTTCCTCTATATACACAAAAGATCTATAATCTTCTAGTACTCTATTACTGTCAGCTTCATTTTTCTCTGCATACTCATCAACTTTGACATTCACACTTTCCACAATTTTGTTAGTGTTAGAATTCAAACACTTATAAGCTTTACTTTTTGTGGAATAGCCTAGGAATATACCCTCATCACTTTTAGCATCAAATTTTCCATTCCTACTATCCTTCAATATGTAGCACCTACTTCCAAAAATTCTAAATTACTTTACATTCAGTGCATACCCATGCCATAATTAATAAGGTGTTCGATTTGTACCTTTTTTGATCTGTACTCAGTTAAGAGTATAAACAACTGTACTTACAACTTCTTTCCAATACTTTTATGTAAAATTCTTTTCAATCATTAATGTCTGTGCACAGTCCAAGATAGATCTATTCCTTCTCTTTGCTATACCATTTTGTGGAGGAGTTCTAGGTGCAGACATCTATCTTTTGATCCCTTTATCATTGCAAAATAGATTAAACTCATTTGATGTAAATTCTCCACCTCAGTCAGATCTCAGACACTTCAATTTTTTACCTGTCTCTTTTTCAACCTTAGCCACATACCACTTAAAGAATTGAAAAGCATTAGATTTTTCTTTTAAGAACATTACATGCATCATTATGGTATAATCGTCAACAAATAAGATAAAATATCTAGCACCACAATAGCTTTGTACACCCATTGGTCCACAAAGGTCAGTATGAACCAAATCTAAGATATTCTCAGAAGTAAAGGTTTTTCTCTTGAAACTAGACTTAGTCATCTTACCCAATTGACATTCTTTGCACATTACATTCTCAAGTTTCTTCAATCTAGGTAGACCTCTCACTTTCTTTTTCTTTCTAATTTCTACCAGATTATCAAAGTTAACATGATATAGCCACTTATGCCATAACCAAATATCATCAAGTTGTGCAATCATACATGTTTCTTCAGATAGGTCTAGATAGAAAAAATTACCTCTTGTCTGTTCTCCACTTCTAATCAGTTCACCCATGGCATCAAATATTTTGGCCTTCCTATGATGAAATTCCACTTGGTAGCCAATGCTATTAAGCTGTACAACACTCAATAGATTATAATTAAGACCCTCAACCCAATAAGCATTTTCACAAGAGATCTTATCAATCAGTTTAATCAATCCTTTTCCTCTAACAGGACATGGTGCATCATTTCCAAATTTCACACTCCTACCTTTATAATGGTTTAAGGTATCAAACTTACTCTTATCTCCAGTCATATGATGTGAACAACCACTACCAATAATCCATTTATCATTTTTGTTCACATAAGATTTCAATGTAGTTTTCTCATCCTTATCAGATTCATCTTTCGTTGCAACATAGATAACTTCAATTTCAAAAACATCACTATCAGTGTTAGTCTCTTCTTTAGCAATGTAGCAGGATTTCTTACCTTTCCCTTTGTAGTCCTTGTATCTTCGATAACCTCTATCTTCTTTTTTGTCTTTATGCTTGCTGTCTCTTTCTTCATCCTTATTATCCCTGTCAGGACATCTAGTAGCTATATGACCAATTTTATTACATGAAAAACATATAATAGGGAGTTTACCTTTGTACCTTCCTTTTCCCCTTTTTAGTCCTCTAGCCATAAGAGCTTCTAGATCCTCAAGTTCTTCATCAGATGTGCCACTGTCACTATCACTTTCACTTTCACTGATGCATCTATCTTTTTCCTTCTTTGACTTATTCAGAACCATTTGTGACTTAAAAGTAGATTCAATACTACCAACAGTGAAGTTATCATAGTTAGAAAGTTCAAAAGCAGTAAGCTTACCAACCAAACTTTCTAAAGTAAGGGCATTAGGAGAGTTACATCTAGATTCCTGGATTGCAGAAATTTTGATTGCATAGATAGGACGTAGAGTTCTCAATACTTTTCCCATTACAATTTCATCCTTAATAGTTCCATTTGCTCCTCTAATAGCATTTACAACTTTTTTTATTCTACCATAATATTGTGCAATATTCTCACCTTCTTGCATTCTCATTTCATCAAATTTACCTCTTAGACTCTCGGCTTTGCTCTCAACACATTCACATCACCGCCATAAGTGCTTGCAAGGGTGTCACACATTTTCTTTATAGTACTGTAGTCTTTGATGTCTTCAAACTCAAGATAACTTAGGGAAGACACAATCTCCAACATTGCTTGGTTGTGCTCTTATTTAGCTTTCATTTCCTCAGCAATCAGAGGTGAAATAGGTGTGACATAGTCATGCTCAATGTAATACTTAGCAAAATCACCAATACCGGCTAGATGCAGCTTCATAAAACTTTGCCATGCAAGAAAGTTTTCCTTATTTAGCTTTGGTACCTCTTTCTTATACATCTTGATCATTTACTTCAAGTACCTTCAAACTTGTTCTCTGTAAGCACCAACAGATCTGATACCAATTGTTAATATGATTTAGAACAACAGAGAGGGGGGGTGAATCATTTGTTCTCAGGTACAGATGTATAAAAACAATCTTTAAACTCTTTAACAAATCAGATCTAATAACCAACACCTACTCGATCATTACTGATTGCATAACATAAACATATAATAGACTTATCCAATAGCATCTAACTTGTAAAACACAGAAATGTTCAAACCAAAACATTCACATAAGTATCAACACCAGGATTTATAGTGGAAACCCAATTTGGGAAAAACCACTTTGTAACATGTTACTATTATGTTCACTCTTCTAAAGTGAGCTCGGTGAAAAGCCAACCCTGTCAAAGGTTACAAACACACTGTCAAGTGTGACTCGGTTAAAGGATTTAAACCACTCTGTTAAAAGTGTGCCTTGTTATGGGACTTACATACACTCCATTAGAATGCAACCTTGTTCAAAGGATTTATACCTATGACTGTTAGGTCAACCTCTGTTAAAAGGATTTTGACTATTACAATGGTTAGAAAGTAACAGTAATATTGATCTGAGAAACATACAACTCACTTTGCAAATATCAGATCCAATTCTGTATACATATGTTGGCTTACTGACTATGAACCTTTTCGATCTCCATCATTGATCTACTCGGAACCCTTCAAGCGATCACAACACTTCTCCTTCAGCCTTTTCTACTTAGATAGTCAATAACATCAACAATACTTCCAACATCCACTTCTTTTCCTTCTTTTCAACCTCTCGCTTATGTTTCCTTAATACTACCTCTATTAGGTCAATACATCTTTTGCCGCTTAATCTCCATCATAGATCTTAGGGTTAGGTCAGATTCATTGAATCCATCCTACATTATGTTCTTCAACTATCCTTTTAAAAATATCTCAAATCTTCTTAAAGATTTACAATAAAATGTTTTACAGTGCATTAAATGCTTTCATACAATCAATAAATAAAGTCAACACATTTTACATAATCTAAGAATTCAATGATATCGGCTGGAAATCTAAATTCTTCATCAAATGCAAAATACTAATGCTCGGTCAATACTATGTCCAACTTCTCAGTCTTCTCTGGAAAGCTTGGTCACCACATAAACTATTTCGTCGGCTAATACTATCTTCCTTGACAATTAACTAGTGTTCGGTCAACATTGATTTTACTCAGTACTCACTAGCTCGGTCGACACAAACAACACTCAGCTTAAGCTAGATTTCTTCACTTTTTCTCAGTTAAGCCTACCAGTTTAGTCTTCATTCTTACTTAGATAAAAAATACATTGTCTTATCATTGTGCCACATAATCAAGTACTCACTGAAGTATCAAGATAACTCAACCTTTCCTTAGGTGTTGTTGTTACCAACCTTGCCTATCCCCTTAGCAACACTCAAATAGATATAGTACTTTCTTAAATAGCAATAGTCTTACTAGTTAAGGTTTGACATCAATGACAATACAACAATTACTTCAATTGCAGTTCCCAACACTACTGAAGCTCAATTCATTATTAGTACCCATGTTAAAACATTGAGATCTCTAGCTACATTGTTGCTCATGAAATTGGTAATTGTCTATGTGAGTTTTTTAATGTGAGTAGTTAGCTTTCTTCTTGTAGCCCTTGTGTGGTTTGTGCATGTAAATGATTGGTAATCACAGTTGGGTTTCCTTGTTTGAATTAGCATGATAATTGATGAGTGATGTTGTTAAGGATTTATATGATCATTCTTTTTGTTGAGTGTCCTAGTTTGAGGAGCTCCTTATTAATGACCCATATCTCTTTAAATATTATGTGTTCTTTGAGTGATCCTATTGCTATGTCCCTAGTGACATGATATTATTTTGTGTTGATAACTAGACTTGTATGTTATTGATTTGAACTTATTTGAGTGTTTTGATTATATAAAAGAAGGTTTTGAAAGGACCTAAAAACCTTTTACATCAGAATAACATGATAAGCATTAAAGATCCAACATAATTGTGCTACATCACCAAAAAAAGACACACAACCAAATCCTTAAACATACATAAAAACAAAGAAACTAATAGAGGACAGCAGGACATCAACCTATAGATTAAATGCATTTCTTAAATTTTGTCGCCTGATCAACCATCATCTACATATTAGATGAGGATACTTTGAGTTATTCAATGTCATTATTCTTATTACCCTCTAGCTTCCTGAAACTAGATCTAGTCCTCCTGCTGGGACCGTGATCCTCTTTGACCTCGGTAATCACCTGCTTTGCTTTTCTCTGGTCCAATTTGTCCACCAGAATCTTAACATGCTCTACCAAAGCCTTAAGGATAGAAAAGCTATGTTCTGCTATGTTTCCCACCATTTTCTCTAGCTTGTCCACTCTAGTTTCCATTATCTGAATTCTTTTTTCCATTCCCTCTCCTTTATCAATTTTCTCTTCCATGGCAATAATTATATAATTAAAGATAGTGAGCCCCTCAGCCCTACTGACTATCTCCATGAGCTCATTAATGCTTTGGCCCATTGTTTTCTCCCCCAAATCCATCTTCTTAAGGATCCCAGTCTCTTTTTGTAGATGATGAATGTGGTTCTTCATTGCCGTAATGTCATTTTTCATATTACTTAGGTTAATCAGGAAATCAAGACAACCCAGATTCTAAAAATCCTTGTTCACTCCCTCCGTTTCCTCCTTGGAACTCTCCACCTTATCCTTCCTAATGTTAGCCGTGTCCTTCTCCTGCCCATCCTTCTCAATATTTATCACATCCTGAGCCACATCATGCATAATATTCTCCTTGACCAGAACATTTTGGTCCACCCCTATACTCTCCTCCATAATGGGGTCATTATCCATCCGCTCATCCTGTTTATCATGGCTATTCTTCTGAGAAGAATAACCCTCATTAGAGGAGATCAAAACCCTCTTAGCAATTCTCCTATTCCCTTTCTTGGCTTTGGTATGCTTCCCAATGGGGTCCATTTTGTTTTTACCCTTCTCCTTAATACTATCCTCCCTACTCTCCTCTTCCTCCCTATCCTTATTTGTGACCGAGTCCTCCACCTTAATTTTCTTCTTTTTTCTTTTGGGAGCCACCTCTTGGTACTCCTCAGAGTCCCCATCTTCATTCTTAGTTTCCTCCATGAAGGGTTCCTCCAACTCCTTACCCTCTATGTCATATTCTTCAAGGACCTTCCTATTCAACCGAGGCCTCTCCACCTTATTTGATTTCAACACCTCATTTGAGTTTTGCATACTATATAGTGTGAGTGTTGCAATTAGATTTGAAAGTATAGGATTGATTATGAAACTAGGGAATAATTAATAATAATTTCATTTACATTGAAATGCATTATGCATTAATAAGAAATAATGTAACATTTATTATGAGATGTGTATTTATAAGATTAGATGGTTTTTTTTTTCTTTGTGGTAGACTAATTGGGTCAAGGACCTAGGTCCCCAATTGAGTTAGGTATTGCATACATATGAGAACCATTGTAATGTATAACCTAATTGTATTAGTTTGGAAGAATTGAGTAGATACAATTGCATATAATTAAATAAAAGATGTTTATAACAAAGTATAGGTGATTCAACTATCCATTGTGTTTGGGTACATTCTCTAACACATCCAGGAAGAGGTACCTTTGGATGTCATGAAGTGATTACTCCCTTGAGTGTGGCTACCACTAGTCACCTTGTTATGTGAAGTGCTTTATAATTGTTTATTTCAGTTATTAATGAATTGTCTGTAACATGTATGGGCTAGCATTAAATATTTTAGAATTTTTTATGCCTAGATTAGTCACCTAACTCTCTTTTCACTATCTATTTTGTGACATTGGTCACACTTGTTTTATTGTTGAAATCATGAGTGTTTTTATGACTTAATGTTGATCTTGGTATTCCCCCACTTGGGTTTTACCTTTTTGAATTTTATCGCAGCTATTCTGAATGTTCAATATTGTTGGCCCTGTGTTGTGATAAGTATTGTTTCTATCATATTCATTTTGGACCTTTGATAGTATGTATAAGGGAGTACATCATAGAGATTGTATTATGTTATTTTATAAAAATGAAATATATTGAGTATCATATATGTTTGCATGAGTGTTGCATTAACTAGGTTTGCATGATTTTCTCAACTTATTATTTGATGTAGATACAAATGTGTGTTTTATACAATTGATTACTAGATGTTTTCTATAATAATGAATGAATAAAGATCTAGACCTATTTAAAAATTTGATAAATGTTGAATGATTGATCAATGTGATTTTCTTTTTACACTTGAACTAGAATTGTATTGCTCTTAGTGATGGGATATGCATGTCCTTGTGTGAATGGATAATTATGGAATGTTTTGTATTAGTTTTGGTGTGAAGTGTGATTGAATGATGGTTATGTTCATTATATTCTTTATGTAACATTTGTAGGTAGTAGATTTTGGCTTCCAGTCTATCATAGTCATTGTTGTTGGCTTCTAGGAGTAAGCCTAATTTAAGGGGGAGAGGATGTAATACCCACCTCTTTACCACCATTTATGTTTATGATGCCAACCCTTTCAAGACTACTTTTTATGAATATTAAATATTTAGTTACATTTAATGATTTAGTGCTATGATACTTTAATCGTTTGATTTATATCATGTTAGATTATGATGGTTATTTACATATGATGATGTTACTTATGTTATAGTTTTTACTAACTCCATAATTGCATGTGTATGATTGGTGTGTATGTTCTATATTTCTATTTGAGGTGCATGATGTAGTTGAGGATTGAAGTCGTAGTTACTTGCTTGCAAGATCCACACAATTGGTTGACCCCTGCCATTGTCTATTTTATATATATATATATATATATATATATATATATATATATATATATATATATATATATATATATATATATATATATATATATATATATATATATATATATATATATATATATATATATATATATATATATATATATATATATATATATATATATGATGAAAATTCACCCGTTAAGGACAATTTCAAACATGCAAATGTTAACAAAAAAGAGCATAATCAATCTATTCTAACATGTTTATAAACTTGTAAAAAAAACATTAACTTTCACCATAACCTCGGATGAGCATGAAGCAAGTGCACCAAAAACTTTCTTGATTTAAGCTCTTAGAGAGGTTGTGGGTGTGCTCTCCCAACACAAGTATAAATCCCACTATAAATGCAAGTATAATGAAGATTTGAGATGCTCAAGGAGAAGCTATAAAAGCGACTCTCAAGCATTCAAATGCAAGAGCCTAAAGAAGCTCAAGGAGGAGCTATAAAAGCAATCCTCAAGCTCTATGGCATGCAAGTAAGAAAAACCAATGAATGAAGCTAAGTCTACAATGAAAATCTAACAACTACCAAATGGTTAGTAAAAATTCTAAGAATAATTCTAAGCATATACTAGTATAATAACTCTAATGCAAAAAGGAATGAATTTTGCTTGAGACAAGGGTCCTATTTATAAGATTTTGGAAGGTTGGGGTGAGGTGGCATCTATGTGGAATCCACATAAGGGCCACCAAGGAGACACATAAGCCATGCAAAGTCCAAGACTTGTGTTAGTCTATTTTCCAGTCAACGTGAAATCTTATGAAAATGGCCTTTTCCCTGCAATCTTTGTTAAGTTGTCCCGCCCTGCTGCAAGCTTGTTTTAATGTGTGATGAAAATCCATAATGTTTCATGGTGCGTGTCATGCCCTATGTTCTTCATTGTGTCACCTTGCTCCAGTTCAAATCACACGTGCTGAATCGCAAAACCCAGAGAGTTATTCAAGTTTTAAGGTCTGCAGGAAACAATTTCAAAATCTGCCTAAGTGTCAAAAACCACAATGTTTTTGAAAATCTATGATGTTTTCTGTCGTCTGTATGAAAACCCTGGTTGTTTTCAACCTTGTGCTTCCTATTTTTGCATGCTTGTCTTCTGGCATCGAAAGCCCTGGATGTTTTTGATCCTTCACTATTGTAAAAACTTTGGATGTTTTCAACCTCGCTTTTCTTCCCTTTGGCTGGCATTCCTTGTTCGTCGGTCTTAACTACGCAAGTGCGATCGGTTGGTGGGACCTTTTCTTTCCCAAGGGGTTAAACTTCAGTAAGATCTTGTGGTTGTCATTATACCGCTAGGGAAAGGTACTCATTTTTTAAGATCGCGGTATAGCGACAACCATCGATCTTCTTCGGCGATGCAATGGACCGTGGGATCGCTGTTAGAGGATGCTAAGGTGGTAGAGTTCTATTGGATGCAGAGTGGTGATGTGGTGAAGTTGCTAGTCATGGGCCTAGTTGTCAGTTCCCTTTGATCTTATGGCTGTCGCATGACTGCAAGGAATATTCTTTCCCCTTATGATCATGCGACAATCGTCTGATCTTCCAGTGATTCACAAGGGCAACAGTGTGGTGGGTCTGGTTCTCAGTTTGTTGTGACGTGTGCACTTTTCACTGGTCCAAGGTAGTGACTTGGCTTTTTGTCAGTGGGGCTGAGGGTTGTAGTGTTTAAAGGGGTCCAGTTGATCCATTTTCATGATGAGGTTGTTCTTGATTGGCCAGTGGGTGACAAGGTGGTAGTCTTGTGGCCTTGTCGCATGATCGTAAGGGCCATCTTTCGGCCATGTGATCATGCGACAAGGGTGCCACATTGGTGGGGGGTGGTGACATGGTGCTGATGTGGAGGCTTGTCACATGTTCGCATAGCCCTTTTCCTAGCTATGCGATCATGTGACAACTATTTGGACATCGCGGGGACGGAGTTAGGGCGGGTCCACAGTGCCAGTGTTGCCAAGTTGTTTGGTTTTGATTGGTTGCTGACTGCTGACAAGGCTGTTGACTTTCCAAAGGGGCCTGCAACTATTGTGAATTAAGTATGACCGCCCAATTTGTTAGGAAGGAGGTGGATCGACGGCCATGTTTTAAATTTTGCCGATTAGCCGTTGCATTTGAATTCAAATTTGCAAAGGGTTTTTGTGACATGAAGTACCAGAATTGATGGTTTCTATGACAGTTTTTGATCTGGTTTGGTGGTGTTGGTTGTTGCGATGTGATCTAGGGCTCCTGTGGTTGGTTGCAGAAGTTGTTTTGGACCTGGTGGAGTTTGTTTTTAAGCTCAAGAAGCTATTTGCAGGTGGCTGATTTGACTGGTTTTCATGGCTATCCTTGGTGTCCTATACTGAGCTCGTAGATTTTCATGATTGCAGATCTACTTGAGATTTGTTTCCTCTAGGTTGCCTACATTTCCTACCCCTGCATTAAATTTTTGGTTGTTTCTGGTTGGTTTAGCTGTTGAAACCCTAACCCTAGTCACCCTAAGCTTCATGCAATCTCTTTGAGATTCCCAAGGTGGCTAGTGGTAGAAGTTGTAGCTTTTTTGACTTAGAAGGCGTTCAAATTTTAATCAGTCTAGAGGTTCTAAATTTTGTCAGTTCCAGTGGTTCCAATTTCTAGTTCCATGAGCAGTTTCTTCATGTAAATATTTTCATCCTGGTTGTATCAACATTAGGGAAAAACCTCATGTATCTTTTGCATATTGTCTATGGTGTTTTCTGAATCAACTTGTAATACAGGGATTTGAATCCACATACTTAATACAGTTTCTCATTCTTAGATCTCTCCTTTAGTTGTTCTTAATGAATTCTGAGTTTTCTAGCTCATTGCATTTGGTTACTTATGTATATGTTTCATCTCTCAGCCTTGATTTAGAATCAGGTTAAAAGTCTCTGAGTGAAGCATAGATTCATTTTGTTCAATCAGTAAGGATACTTGTAAGTAGTATAAGAGATGTTTAACTATGTTTATGGCTTGGATTCTCAGATGAATCTAGTAGTTGTCCTTGTGTTCCATGTTCACTTCAGGTGTGATGCCCAATGGATAAGGCACTGATCTTAAGCTAGTATCCCTGTGCTGATGCAAAGTGTTGCATGGTTGTCTGCATCCTACAAGAAACCCAATTATATTTAATATCTCCAATCCTGCAATCCCTCATAGTCTTAAGGTCACAAGGCCATTTTATACCCAATAGCAATTGAGATTCAATGAATGTCTTGTTAACATTTAGTAGTCTCTTGCTATCATTTGCTTTGTTTAATCTAGTCCAAAGTCCTAAAATGCCATAAGTTACTAGATTAGGTACACCCGCTATGGTTTTGCAGAGCCAGAAGTGTAGAGGGTAGTCTTGTCCCTATAGTTGGTCCAGTTGCCTTGCAGAGCTCCCATACTTGGAACTAACCACTCCTAACATTAGTCTCAAGGCATATTGGCAGCCCTAAGTGGCATAAGCATTTTTGAACACCAACAACTTGCTCACACATGTGTGAGAAACTTGGGATGTGAAAGGTCAATGTGTACTTCAAGTACATGTGTAAGTGTGTGTAAGAGATGTGTAAGTGAAAAAGTCCATTTTCACCATTTTAGAAGGTGTAAGAAGTGTCATAAAAAATGTAAGAGACCTTATTTGTGCAATTTTTAGCAATTTTTGAAAAAGACCATTTTTAGAAATTTGCTCACACATGTGTGAGCAAATAATTAGGACTAATGTATGTAGGAATCCAAAAATTAGCCTAATTAACCTTAGTTAATTAGTGAGTAGGCTTATTAGATAGAAATCGATGTGTGTAGCATATCATCTAGGTTGGATTTAGGATTAAATTAAATTTAATTTAATTTAATCATGACTTAGTAGAAATAAAAAATGTGAGGGAATTAAATAAATTAAAATTTATTTAAAAGGAGAATATGGAGGAACATGTATTAAATTAAATTTAATACATTATGAAAGGTAGTATTTAAATTTAATTCAAATACTATAAATAGTGAATTTATTTAATTAAATAAATAGATGAATTTAACAAATATAATTAATTAAAAAATTAACTATAATGTTATTTGGGGTCATTAATTAAATTAAATTAAATTAATGTTAAAGGACAAATTTAGGTGTATATATATATATATATACATATATATACATATATATATATACATATCTACATATATATTTATATATGTATATATATATACATATATATACATATATACATATATATACATATATACATATATACATATATACATATATATACATATATACATATATATACATATATACATATATATACATATATATATATATATATATATATATACATATCTACATATATATATATATATATATATATATATATATATATATATATATATATATCTACATATATATATATATCTACATATCTACATATATACATATATACATATTATAGATATATATATACATATATAGATACATATATACATATATATGTATATATATACATGTATATGTATATATATACATGTATATATATATACATGTATATATATATACATGTATATACATATGTATATATATGTATATACATATATATACATACATGCTCATCTTTTATGCAAGATTTCATGTACCGGCCATCAACTTTCCTGAATTGTTAGGATGGGTATTCTCTATTGCATTATCTCAATGGTAAGAGAGGAGAGATAACATCCAGGTCTTAATCCCAACCTAAAACATTTATTGTCCTGAACTAGTGGACAAGTATCTTATTACTACCTTCAAATTCATCAAGGTGATGTGAATTCGTGAACCCTCCTTTTTGTGCTTGATTATCATATTTTAATATAGTTAATTTCTTTAAGTTTGCATGCGTGTAGGTTTGATGAGATTTTGTGTTAAAATAGATAATAGATTTAATTAAAGTTAATTATGTGATTAATTAATAAAAAAAAAAATTTGATTTATTTTTAGCGAAAGTGGACTAGCCATTGAATATATTTATATAAAATACTAATTCAAAAAGTGCTCAACCGGGAAAGAACCAGCGAGAAAACCCAGCATCGTCGCAATATATACATAATTTATAGCATCGATATATACAACCTACTTATATCAATAATCAGGGTTCTGAATACACTGTGGAGATAAAACTTCCACCAATTATCAAAAATAGTCTAATTTTTACAATGATACAAAATTTTTGACGATTATACCCTGAAGCCACAAAATCATCAGATTTTGAGTACATTTCAAAAACCCCAAATTTACAAAAAGCCATAGTTTAGCAAAAAATGATCCAAAAATAAAAAGCACCCCATTTTCACTCCTCCATATCTTCACACATATCACCATCACCCGAAGCCAAGGCCTTGCCACCTTGCAGTGATGAGTTGGACTCCCATTCGAAAGCTGAACCCGCAACATGAATAGTAGTTTCTACATACCCCGGTGCCACACAAACTATTTCATCAGATTTTACAATATATGAACAAAATTTCTGATTTTACAATATATAATCAAAATTCAAGTCTCAAAGAACTTAAAAACTATTTTATTCCTCCATGTCATCGAAGCCCTCCTCTTGTGTGGTCGCCAACTCATCTGATGTACACACCTAATTGCTGGACTGAATATGTGGACATACCTCCTGCCCTGTCATGCTTTCAGTTCCTGATTTCTCTGGAACCCAAGCACTTTCCACCTAGTTTTGCACACTCGACTGAGGAATATCCTAGCCTCCAAAAATGGCACCTTCGACATCATTCACCTGATCTGCAACTTCATTAGCATCTTGCGAGCTTTGTACTACACCCTGAATTGATCTATTCTCATGGATAGAAAACCCGGAATTGAAACCTTGAAAACTCTTTGAAGCATGTTCCTTATTAGATACACTGAGCATATCTAAAATTGCAAACCTAGTCCGCTTCACTTTTTCTTCTAGCTGGAACCCCAAATCCCTAGCCGTGGTTTGAAGACCCAATTTCATGAGACGTGGGTTTTGATTTTCAAATGACTTTTGCAAGGCATCAAACATAACCATGAATTCATGCCTCTGAAGCAACTGGGATCTTTGAAAAATCCCACCAATCAATGCATGTCCACCCCAAAAATCATATTTCTGCATAGCCTTTGTAAGTATATTTTCATTCCAAAACTGCAGAAGGACAATCTTTCTTGCCAAAATTTCTAGCAGGAGGACCGATTAAAGTAAATCCATTACATTTGAAAAGAAGATAGACACTACATTTGATGGATACAGGAAGTGTCGAGTTGAAGGTGTTAAGATTTCTTGTCCTATTACCTACCGAATACACCGTTGAGTGGTTGGAAAATTGATAACAAACATGGCATCCAATACCCAATCATCTATACGCAGATGCAGGACTATTTCATCTACTTTTGGCACAATCTAGATTCGATAATTTTTTGGCAACAAATTCTTATGGTATTGATTGCATGAGTCACACTTAATACAAGCCTCCATAGACATGGTCATTTTCAGACTATGGAAGACCAACCATTCAAATTTGCAGGTAATGAGGAAAGATTATCTGGCCTCGCCTATTATAGTGCAGCAAACAAGAGGCTTCATAATGACATAAGCTGAATAATAATTATTAGGCACTTGTATATACGTGTAGAGAGTCCAAAGGATAGAGTTCCATGTGATTTATTTGTTTAACCAATCTCCTTACTAGATTCATATCATGGTAAGTACACCACACGGCCAAGTTGGGGAGTTTCCGTATCCTTTGACATCATTTATCAAGAGGCATGGCAGCTGGGATTAAACTATCATGAGGTTCAATTGCCTCTCGTAATGTATTGTTAATTACTACATTTCGGGTTACCCATTAATGATTACCCCTGATGCTCCACTATCTCCTGGGAAATCAATAATTTCAATTCTTTGTACTGATCAATGATTAATGTAGGTTGCAATGTGAAGTGGGTGGTACCATCACAGCCTAAATTGGATAGCCGATCTGCAACTTTATTCCCTTCTTGAAATGTGTGCGATATCGTGACATCAGGGATTTGATCAATTAGAAGCCAAATTTGTTGTAGAATGTACTGAAGTTTCCATGAAGTCAATTTTCTCTTAATACATGCATTCACTATAACTTGTGAATCCCCTTCAATCTGGACCCGATTGTATTCCCCTTTCTTTGCAAGTAATAACCCTGGCAATAACGCCTGAGCCTCTGCCATATTGTTAGTTCCATCTGGTAAAGGGGTCATTGATATTGCAAGCACTTTACCTTTACAATCTCTCAAACATGCACCTAACCCTAATTGACCTAGATTTTCTCTAGATGCCCCATCGAAGTTAAGCTTCACAAAACCTTCTTGTGGGGGCTGCCAATAAACTGTAGATCTATCTATTTTTTATTGGTTTCTTTTGAGTCTAGTTCCAAATGGTATAGTTAGTAATTTCCATTCTTGAATGATGCCTACATCCCATGATGTAATAGGTGGGTTGATTTTGCATCTGCTAACACTTGCATTAGTAACCTCTGAAATTGATTTTTCTATCCCCTCCTTTACTTTGTCTGGATTAGAGAACTCTTTTCTGAAGATCCTCTTGTTCCTCTCCCACCATATTGCCCATAGTACTAGTGCTGGAGTACATTTCTAAATTCCCACAAAAAAGGCATGCGGGAAAGGGATTGGCCATGCTTGAAAGATGTCCCAAATGTTATTCTATAATGGAGTAGAATAGTTTAATTTTCTGAGAACAAACATCCAACACTAATATGAAAATTGACACTTTACAAATAGATGATCCACCGATTCATTTTCTTCATTACATAATACACACTTAAATGGAGGAGCAATACTTAACCTTTCCAGTCTGTCACTTTTTAGAATCCTATGCTTAATTGCAAGCCACGCAAAGCACCCTGTACACACTAAAAAGGTGCACTTCTATGAACCATTGCATGCAAGGTTGCTCAAGAATGAGGCTTCACAAAGCAGCTCATAGCTCTCTATGCATGGAGTTGCAAGGTTGAAAATTGCTCTCAGCTAGAGCTACAAACTTGTGACCTTGCTAGTCAACCACACAATGAGAGATTCACAATGAAGACAAGGGCAACAATGCCAATATCTCCAAGAATCCAATATACAATGCAATGCAAGCTATATGATGATGCAATCTAAACTATGAAAGGAAATTACAAACTATGCTATGAAAGGAAAGAAAAAGTATTACCAAGCCTTCCTATTTAGACTATGTGAGTTATTCTATTGCATAAAAGGAAATCTACACTAATAATGCCATTATCATGCAACTATGAAAGCAAATATGCAACTACAATGAAATGCAACAAGTCTTCAATGTCTTCAAACTCCAAATGCACCTAAAACCTGCAGCATAACATTAACATAAAATAAGTGGATATGCAAATGAAGGAGAGAGCTCTCCTTTTATAAGAAATGAGGTGAAATGGACCATGGAGATTAAGAGGCAAAAAGTTTTAATCGGCGGTGGAGCTTGAAAGAGGAGCAATCCATGTGCACAAGTATCCTCCAATGAGAATGAAGTGTTGACTTTTGAGCCTCATGTGAGACAAAAAGTGCTTTTTTCCTTTTTGTAAAATAGGAATAATGCTTTATTTGTGCAACTTAGGATAAGAGGAAAGTGGGGGCTTTTTATTTAATCAAAAGGGGAGGAAATATTCCTTTTAATCAAATAAGGACTTAGGATAAATGGTTAGCCCATAGGATAAAATCCAATATATGATCGAAATTAAGACTTGATCAAGAGATTGATATTGTTGAAAATATTGATTATTGATAAAAATGATTCAGGATTGATAAATCAAATAAATGGGGCCCAAAGTCTAGGCAACCATTTTTGGGTGCATACATTTGCCCCTCTTTGACTAATGTGTGATCGATTTGGGAACACATGCAGTCAAAGAATGAAGTTGAAATGCAAGATCGATTTGGGATCATAAAATAATTCAGATGTGAGGTCGATTCAGGATCACACCCAGGCAAAGCATAAACAAAGGTCTTTGAACATGAGGTCGATTCGGGATCACATTCAAAGTAAGAGATAAGAATCTCAAATTTGAGCAAAAGCTCACAAAAGATGTCTGAATCAGGAAAATCAAGCAATTGGGGATGAGAATCCCATAAGTACTGCCCCCTCGGAATCGAAATCGAAATCAGGTAGAGAGGATAACAACGAATTGATAAGGATTTGATCAAATCAGAATGAAATCACAATCGAATGTAAGGGTCAAATAGGTTAACCATTAGGCAATAAAACATGCCCCAGCCTAACTAAAAAGATGTAGTCAACCGTGAGAAATGAGGGAATGGAATGAATATGAATGAAAGACTAGAAGTTTGGAAGACATGGAAATGAAGAAATGACGATGCCCCGACAAAGATCGAAAGATTAGGCCTCAAAAGATTAGCCAACTGCGTAGAAGGGGGGAAGATTTTAGAACGTGATTTTGACTATCAAGATGACCTCAGATTTCAATTTCGAGTCCAAAAATGGATCCAAGACGTCGAAATTAGCTAGGGGTGCAATTTTTGCGCAATTTCGAGGTGTTTTGAAAATGAGGTCAAAAAGTCAAAAGACTATAAAAAGGGTCAAAATGTCATTTTCAAAAATCATTTATCTTTTAGCGATTTGAGAATTTTAGAGCTTTAGAGAGAGAAAATGGCCCAGCAAGCTGGAGTTCCCGTCCACAGGCATCGATTCGAGCGCGCCTGGTTGCACAACCGGCCACCACACTATCCTGCCCTGGTATGTTTTCGAAAAACTCAAGCTTTTTAGTCATTTTTTTGCATTTAATAGCTTATTTTAGCACGTTTTTTCAAATTTTTAAATTTCAAAAAAAATTTATTAGGTGAAATATTGCGCGATACTTTAGAAGTATCACGCGCTTTGGGGAGAAGTATCGCACGATACTTCGAGGGTCCCCAAAGTATCGCGCGACCTAAGGCACCAGTATCGCACGATACTGGGCGAAAGATCGCACGATATTAGGTGAAGTATCACGCGATATAAGGTTTATCGCCCCACTATAGGGAGAAGTATCGCGCGATACTTCTCCAAAAAAAGAATATCGCCCAGCATAAAATTTTGATTTTTAATGCATTTTTGAGCAAAAATGACATGGGTCTAGACAATGTTACATTTTTGGGATGTTTTATACTGAGTTTTTGGACATCCATCATGATATGTGCTAACAACTGGCTTGGTTTTGGCTTGCAGGAGGTTTTTTCCGGCGCTCATCATCAGAGCGCCGAAGGTGACAGGATTGCGGTGTGTCCGGGATCTAGACAATCCGGGCAATGCCGACCTCAGAGCGATGGGATTCCGGTATCTGCTGAGATATCCATATATCCGAGCAGACCATGGGTTGTTGACTGCTCTTGCTGAGAGATGGCATAGTGAGCACAACACCTTCCATCTGCCTACTGGAGAGGCGTCGATCACTCTGGAAGACGTCTACAGGATCTTACGAGTGCCATGTCATGGTGAGCCAGTGAGTATAATCATGTTTTAAGATCTAATCATAAATATAATGTTTCCATATGATGAAAACTGACATGATTCATTTGTTGGCACAGGTGTACTATGATTAGGATGCCATCGAGGGGCACCGACTGGTTCAGGAGATGTTCCAGGATGTCACTATTCTGGATAGGCATATCAGCTGGGAGAGGCTGATAGATGATTTTGGCAGAGACTACCTAGTGCCATGCATAGTGGCATCTATCATTTCGCAGATCCTGATGACTGACCGCAGTCAGAAGGGTTTCTCGCTCGGATGGGCTCAACTTTTGGTGGACTTGATCGGCAGGCCGCGACGGATGGCATGGGGTCCTGCCATATTGGCAGAGATGTAGCATGAGCTGCATGAGATCGTCTACAGAGATGGTCGGACATGGGCATGCGGTGCCATCTTAGCACAGGTATGAGCGTGGGAGCACATCACTGTGGTGCACCCTAGGGTTCAGCCGAGGGAGAGGAGGTACCCCTATATCTATAGGTACCTCAGGTTTATATCACATGCCCATTCTGAGGATGTGACCTACTATCGGTAGATTTTGGATGAGATAGCCTCATTCACATGGAGGCCCTACAGGGAGGTTGAGGTTTGGGGAGATGCAGCGGATGAGCTGAGCTACATGCTGTGTAGTCGGCCACTGGTAGGTCGGTATGCAGAGATTGTAGAGAGATTTTGCATCACTCAGGTATGGCGGCAGTTTGGGAGGTAGCAGCGAGTCTCGACAGAGACTACCACCTATGCCAGAGCTAGAGACGAGGAGGGTCATGGGTGGCTACCTATGTTGGATTATCAGTAGGCTGTTGTGGAGACAACAGGTATCAGGAGCGAGCCCTGGGAGTATTTCCCAGATATGGCAGATGTAGGGGCTGATGGAGCCTACAGAGCAGAACGATGGAGGGTGCCATTCCCTTGGTTTACAGTACCTGATGCACAGGTACCAGTGCTGGGAGGAGACAGAGGAGAGGACGGGGGAGATGGAGGAGACGAAGGGGATGGAGGAGAGGGAGGAGGAGAGGGAGGGGATGGAGGAGATGGTAGGAGGGGGAGAGGGAGGAGGATGGAGAGAGGAGAGGGGTCAAGATCATGTGGCCGAAAATGGTCACGGGGACAGTGATCAGCGACACCCGAGGAGGAGGCGAGACCAGCTCGCCGGCAGGCGGAGGTACAGCAGGAGTAGCCTGGGGGGGAGAGGACCTAAGAGCCTAGATATAGGCTCAGGAGGTAGAGATACAATAGCTCCAGACTACTATAACCGTGAGAGATCAGTAGCTACTGGATCTGAGGGCAGAGCGGGATCAGCAGATATCTGATCTTAGGGCAGAGATAGCACGTCGTGAGGTGATGGCACAGGCTGAGGCACTGGAGCTCCGACGAGAGTCAGCGAGAGTAGCCTATTATCATGGGTTATATCTACAGGCCATCCCATAGGGTGAGAGAGCACCATCATACTCTCAGCGAGCAAGGGTATCAGATGTGGTACTCGATAGGAGGGCTATGCCTCCTCCACCACCATGAGCTCCTCATGAGGGTGGTAGCGAGTCTTAGGTTTAGATGTTTTGGACATATTTTGAGACTTTTGATCCAGATTTTGGGATCTCATATTGTATTGTATATCATGACATTGTATATAGATTTATGAGATTACTGGATGTTCGATGTATCATGTGTATTTGTCTCACTTGTGATGGATGTATCAGTTTATATATGTTATCTTGTCATTTTGCTCAAAATGCTTATGTATGTGCTTATGTATGTTCTCTCTCATAGATGTATGTTTAATTCTCATGTGTATGATATAGACTCATGTTTCTTAAAAATGATAGTTTTTGATATAGATATGATGATATGATTAACCCCTTGTGATGAACAGGAACAGGTTCGAGATGAAAAAGACAAGGAGCGAAAGACATGATCGAGAAGAAGAAAAGGTGAGCGCAGTCGACTGACAGGTCCACGTAGGATGAAAAGGAGAGCTCTCTCCATATGCAAAATGCAACACTAGACTAACATGAACTTAAAAATGTAAACTACTATGAACGTGATTGACTTGCAAGGTCACAATGCCTATAGACATCTAATTATCATCATTGAGCGTTATTGGTAGCGTCGTAAGATCATACAAGGAACACTAGCGTAACTATGTGGATATGAATATGATCTTTATCAGATAGAAATGTGGAAATCTCACCTAGGCATCAAAGACATGGAGGTCAAGATGACTAATGCAGTGAGATCACCTAAGTTTTGATATGGAGAGATTACGCTTGTATCAAGACACATGAAAGTCAGGATAGCTATAAGCATGCACTCGCAAAACAGTCAAGGATAATACCTTGTCAATCCATAGTGTCAAGTAGGACCAACATAAATGCTCATGACAGTTAGGATCAACAAAATATACCCACAAGCAGATAAAGAAAAAAAACATGTTCTCATTCCCTCAGTCTTCTAGCTATGCATCATCGAAAACCTCTCAGGGAGAGATCACTCATCAAAGAAATCCTCATAGACAGCACACAAAGAAAAATAAAGTCATCATATCATCAGCGAGTTGATTGTTTAAGTGCGTGTGTGTTGGTCATAGAGTCAAACTCTGAGTATCGTATCTGCTTAGTGAGAAATATCACATTACACTTTAGACTATTGGGTAAGACACCTGATAAGTGTTAAGAAACACTCGACGCAAGGGTAGTGTTGAAAAACACTGTTTGGGGTGGTGTTGAAAAACACCTGTTGTGAAATGCCCCAAGAGACAAACGTACCTAAAAGACCAATGCTAACAGTCATGCCCCCTAGACAAAGACAAAGATCAATTCCAGACTAAGCCAAATAAGGTCAAGGTATGAGGGAAAGGCTCAGTGTCGAGGATGCATGCTAACAAATAGGGGTGCAAAGGCCTCAAGTAGCGCCTGTTTCCAGGTTTTCACCACTTGGAATCTTTTTTCATTTTTAAATTTTTTTAGATTTTTGCTACCAAGGCGCCTATTGCTAGGTTTTCACCAAGGCACTTTTTATTATTATTATTTTTTTTTGATTTTTTGAATATTTTGATTTTTTTTGTATTTTTTTCAGGACTTTATATGCTTTTTAGGATTTTTTCAGCATCATATATCAATTTTTTTGGAATTTCTTTAGGATCAATAAGATATGTACAAAGGATGCCCCCAGACAGAATGGGCATCAAGGATAGAACTTCTTGAGGTGTACAATGTTGATGGGATCAGGAAGCTGTTCTCCATCAGGGTTTGACAGTAAATACGCACCAGTACCAAAAGCAGCTGTAATAACATATGGTCCAAGCCAGTTAGGTTCAAACTTGCCCTTTTGCTCTCTGTGTTGTTGGTTCTTAGGGTTCTCTCGCAAAACAAGATCACCTATTTGAAATTCTCTAGGGTGAACTTTCTTGTTGAATGCCTTGGACATACGCTTCTGATACACTCTCATATGATCAAAGGAAGCCTTACGCTTCTCATCTAGAAGTTCTAATTCCTGTAGCCTCATGGCGCGGTAATCCTCATCTGTAATCAAACCTTTGAGTGAGACTCTAAGTGATGGTATCTCAACTTCTAAAGGCAATATTCTTTAGCACCATAGGTGAGAGAGAAAGGAGTGGCTCCTGTAGGTGTGCAAATGCTCATTCTGTAAGCCCATAGTGATGGATTGATTTGCAAGTGCCAATCCCTACCATTCTTGTGCATCGTCCTATGAAGAATCTTAAGAATGGTTTTGTTAGAGGCTTATACCTGTCCGTTTCCCTGTGGAAAATAGATGGAGGACCAGTGTTGCTTGATTTTAAACTTTTTGCATAGGTGCTTTAGGTCTTTATTCTTAAATTGACCTCCATTGTCAGTAATGATCTCAGAAGGCACTCCAAATCGGCAAATGATATGATTCAAGATGAACAAAGAAATGGTCCTTCTTGAAGCAACAGAAAGTGGCATAGCTTCCACCCATTTTGTGAAGTAGTTAGTGGCAGTAATAATGAACTTGTGTCCACCTGATGAGTTGGGATGAATCTGCCCAACCAGATCAAAGGCCCAGCGCTGAAATGGCCAATGAGAAACAGAAGGGATCAGCTCCCTACCTGGAGCATGAATCAGGTTGCCATGTTTCTGACATTTTTCACATGACTTAGCAAAGGTGACTGCATCTATCTGCATTGTGGGCCAATAATATCCCACCCTAAGCAACCTTCAAGCCATGGCAAGACCATTAGAATGTCCACCACAAATGCCCTCATGGATGTCAGCTAACGCTTGGTTGGATTCCTCCTTTTCCAAGCACCTAAGGAGAGTCCCATCTAAACCCCTCCTATATAAATCACCAGAGATGAGGGTGTGGAGAGAGGCGTTACGGATGAGGTTTTGGCATTCAGAGTGGTTGAATGTGTCGGGGATGATGCCATCACAAAGATATGAATAGATAGCACCATATTGGGAAGACTCGTGTGTGATAATGGCACAAATGACATGGCTTTCAGACAAGTCAAAGATGGGATGGTGTAGCTCTTCCACCAGGAATTCAAATTGGGATTCATGTGTCTGCAACTGAAGAAGTGAAGCTAATGTGGCCATGGTGTCTGTAGCTTTGTTCTCTATCCTAGGGATCTGTTGAAACGTCAAAAAGGTGAAATAGCATCTCAAAGAATCAACCATCTTTTTCTAGGGTATCAATTTGTCATCCTTGGTTTGATACTCTTCATTGACTTGGTTGATGATTAACTAGGAATCCCCAAAGACATGTAACTCTGTGATGTTCCATTCTATAGCCATTCTCAAGCCATTAGTTAAAGCTTCATATTCTGTAATATTATTGGTACATGGGAATAATAGTTTGTAAGACTTCAGAATATTGTACCCATGTGGAGAAACAAATAACACTCTAGCACCTGATCCATTTTGCATGCGGGAACCATCAAAGAACATTGTCCAAGTGCGAGTAGTTGTATACAAGATGTGTTCGTCTGGGAATTCCACTTGGACTGGCATACTATCCTGGATTGGAAAATCAGCTAATTGGTCTGCAATAGCTTGCCCTTTTATTGCCTTCCTTTCAATGTACTCTATGTCAAATTCAGTTAGGACCATCATCCATTTAGCGAGTCTACCCGTTAGGGCAGCCTTACTAAGCAAGTATTTAAGGGGATCAATTTTGGCAATCAAATGTATGGTATGAGAAAGCCTGTAGTGGCGCAACTTTTGAGAAGCAAACACCACCGCGAGAAGAGACTTCTCAATATTATTGTAATTGATCTCATAGGAGACTAGAGTACGGTTGATATAGTATATGGCCCGTTCTTTCCCAGCATCATCTGTTTGAGCCAATAATGCCCCCAGGGAAGTGTCTGTAGCTGAAATATATAGGATCAATGGTTTCCCTAGAATAGGAGGCATTAGGATCGGAGGATTGGCCAAGTATTGTTTGATCTGATCTAGGCTCTTTTGACAATCCTCATTCCAAACACAAAAAACACCCTTATGCAATGTCTTGTTGAAGGGTTGCGCTCTATTTGCAAGCTGAGAAATAAACCTCCTAATTGATTGAAGACGTCCTTGAAGACTTCTCATTTGGCTGATATTCCGAGGAGGTGGCATATCTAATATTACTTGGACCTTTTCGGGGTCAACCTCGATACCTTTTGCTGATATTATGAATTCTAAAAGTTTACCTAAGGTGACGCCAAATGCGCACTTCTTTGGATTCAATCTAAGTTGAAATTTTTCCATGCGATCTAGAATTACTTCTAGATCATTGAGGTGTGTATCCCTTTTTCTTGATTTTGCCAGGGTATCATCCACATAATCTTCCATATTTTTGTGCATCATATCATGAAAGATAGTCATCATAGCTCTTTGGTAGGTTGCTCCTGCATTCTTTAACCTGAATGGCATGACGTTCCAGCAATAGGTTCCCCATGCACATGTGAATGCTATTTTCTCTTGGTCTTCAGGAGCTATTTTGATTTGATTATACCCTGAGAAACCATCCATTAGAGAATATATGTCATAGCCCGCCGTCATTTCCACTATCATGTCAATGTTTGGAAGTGGAAAATCATCCTTTGGGCATGCTTTGTTTAAATCTCTAAAATTTGTGCAGACACGAATGGACCTATCATGTTTGGAGACAGGTACTATGTTTGAGATCCATTCTACATAATCGATGGCTCTAATAAATCCAGCTCTCAAAAGTTTTTCTAATTCCCCTTTGACAAGTAGAGCTACATGTGGATGCATTTTTCTTAATCTTTGTTTTACTAGCTTGACTCCTAGAGCTATGGATAAGTGATGCATTATGAGATTCATGTCAAGCCCTGGCATGTCTGAGTAGGTCCATGCAAAATTAATTTTTTTTTTCTGTAAAAACTGTACATATGCCTTGGTTTCTTCCTCTGATAAAGACTGAGCAAGATGGACTATCTGAGGATTTTCTTCTGTGTTTAAATTGACTGGCTTTGTTGGTTCAATCAATATTGATGATCTATCCTGGAAATAACTCAGCAAGTTATTAAGTACCCCATCCTTAGGTGCCTCAAAGAGGTTTTCACCTTTGGATACGTCATTTCTTTTTACTATTTTTGGTTCTGACACTGCCACAAAGTAGTTTTCGCCATCAGACCTATTTTTCTTTTTCTCTTTTATTTTGAGACTGAGGTACTTAATATCAGGCTTTGTCATGCTGGTTGTTGGTTCACTGGTGGAAGAAGCCACAGGTTCAAGAGCATTCAGATAGCAAGAAATTTCGTAATCATTGTGGAAGGTGAGGAATGTGGGCTCTTGATGGCGCTGAGACTAGTCAATTAGGTCAAAGTGAACAAGGGGTAAGTCAATGGCGGGTTTGATGTTGTTTATGCAAAAGGTGTCATCTCTGGTGACCATATAATCAGAGTTCATCAAGTCTTCTCCTAAGATACCCGAAGTAGGACTCATCCTATCAAACGAAGCATCGTCCACTAAGGCGATTTGAGGAGGGCAATCCTCTAGTCTGACACTAGGATTGTTAGTCGCATCGGGTTGGGTACTATAGGCATGGATAATATCCATGTCCAGATCAATTGTTGCATCTGAAAGCGAGTCCCATTCATATTCATGGGAGTCTGTCTCTGAGTCATCATTTAGGCCTCGTGATGTAGAAGCCTCAAGGTTAGGAAGGGTTTTCCCCTCTCTAGGGCTAGTATTGGTACTATCCGTCGCAGCTAGGATAGTAACACTTTCCTTTGTCGATCTAGCAGTCACACAGTCACTATCCGCCGCAGCTGGGATAGTAGGACTATCAAGCATCAAATCTGTGGAATCTCACCAAAGGAGATTCATTGAGGGCACCCAATCATCAGACACATCTTGTTGGTTGGAAAGATCAGGCGTATAATCTGCATCACTGTCACTGTCCGTCACAGCTGGGACAGGGACACCTTTCTTCTTCTTATTCTCAAAACCTAAGCCAATCGTGGACTTGTTCTTTCATCTGAAGAGAGCATGATCAAGAGGCTTAGCTTTAGCATCCAGCCTATGAGTAAGGGGACCATATCCTGGATAACCCATATTCTTAACCATTGTGTATCCTTTCCCATAAGCTTCAGGTGGAGGAGCAAAATTCTTGTTGTGTTTGTATTTCTCTTCGTGATAGATCCAGTCCCTTATGGCAACTTCCTCTTTCTCTTCTTGAATGGGGACCGAAGACTCAACAAATTTTCCAAATAATGTCATTGCTGATGACGAAGGCTTCACATTTGGGGAAGGTCTCCCATAAGACCTAGGAGAGATTGGCATGTTTGTAAAAGAATCAATCTTATAATCTCCCATCCCAAGATCCATGGTCTTGAACTTCTGCTTGCATTGTTTGAGTGAACTACTAGGACTGTCAGCTTCCCTATTCAAAGGTACATGTGATCCTGCAGAAATGTTATTAACTGATAAAGCACTATCTCCAAGGATGCAAATTTCTACACCATTATGGGGAAACTTTACACACTCGTGATATGTTGATGGGACTGCCTGCATTTCATGAATCCATGGCCTACCTAGCAAAATGTTGTAGGCTAGAGGTCCAACATCAACAATTTGAAATAATATATCTTTTTCTATGGGACCAATGCGAATAGGCAAAATAGCCAATCCCTTAGAACTTCTTTCTGCTTCGTCATATGCTTTGATTGTGATCCTTTTCTTTGTGTCAATGACGTTCTCAAAATATCCTAGAGCTAGCAACAAACTCAGGGTACAAATATTGAGCCCCGCACCCCCATCTATCAGTACACGCCTAACATGGGTTTTATGAATCATGACTTTGATGTGTAAGGCCAAGTTATGTGGGTGACTGATGGATTTGTCATCTTCTTCGGAGAAGGTGAGGTAATGAGGGCTAGCCAAATGGTTGACCATGTTTTGGAATTGGTCAATATCTAAGTTGTTAGGGACATTGGCTGCTCGCAAAGCATCCTCAAGGATGCGCTTGTGCTTAGGAGATAATTCTAAAAGCTCAAAAATGGATATCTGCGCGGGTGTACGTTGTAGCTAGTCAATAAGATTATAATTGGAATCAGGACCAATGACAGATTTGGGAGGAGCACCTTTGGACACGGGCTGTTTAGACTTGCTAGTGCTAGGACCTCTAATGATAATGGGCGCTTGGGCCTGCCCCCTAGTGACAACATTGAGGGACTGGGGCATTCTTTGTGAGTGAGGACCTCTTATCACCACAGTGGGTCTTTCATCAGTCATAGGAGTTGAGTCCACATTATGTCCATAGGGATCTTTCCCTCTCATCATGTTGACACTATCATCCACAACTTCAAGCATGTTAATGACGTTCTCTGCATTTGTGTAGGTGTAGTTGATAGTGTAATACCCCAAAAATGGGCTATAAGTTCATTAACCTCCTACATCGACAATTCGAACGAAATCGACATCAAAGTCCTAATCTAAGGCACATCTAAACATCATCGAATCATAATTGATTATCTTAAATTCTGCATCGGGGAATATTCCTAGTAATATTCCTAATTATCTTAATTATCTTTAATTTAATGATTATTTGGCGATAAATCACATTTATCCTAAGTTTGATTAATTGAATATTTTCATATTTAATTAATTAGATTTAATATTTGCCACTTAATTATGTAATTAAATTTAATTCTATCTATTATTAATTGTATTATTTAATTTTGACAATAAATCAAAATTCCTATCTTTAATTGATTAAATTCTTATTTAATTAATTAAAGCATGTTGTCATTATTTAATAGTATAATTTTTAATAAAAGTTTGAATAAATAGTTAATTAACCCATAAACTAATTATTTATTTTCAAAAATCAGTTGAGTTGAGGATAAATCACTTTATTTATTTATTTAATTCTTAATTATTATGCATATTCAAAAGAAACAGTTAAACTCCAAATCAGAAAATCAATGCAAGTTATTGACTTTTTGGAACTCAACATCCTTTTGGAGTTCAAAAAGCTGATCTAAACTCTAATTTGAGTTAAAAAGCTATTTTTGCATGATTTTGAGAATTAACTATCTTTCATGATCAGATAACTCAAAAATCAAGCTGAGTTTATTTAAGTGATTTATGGCTTTTATCCATGCACCTCCCAAGCCCTAGATTTCTATAAATTAAAGGCTCAACTCTTCACAAATCATCTCATATTTTGCACAATCACGCTGGAGAATTGGAATTGAAGAATCAAAGCTCTTGCGAATCGACATTTTTGTGAGATCAATCTTATTTTTGCATTCATATTTCATATCATTGTTAGATTAGCATAGCATATCAGTTTTCAATAGCATTCATATCATATCAGTTTTTATCATTCTTATTGCATAGAAAAATCCAAAAAAATAGAATAATTGCATTCAATCTCACATCTAGATCAATTGCATTCAAATCCTTCATTTAGGTGTCGTCTAGGTCACTGATCTTGATTACAATCTGAGAACATTAATCTCGCACCTATTAGAAGGCAGTAAATCGCTTGGTTAGATAGCTTTCAATTTTGCATGATTTTGATTATAGCTAACCTCTAATGTTTTACTGAGTGTTGTGTCTACAGATCAGGTATAATTTTCACACACATAGATAGCTACCTTGCCATTCTTATTGTTAGAATTCTCTCCTTTCTCATATTTAGGCAAGGGCTCTTTAAAGGCTTTATGATCCGCATTAGTGGTTAACCCATCCACTTGTAATTGTCCTTTCTCAATAAGGTCTTGGACAAGATGCTTGAGTTTAAAACAATTTTCTATGTCGTGTCCAATCCCATTATGGAAAACGCAAAAAGCCTTAGCATCCCACCAATGAGGTAAAGGATCCAGTATGTGATGTTTTGTAGGATCCTGTGGGTGTGCCAAATTATGAGCAACTAATGTCTTAAAAACATCTGCGTAAGATTCTCCCAATTTGGTAAATTGTCTTTTCTCAATTTTAGATCTCTTTTGATACTTAGGTTTGTCTTGTTGTGTCGAAGACATTTGCAACTTCATAGCTTGAACTGCATGAGAGAGGTTAAGAACTCCTTCATTTTTGACCTGAGATGAGTCAACAACTCCGTCGTTGACTACTTGCTTGCTTTTGTTCCAATAGGAGTTCCTTTTGTCCTTGTTACCATTAGTATTGTTATTTTGGCTATTGTTGTTATTTGTTGGTTTAGCCAAAATTCTTTGTTCTTTTAGGACATCCTCAATGCGACATGCCACCTCTACCATAGTATCAAAAGAATTAAATGGGATTTTCTTGACTTCATATCTTAGTTCTGGTATTAGATTGTTCACAATGATATCAATTCTCTCCTCCTCAGAAATTGTCCTTGGGTATTTCGAACACAATCACCTCCATCATTGTAAAAATGTGACAAAAGATTCCCCTTGATTTTGCTTAAGTTGACACAAATCAAGCATTGTGACCGACCTCGATAAGTTGTAAGCAAAATGCTGAACAAATCTTTGGTCAAGCTCTTTAAATGTCTTTACTGGAGGGGAAAGGTTGGTGAACCATTCCATGGATTGACCTTTTAAACTCCTTGGGAATAATCTCATCAAGTAGGAGTCTTCATGGTGAAAGGAAAAGCTCATTATGTAGAACTGTCAAACATGGTCGTGAGGGTCACTAGTGCCATCATATTTGTCGTATGTTGGGAACTCAACTTTCTTAGGGAATTCTACCATCACCACACTTTTGTCAATGGGGTTAGGACATATGGAGTCCAAATGAAATGTGCTCTTGGGAGCCTTCATCCTGTCTATATCCTTTTGCATTTGTAAGATCACCTCATCAGTTGAAGGGCTCTGTTTCTTGATCTTTTGGTGAACATCAAAATTATATGGAACTTTAGCACCTTTGTTGATAAGACTTTCCAAGAATTGGTCTTTGTTTTGTTCCACATATTGCTCCACATATGCTTGAAAGGATGGTTCTTGTTGCATAGTCATAAAGTCCATATGAGCAATTTTAGCATAACTTCCTCCATGATGTGAGCCATGATGTGCTCGTTGGGAGGGTTGCCTTGAATGTCTATGAGACGACTGTCTCCTATGATGGTGATATCTTGAAGCCCTTCTTCCTCTAGGACTTGGGGATCGTGAGGGTGTCTTTGATCTTCTTCGAGGGCTAGGGGAAGGGGTAGATGGGGGTGAGTTGGTCTCACTATTGGCTCCCCTCCCATTAAATTGGCTTTGGAGTTTTTGTGCATAGAGTCTATCTTCTTCTTCTTGGGTGACTCTTTTCTGTATATCCAACAATGCACGTTCCTCTTCCTCTAGTTGTCTGAATTTTTCCTTTTTAGCAGCCTGTTCATCTAAGTAGGCTTACTTTTCTCTCTCAATGCTTCTCAATCTTGTATTTACATATCGAGAGGTGTCTTTAAGTGGGGAGGATTGTCTTGAATGTCTTATTGCATTGGCTACGTTTATGTGGTGATCACTAGATTCGTTGTTCTGGTCTTCGTGTTGTGACCCTGAATCTGAGTGAGCTTGCTTATGATGTCTTTCGGCTCATTAATGATCATCAAAATACCTCATGTTGTTGGGAGGGGACCCGGGTGGACTAGCATGAGAAGAACCACCATACTCTCTTCTGTGTCATTGGAAGATATCCTCAAGAGTTTGATTCATGGCTTCTCTTTGTTGTCGGGTGAAAGTGTAACTCATGTCCATACTTGATGAAAGTGGTACAAAAGAGGTGCTCACTTCACTAGGATTAGCTCCCGGATTAAAACAAACCTCAGATTCACTCTTAGGAGATTGGTAAAAAAGGGGTCCTTTTCCCTTAGGTTGTCGACGAGTCTTGACGGGTGGTAACTGGCTAAAGGCAACAGGGGGTCGCTTCCCTTGATTGACTTGGTACCTTGTCGTAACTGACATGAAAGAAAAATACTCTCAATGATAAGGTGACCTTTCAAAGTGTCAACGCCAAACTAGGATAATCAAAGTCCTCTATTGTCCAAAGAGAAATGAAAAGAAAAAAAGGGGCTTTACCAACACTGTCAAAGAGGTGCTTCAAATCAAAGGGTGACTACCCTAGCACTTTTGAATCAGGAGGTTGGACTAGGCCAAAAGATAATTGAAATTGAGATGAAAATGAAAGCGATTTGGACAATAAGAGTACTAAAATTTTCTCAGAATGAAGCTAACAATTTTAAAGATGAACCTTGGCACCAAGAATGGCCTTCTAACTTGGCAATTTTTCCAAAGTGATTTCGTAAATCAAATGATGCTATCCCGGGGGACTAAAAACCAAAAATTTGGAGTCAAGACAGATCTCAAACGTCAGGGTGAGAAGCCTACTCTAAGACCTAGCCTGATTAACAGTAACTGAAACTGACCAAAATTTAAGTACGGTAGAAATAAACCAGGCGATATACTCCAGGCTACTGGGGCGATAAACTTATAACCGTGCGATACTTCACCCGAAGCCAGGTGATACTTCTTAATACTGGCGGGCGATATACTCCAGTCAGGTCGGGTGATAGTCCGTAAGGAGTGAACTATCGCGCGATATTTCTCTTCAAAGCGGGCGATATTTCTAGCAAGCGCGAAGTATCGCGCGATACTTCACTTTACAGGGCGTGATACTGTTGCAGAATTGTTTAACTCTTGACCAGATTTGTGCAAAATTTTCATTTTTGGGTCTGTTTGGTCAAAATTTCCAGTCTGAGGGTTGATGTTTATGATTTTCGTCACAATATCAGCAGAATTTGGGCAGGTTTGCAAACAGTAAGGGATCAAAACATGGTCTCAAACACTTGAAACAAGGGCAAAAGCAACCTTGCCAAGACAAACACTTGTGATATCAGAATTGAAACAACACCCTATGAATGCTACCAATTGTTTGTATGTAAGAACATTTGCACTGGTATCACACAATCGAAGACACTTCAAGCAAATCTATCCTAAAAAGTCAAGGCTCAATACTTACCAACTTAGCCCACAACTTGATGCCCCCTCGCCTCACACCAAGTGGTTACTCACAAGAGATGTTGGCTTTGTCATGGAAATGTCAAATGACACAACCAAAGGGACACATATGGTGAGTATCTTAAGGTGATCCGGGTAAACCACTTGGATCAATCCTTGCACTAAGAAGATAAGCGGCTAAAAGAAGGTGGCTTCTATCTAATGGTTCTTAATAAAGATTTCCGTTCACAACACCCCTCTTGCTCCTCATAAAAGGACTACGACCTCACGGCCTCAAGAGTACCTTAAGCATTCTTGTTCAATGTTTTCCCCATGGTCGCAATCCCATGAGCTACTCACATCAAACTAAGACAAGTGTTATGTCTACCAAGGTTTTTGGTGTCCTTGATAGCCTTGAGATTATAGTGAGTTGGAATCACTTGCCACCAAGAAAAATGATGACAAGGTTGTCCCCACTTGAGTCGTTCCTTTTGATTGCTCAAGAGCAGGCCCGCTAAAGGATCCTAAACTAAACAAAAATGGATTAACTCTTGAGGTTCAAGGTTTTTGATTCACCACAAGGGTGAAGAGCATACTCCCCTATCTCAAAAATCTCTCCCAAACACACCAAGCAAAGAGATTCAATTACTCCCTTGCTTCCAAAACTTTAAGATGGGTCAAGATTTTTTGATTCACCTAAAGGTGAAGAGCATACTTCTCCTACCACCTCAAGATCCCTTTCACAAGGTATTAAGATTCCTAATACAATTAGTGAATGCCACACTTGAAAGGAAAGCAAATAAACAAGCAAAAATTTTATTTTTTATTTTTTATGCTTGGGCAGCCCTGCAAAAACTGTTAATAGCCCTCTTTGACATGTGTTTTCAGCAATTTTCAAGTAAATGAGAGCACCTACAAACACAACTTGTTAGACCCACAAGGTTAGCAAAATCACAATCCAAATGTAAACATGCAATAAACTGCTAGATTTAAGCTAAAAGATGCGGGTTAGACCTATCTAAACATAGCCAAACAAAATAGCAAGCTAAAATAATCAAATTCGGACAAGAAAACTGGAAATGCAAGTCTCTGTCAGATCAGGCGATATTTCTCAGACTTCACCAGTATCGTGCGATACAATTTCCTATAGTCGGGCGATATTTCTCAGTCGCACGATATTTCTCACTATGGGCGGGCGATGCTTCGCCCGATAACAGGCGATAATTCTTAGTATCGGTGGGCGATTCTTCTTTCGCATGAAGTGTCACACCGCTATACAAAGGTATATCGCATGATATTTCTGAGAAGTATCGCGTGATACTCAGAGATAAAAAACCAGAGACTGAAAATCAAACCGAAAATTGATGAAAATTTTGACGAAAAATGCAGAATTAAAGGGACAAAGCTAATTTACTCAGCCCCACGGTGAGCGCCAGAAATGTACACACTAAAAAGGTGCACTTCTATGAACCATTGCATGCAAGTTTGCTCAAGAATGAGGCCTCACAAAGCGGCTCATAGCTCTCTATGCATGGAGTTGCAAGGTTGAAAATTGCTCTCAACTAGAGCTACAAACTTGTGACCTTGCTAGTCAACCACACAATGAGAGATTCACAATGAAGACAATGGCAACAATGCCAATATCTCCAAGAATCCAATATGCAATGCAATGCAAACTATATGATGATGCAATCTAAACTATGAAAGGAAAATACAAACTATGCTATGAAAGGAAAGAACAAGTATTGCCAAGCCTTCCTATTTAGACTATGTGAGTTATTCTATTGCATAAAAGGAAATCTACACTAATAATGCCATTATCTTGCAACTATGAAAGCAAATATGCAACTACAATGAAATGCAACAAGTCTTCAATGTCTTCAAACTCCAAATGCACCTAAAACCTGCAGCATAACATTAGCATAAAACAAGTGGATATGCAAATGAAGGAGAGAGCTCTCCTTTTATAAGAAATGAGGTGAAATGGACCATGGAGATTAAGAGGCAAAAAGTCTTAATCGGCGGTGGAGCTTGAAAAAGGAGCAATCCATGTGCACAAGTATCCTCCAATGAGAATGAAGTGTTGACTTTTGAGCCTCATGTGAGACAAAAAGTGCTTTTTTCCTTTTTGTAAAATAGGAATAATGCTTTATTTGTGCAACTTAGGATAAGAGGAAAGTGGGGGCTTTTTATTTAATCAAAAGGGGAGGAAATATTCCTTTTAATCAAATAAGGACTTAGGATAAATGGTTAGCCCATAAGATAAAATCCAATATATGATCGAAATTAAGACTTGATCAAGAGATTGATATTGTTGAAAATATTTATTATTGATAAAAATGATTCAGGATTGATAAATCAAATAAATGGGGCCCAAAGTCTAGGCGACCATTTTTGGGTGCATACACATCCTACCTTAGGCAATACCACATTATTCCAACAGAATGAAAAGGCATGATATAGCCTCTTCTCTAATGCAGCTCTTTGTAGAAGTTTATAACCTTCTTTGATTGAGTATTTTCCATTTTTGGCTGGAATCCACAATAGATGATCTTCATGATTAGATGCAAAAGATGATCTATCAGAAAATATGTCTCTAAGTTGTTTCCTAGATTGTGTACCTAAAGGAAGTTGATCCAGATCCTTCCATAATATTTTTCTTGAAGAAAGGCATACTGCGTCAATAAAATGGATGACAAGATTTCCCCAAGCAGCTTCTAAGGTAGCCACTACTTCTTGAATATTTGGTATTGTGATTAGTGGAGGTTGACCATTCCCAGAGTCTCTCCAAAAATTTATTTTATCACCACAATTTAATTCCCAAGAAATATACTTGAGAACAATATCTCTAGATGATACCATAAAGTCCCAAATGATAGAACCCTTGGGAGGGTCTATCATTGAAAAAATTCTATGTGGATCATTGTTATCCAAGTATTTTTGCTACATGATTTGACACCATGTAGATTCTAGTTTACTGTACATTTGCCAAACCAACTTGGCACCAAAATCTTTATTCCTTTTTGGTAGGTCATGTTGGAAATATTCAAGACTATCTAGGTTACTGAGAGGGGAGGGGTGAATCAGTAACTTCAAAACTTTTAACAGATTCAGATCTTAATAATATTAGATTGATAATCTGACTGCATGCATGAGTAACATAAATAATAAAATATTCATAACACTTAGAACACAGAGATTTGGTGACCCAGAAACCTTCCAAGTAGAAAGTAAAATTGGGGTGGGGATGATACCCACAAAACTTCAATACTGTAGTATAAAGTTTGCCGGTTAAGGCTTACAATGATCACTTCTGATGATCTGCCTTGTTAGGAGCAATAAGGACTGCTAGGTCCACCTTGTTAGAGGTTTTACAAACATACAATGAAGTATGCACTCGGTTAAGAGATTTTTACAAAGACTGTTAAGTCTACCCGATTAAAAGATTTCAAGCTGATTCACCTGTTAGGATGAAACAATAGATCTCTTACTTGCAACTGTACTTGCTGATTGAGATTCTCTAATGTACTGATCACCTTCTGTGATAGATAGATCTTTTCTGCTTCTTATACTGCTGTAGCCCTTTGTAATTCGCTTATCTCTGCCTTTCTCTCTTTTTCATACTTCTCTATTTCATCATACTTGGATATGACATAAAACATTGTTTATATATCAATCTAAGTCAATTCCAAAACAATTACAAAGTCAGCTCTTAAACAAGTAAACACAAATATTACTGAGTCGGCCCAAATATAGTTACACGGTTACTGCAAACTAACTCGGTGACTTTCTGATACTCAGTGTCCACTGTGTTACTCGACATCATCATGCACTCGATAGAAGTGGAAAATCGATCCATACTAACCACTCAGTTGTAGTTTTGAACTCAGTAAATACTGGAGACTCGGTAGATAAAGTGTTACTCTGTAGAAACTAAGTTTCCTATTTAACTGTGCAGCACCCGGTAAACACTATGAAACTTTGCGAGCTCGGTATGCACTGTTCTACTTGATATGCTCTATTTTGCTCGATAAGCTCTGCTTGGCTCGGTAAGCTCTGCTCTACTCGGTATGTACTATTCTACTTGATATGCATTGTTCAGAATAAGTGTTGTCACTAATGACAATCATGCTTAATGCCAACAATCTCCCCCTTTGGCATTAGTGACAAAAACACTTATAGCCAAAACTTATATACAAGAATCATGCTGAATCTTTTTTTGATTTTTCAAAATTTATCTTTGTCAAATTGCTATTTATATATTTCATGACTCCCTTATATAGAGTACTTTCTCCCCCTTTCGTATTACACACCTTAATCTTATACACTTTCTCCTATACATTTTCTCCCCCTTTTTGACAATAATGCCAAAGGTGTATATACAAGTATTTCACAGGGAGAATCCAAAATGTGAAAGAAAATCAGAATGTACCTTTATGATTAGTGCCAGAGTTCTGTCCCAATTCTCTTGCAGAATCTTGCATGTTTGGAGTGCAATTTGGACTTCTGCAGAGAGTTCAATCATGTGATCTGCAATGGAAAATTGATTGTCATGGAGTAATGCTTTTGAGTGAATAATGTGCTTTTGCATTATGTCCATGATGGGAAGGATCATGTTCTGAATATCTAGTAGTGTTGACCGGATCTTTATATCTTCTTTTAATAATTCTGACTGCCTATTTGATAGGAATATGATTTTCATATGATGTGCAGAGCTTGAACTAGGTTCAAGTTGCAACCTCTGTACACTGTCCTTCAGATCCTCATCAATCTTATTCAATTTTTCCTTGACTTCCTTAGTGAACTCGGCAACATTACATAGCTTAGCAACAAGTGAGGTAACATTGGAATAGGAGGACTCAATATCTGTCAAAACTGAAGATAATTCTGCCTGATTAATAGCTATATGTTGAGCAACATGCTCAAGCACTTTATTGTCAAATTTCTTCTTGGCTTTCTCAATAATCTTCTCTGACGCAGAGGAATCCTCATGGAACTTGTTTACTGCCTCAGCTAACTATAACAAAATATGTTGAGAGGAATCAACTTTAATACCTAATGCTTCTGACAAAATATCCTTTGCATCTTCAATAATTTTATATTCCTTGTCCCTTTCTTCTTTTAGTTTCTTCTGCTTTGCTTTCTTTTGGAGGAGTTCACCAATGTTATGCATTTGATCTGCTGAAAGATTTGCAAAGTCTAATTTTGGAATCTCTATCTCCTCATCTAAGTCTATATCCTCTTCTACATTCTTACTCAAAAATCTTGTACTCGGTTGAGCCTTAGGATCAACTGTTATTGCACTTAATGCCTTTGTAGAAGTTATTGTAGACATTGTAGGACTAGCTGTGAAAAATGATAAACTACCGACTGGAATACTTGAAGGGCTCAAAATTGAAGTATTCACAATTGTAGAATAAAAAACTAAAATACTTACTGAAGTATCCAGAACTAAGGTACTTACTGCTGGAAAAATTGATATGGAAGTAGGTACTGAAGTAGATACAGGAGACTGCAACTCGGTAAAAGAGGTGGTAGTCATTTCTATCGATGATTCATTGAGTTGTGCTAGTGATGATTTGACATTTGATGTATCTGTGGAAGTTGTCATAATCATACTTGAAGTTATCTCCATGCTAGGTGTAGCAACTTTTGCTGGAGAGTGAGGAAGTGAGGCAATGACTTCTGCAGCTATCCGAACAATATTATCTTCCTCATCACTTTGCTTGTCTACCTTGGTATCTTCTTCATGTTCATCACTGTCATCATTAATATCCTTGATTATCACAGTTTCAACACTCGGTTTGTGAAGATTATAGATGTTTTTCCATGTGGCAGTGGCACTCTTCACAACTGACTCAATATCTTTGATCAAAATCAAGCAACTGTTGAATTTGAGTGTCATCTTAATTTCATTATCTATCAATGCCTTATTAATTTCAGCATTTTTCAAATTTGGCATTAATTGCCTCAAGGTTTGAGCATAGATGTCCTTGACAGTTTGTCTTGCATTGGACCATCTCAACTTAATTTTGTTCAGCAGAGTTCCTGGGA
Source organism: Chamaecyparis obtusa (assembly GCA_027943335.1). Lineage (NCBI taxonomy): Eukaryota > Viridiplantae > Streptophyta > Pinopsida > Cupressales > Cupressaceae > Chamaecyparis > Chamaecyparis obtusa. The sequence goes on from BSBK01007876.1 coordinate 296,199, forward strand.
TTTGAGAAGCTATCTCTTCAGGTGAGTATTTCCATCTTCCTATTTTCTTGATAACAACATCTTCAATTTCCTACTACTCTTCCTCAGATCTGATTTCATATTTTAGAGATTTGAAGTTTGCAATTCCAGATCCTTCTTTCATATCCTTGATCTTTTCTTTTAATGAAGGAGGAGGCCTTTTGAATACTATTTCTTCACTGTCTTTGCCTGCCTTGCCTCTTGCACTCCTTCTTGTAAATACTGTAGAGGGTTGCTTGGGTGCCTTGGTGATAATTACTTTTCCTTTCTTCTTTGCTGGTACTTGTTCTTCTTCCTCCTCATCCTCTTTCTCTTCTTCTTCTTCAAAGTCCTCTCCTTTTTCCTTAGTTGACATTAGAGGTGTGCTAGCTTGTATTTTGGCCATCCTCTTTCTTCCTTTGTTAACCACCTGTGGAAGCTTTATACTAAGCTCAATTCTCTCCTTAGCTTCTTCATATGTCCCAAAATATGGTGCCTTGGGATTAATAGGTTGATTAATTAGGGCTTCAATAATATTCTTGGTTTCATCAATATTTACCTCATAGGGAAGAGGTTTCACATGTACAATCCTTGGTTTTGTTGCCTGTATATACAGATTATCACAGTCCACCATGAAACAAATATCATCTTTGTAATCTTCCACTAATTTCTATGGAATCTGAAATCTATTGTTCATTTTCTCTTTAAATGATTCAAAATATTTATCCATTATGCTTTCAAAATTGTCACCCATTTCTAAAATGTATTCATTTATCTGATAAAGAACCGTCACATCTTTTCTCCATACTACCATGCCTTTTGATGGGAAAAACTTTTGAGCATAGAAAAATAAACAAACCAACAGTGAGCCAAACTTACATGGATTGTTCTTTGAGGTTTGGATGCTCTCCATGTTCTTGTTGAACTATTTCAACAAAAGATCTGCTAGGTCAAATGACAGATTGTTCTTTACAATTTTATATGCTAGGTCAACTACTTCACACGGAACACTGTTCTGCCGACTTGAACTGTATATCTTGTGAGCTACGATATGTATACCAAATTTCAATTATGCATTAGTAATTCTTCTTATCTTCATACCTCTACCATCCCACTTGGCTAGGGTTTTCTCTTCCAGTTCCGTCCGACCTAGGGTTTTTGTAGATTTTGCCTTGTCGAGCATGGGAAGACTAGTGATTCGGTGAATCATCTTCTTCATAATCTCCACTGGTTTCTCAAGCCATATTTTACCTTCATGTACTTGACTAAGGATATATCTGACCCATTTTATCTGAAAGCTCTGAGGCAAGTGTGTGATGTGAACTAAACCCTTATCTTCCAAATGTTGATGCTCCAGTTTGATAACACCATCGACACATAGTTCCTCATGAATAATATCTATCTCTAGGGTTCCAAGCTCTTGAATTGTACACTTAAAATGACTATGAATATTGTTAATAAGGAGTACCTTAGGAGGAATCCAAGATTGAGCTCCACTCAGGTCTAGGGTTCTGGCAACTGCGGGCACGAGTTTGAAATCTGGTGCTTTCCATTCTCCATGAACCAACATTTCTGAATCTTTCTTCATTTTAGCGCTGGATGATGCCATGGTAGCTCGGTGAACACAGTAAATTCTTCAAGGAAAGAGAATATCTTGTTTAAATATGCTTCAAAATGCTTGATTGCACTAGGAGACTTTTGTTCATGGTGAATAGTGAACTTGATTTCACTCCTTTTGTTAAAACTTTGTCATTAATGCTCAATACGAATTAGGGTATAGAATTAGACAGGCTGTCATCCACTATGAATTAATTTCTCGGTGAAGACTCCGCAACTCGGTGATCATACGAATTCATACTTCTCCGACCTTACTCGGTAACCAAATGAAGTTAGGTTACTCCCAACCTTGCTCAGTGGTAACTGATACCGACCTTCTTGTGATCCTACTGTATCTTGCATACTGATTTGGATCTGTCTTCCTTTCAGTTCAGGAACTATTTTGGAATATGTCTATGAAGATATAGTTCCAGTGCTTTCTTGGAGACTAGTTAGAGCTCATAGAGCCACTCCCTTCATTAGTGACTTCAGGATTGGTTTTCTCGGTAGGTTTAGGAATCCACTTCTATCTCATTTGCTTCCTAATGTTATTTGCTTTTGCTTTCTTTTCATCCTCAATTTTGCCTAAATTCATGCAGTTTTTAGCTATGTGACCAAGCTTAGTGCAATTATAACATCTTATGGTAGAATCCCTTTTTCTCAAGTGGTGCCTTACACAATTCATGCCAATGTGTCCATATTCTCCACAGTAATGACATCTAAACCAAGTGTTGTAATCCCAACCAAACATTTCTTTAATAATTTGTTCCGCTGGATTAGGTGTTTTAGTTCTGCATTCTGATGCCTTATGACCTTGTTTGCTACATTTGTGACATATGCCTTTAAATCTTGGTTTCTCCTTGCATTCATTTGCTTTATGACCAAGCTGATTGCAATTGTAGCATTTTCCATTGAATTTTTCTTTTCCATTGCTCCAACATTTGTTTGAAGTATGACTAATTTTTCCACAGTGATTACAGGTAGGTTTCTGATTCTTTTGAGTACCTTGTTTGGAGGATTCACCTTCCTCTTTGTATCCAAGTCCTGCTTTTCCTTTTTGCCTATGAAGGTTTCATTCATACACCTGATTCATATCTTCTTGAGATTTCAACATTCTCTCATTGATTTGCCTTTCAACATCTAGCTCACTCATCACTCTTAAATTGATTTTCTTTTCAGATCTCAGCTCTTCTCTCATATTTTCATTTTCTGATCTTAGAGTCAAGATTTCTTCATTTGCATTGGAGATTTGATCAATAAGATTTTCTAGCTGAAGAGTTTTATTCTAGATTTCATTGTTCTTTCCATCTATTTCATCTTTCATCTTGTTTCTTTGTTCCAAGACTTCACAGAATCTTGTTGACTGAATTTCCTATTCTCTTTTCAATTTTCTCACTTCTTCTTGCAGAGATCCATTCTTTTCTAGAAGTTCTTTTATTGCATTGTTTTCTTCATCTGAGCTGCTTGAAGGGAAAAAGTCTTCAATCTTTTCTTCAACATACTAGTGGTCATTGATCTGATTTGCAAGTTCCTTCCTTCTTTTTAGGGAAAGGGAAAGATGCTCTCTTGCTTCTTTGAGTTGAGTTATGGCCATTTCCAGATCTAGCTTTTCATTCTCAATTACTTTGTTCAGTCTGAATATCTCCATTGTCCTGAATCTTTTCTCAAGCTGTCAAACTTTATTCTAAGATCCACTGTGCTATGAATACCAATTGTTGGAAATATTCAAGACTATCTAGGTTACTGAGAGGGGAGGGGTGAATCAGTAACTTCAAAACTTTTAACAGATTCAGATCTTAATAATATTAGATTGATAATCTGACTGCATGCATGAGTAATAGAAAGAATAAAACATTCATAACACTTAGAACACAGAGATTTGGTGACCCAGAAACCTTCCAAGTAGAAAGTAAAACTGGGGTGGGGATGATACCCACAAAACTTCAATACTGTAGTATAAAGTTTGCTGGTTAAGGCTTACAATGATCACTTCTGATGATCTTCCCTGTTAGGAGCAATAAGGACTACTAGGTCCACCTTGTTAGAGGTTTTACAAACATACAATGAAGTATGCACTCAGTTAAGAGATTTTTACAAAGACTGTTAAGTCTACCCAGTTAAAGGATTTCAAGCTGATTCACCTGTTAGGATGAAACAATAGATCTCTTACTTACAACTGTACTTGCTGATTGAGATTCTCTGATGTACTGATCACCTTCTATGATAGATAGATCTTTTCTGCTTCTTATACTATTGTAGCCCTTTGTAATTCACTTATCTCTACCTTTCTCTCTTTTTCATACTTCTCTATTTCATCATACTTGGATATGACATAAAACATTGTTTATATATCAATCTAAGTCAATTCTAAAACAATTACAAAGTCAACTCTTAAACAAGTAAACACAAATATTACTGAGTCGACCCAAATATAGTTACATGATTACTGCAAACTAACTCGGTGACTTTCTGATACTCAGCATCCACTACGTTACTCGACATCATCATGCACTCGATAGAAGTGGAAACTCGGTCCATACTAACCACTCAGTCGTAGTTTCGAACTCGGTAAATACTAGAGACTCGGTAGATAAAGTGTTACTCTATAGAAACTAAGTTTCCTATTTAACAGTGCAGCACTTAGTAAACACTGTGAAACTTTGCGAGCTCGGTATGCACTGTTCTACTCGGTATGCTTTGTTCTACTCGGTAAGCTCTGTTCGGCTCGGTAAGCTCTGCTCTACTCGGTATGTACTATTCTGCTTGGTATGCACTGTTCAGAATAAGTGTTGTCACTAATGACAATCATGCTTGATGCCAATAGGTCATGCACAGCCGCACCCCCTAGTGCAGGGATATGAGCCATATCTTGAAGAGAGATAAGAGGAATTTTCTTTTCATTTGTCATGTTGCCTATCCAAAGAAAACCCCTGATAAGTTTCTGAATTTGCAATAGGATTGAAGAAGGGGCTTGCATGACCGCCAAATAATAATTTGGAATTTTAGAGAGCACTAATTTGATGAGTAAGATTTTTCCTGATAATGACAACCATCTAACTTGCCATGACATAACTTTGCTCTTGATTCTTTGGACAAACCCCATTCCAATAACTTGTCTTATTGGATCCCATAAAGAGAGGGATGCCAAGGTAAGTGGAAGGCAATTAATCTTCTGAGAACCCCAAAATCTGTATAATCTTGTCTGATATTACTTTATTAGTGTTAAATAAAAAGATCTTTGACTTTTGAGAATTAATTTTCTGCCCTGAGACATCTGAATATAGATGAAGAATTTTCTTGATCTGCTTGGCTTCTGAAACTTGAGATACTCCAAAAAGTAATGTGTCATCCACAAACAAGGAATGTGTAATATCTATTGAAGTGCCCTCAATTTTTGCTCCTTTCCACTTGTTATTTATATGGTGATGTTTGATAGTCCTGCTAAGTGCTTCCGCCATGATAATGAAAAGAGCCGGAGATAGTGGGTCTCCTTGTCTGACACCTTGTGTTGAAGAAAAGAAACCTGATGCTGAGCCATTGATAGTAACTGAAAACCAAGCCCCTAAGATACATGCTTTAATCCACTTACACCACTTTTTAGAGAAACCCATTTTATGAAGAACTTGAAAGAGAAAATTCCAGCAAACTCTGTCATAAGCCTTTTGCATATCTAACTTAATAACAAAATTGGCTAATTGATTAGTGTTGATAGAGTGAAGGACTTCATGGGAAACCATAGCTCCCTCCATTGTTTCTCTGCCCAGGACAAAACCACCTTGTTCTGGGGAAATAATATGTGGAAGAAGATGCTGAAGGCGTAAGTAGATAGCCTTGGTGATAATTTTGTATGTCAAATTGCAAAGTGAGATTGGGTGGAAATTAGCAAAGGTTTTAGGCTCCTTAATTTTTGGGATGATTGCAATGAGCATGGAACAATTTTTTCTAGATTCTTCAATAGCTGCTAGTAAATCCCAACCAATAAATTCCCAACAGCTCTGAAAAAAGAGTGTTGTAAAACCATCCGAGCCTGGAGCCTTATCTGGAGGAAATGAAAATACTACCTCTCGAAGTTCATGAAAGTGAAAGGGGCCATTAGTTTTGTATTCTCATTTTGGGACACCATTGTTGGTACATTTTGAAGGAGCTCATCAATTTGTGAAGGAGCAGGGGTTGGATATACTGCTAGAGCAAGAAGGTATTTAAAGAATTTGATGCCTTCATTCCTAATATGTTGTGCATTAGATAATACATTGCCCGAATCTGAATCTCTGATTTGGAAGATTGTTTTAGCTGCTTGTTTTTGTTGAGCCGAAGCATGGAAGAATCTTGTATTTTTATCTCCTTGTTGTAGCCATACTTCTCGAGACTTTTGTCTCCAATACTTTTCCTCCCTACTACATAACTCCTCCCACTCTTGCTGAAGACATTTTTGCTTAACATATATATCATTGTTCATCCCATGCTGAATGATATTACTGTAAATTTCTTCGAACTGCAATTTGACCATTTCTTTCTATTTGAATACGTTCTTAAACACATGCTGATTCCAATTTTTAATCTGACTTTTAACATGTTGCAATTTCTTGGCAAATTGATGCATCCTAGAGCCTTGAACAAAAGGAGTACTGATCCACCATTTTTTAACAAGTGGGAGGAAGTGTGGGTGCCTCAGCCACATTCTTTCAAATTTGAAAGAGGATTTATGTTGATTCTGATCAGGGGTAACTGAATGATTGATGCTTAGGGAAATTGGGAAGTGATCAGAATTTGGAAATGACTATATTTCTAACTAAATTTGGTAACTTCCTAATTTCCATTCATGAGATAGTAAAAATCTATCCAACTGAACTACAATTTGTGCAAAGCTAGCTCTCCTATTCGTCCATGTAAACTTACCATTAAGAGGTTTAACATCCATAAGATCATTATTGTCCACAAATTGTGAGAAGTCCTGAATAGTTTTGAGTGGAGGACAAATACCCCCAACTTTTTCTTCCTGATTCATGATTGTATTAAAGTCATCACCCAAAATGACTTGATGAGAACTTTGCATTTGGATTAACTGAGATAAATTGTCCTAGAGTTTAAGTTTATCACTGGTAGAGGTTGGGCCATAAACATTAATCAAAATGAAGGAGACATCAAATTTTGACATCTGTAGCATTTGCCAGTTTGGATTATGGTGAATAATTTGACCTTGAATTTTTTTTTGGATTCCATAAAACAGCAAGGCCACCAGAGGTTCCAGTGCTAGGAGTGTGCGATGAAGAGCAGTTTGGCCTTTTGGCTATGGTTTTTTCAAATGTATCTTGTGAAAATTTTGTCTCTTGTAGTAGAACACTATCAACCTTTATAGATTCAATTGATTGATGAATCCTTTTTCTTTTTTCAGAAGCATTAATGCCTCTGACATTCCAAGAGAGTATTTTCATTGCTGACAAGGAGAACATTGTGTTCTCCTTGTCACTCTTTTGGTAACTACAAATTTGTCATCCAATGTCGTTTGAACCCCTGCAAAAATTTTAGATCTAATCTTTGACCCCTTTGGTCGACCTTTGGGTTTGGGCGTCTTGAAGGGTTGTTGTTTCTGAGAAGGAGTTTGAACAATTGAAAAGGTTTGACAATGATCAAGCACATTAGAGGTACTTTGTCTTTGAGACTCGAACTATTCTCTGTTACTGTCATTATCTATCCAATTTGATTCCTCAAAATGGGATTCCAAATTTTGTGTTACTTGGTGATAAATGCAATCCTCAATTCCTAGAGGATCATTAATAGTGAAGGAGTCCACACAGACATTTGTTTTTTCATCTTGACATTCATTTCCTTCAATTTCTAAGATCTTACAATTATTAGTTTTTTGTGGGGCTATCTGACAATTCCACTGCTAAAATTCTTTAAGTAATTCATCAATATCATGAGACATTTTATTGCCTAAATGAATACCTTCTTCCTCTGCTATTTCATAGATAATATTAAAAGCAATCTGGTCTCCAATTAGATGCATTTTCCATTCTGCATACTAATTATTAGCACCCAATTCCCTTTTTTCAATGCAAGCTAATGATGATTCTACCAATAAAGGTTTACTCTGCAATGTAGCTGGGATCATGTCATGCAAGGGAAACTTAAAAGACAAAGATGCGAAGGGATCTATTGGATTAGCTGAAAGGTGTTGGGAGAAAGATACAACCAATTGGAAAGGATTCAACAGCTTGACACTTGTAGAATTACATATAACCAGGCTCTTATGCTCATGTGTTGCTTCCTTAGCAAACATATTACACTCTGAAGTAGCTTTGTGCACACACAAGTTAGGGTATGTACTATGATTAGAACATACTTCCTGTAGCCCCATAACTTTTTGTTGACATTGGGTATTGAAATGTCCTAATCTTGCTTGAAATTTTTGGACTGTTTGATCATCCTGAACCTTAATTGGTTGTTCCCATAAACCCCACTGAGAATTGATTGAAATGGAAGTAGGAAGAGGCTTCCACATGTTTAGGATTAAACACACTCTAACATCCAAATGAGGATGATCATAAGGAATCAGATCATGCTTAAGAAAGATTCCCAATTTGTTTGCTAGGATTTCTATAATTTGGGGATCTCGGTATTCAAGAGGAAGGAGTGGAAAAGAAATCCAGAATGGAAATAAATGAATGTCGGTAGGCTGAGGTTTGCAATTGGGAATCCAGATCATTGTAAAGAGACCCACCCCACAACAAAACCAATTTTTTTTCTTGTGAACCAAATCCCTAGAAACCTTGGAATCAAAGATAGCCACAAAATATTGAGATTCTGAATCAATGTAGAAAATGTCTTTAAGCCCTGGCCAAGATGAAGAAGCCCAATCTTTCAAATCAGAATAATGCTTTAGGGTAGATGAAAACTTACTGATTAAGGTAGATTGTCAGAGATATCCAATCGAAGTCTATAGTAAATGGCTTGGAAGTGTAATTTGCACCCGATCTACTAATGGTGGATGAGGCTCACTTGGGGTAGTTCCCGTGGCTTGCTTCTTTTTCCACACTTGTTGCTATTTATTTGGATTGAAGGGAGTCCTAGGTAGCCCCTGAGATGAAGTTTTCAATGTCGATGCAAAGGGAGTTGCCTGTGATTTCGATCCTAATGTGCCAAGAGAATCAAATGATACTATATTCTCCTTCCCTTGGACCATCCTGGAAGATTTAGCCATGGCCATCGGAGAAGAATATGTAATGTGAACTGGAGACCCAGGCAGAGTTCCCTCACAAATATCAAATATTGGTTGTTTGCTGACTAGAAGACACTTTCTATTGCCATGAAATCCATGCTTCCAACCTTGATATTGATGAGGGAAACCCTTATTCATCTTGTCCATTGTAGAGCTAAAACCCTTGGGGTTTTTTGAATATTTGACATCCCGCCCAATATTTTTTTGAAAATGTGAGTTTTGCGGTAAATGATTTTGGATCAATTTTGACGACTCTCCTTTTTCAAAGGTCGAGAGTCCTTACCATGGCAATAGTTTATCCCCAAATTCTAGAGGAAGATCTAGCTTTATTTCCCTTAAGGGTTTATCTTTCAGATTATCTTTCCCTCGATGATCATGAAAGTGGGGATTAACAAAAAAGGGTTTTACAAGTTGTACAACTACTTTCCCTTGAAAAATTGATGTCTCCCCCTTGCTAGAATGTGTTTCCCTAAAATAACATCTCTGAAGCCTGAGATTGTCATGAAAGTTCACAGCCAGTTGCACAATAGCTGTTGAGAAAATATTTGGACACTCATCATGACGAAAGGGTTTTCCATTCTCCAGATTCTTTAAATGATGAGAGTTGAACCATTTACCTGTCTCCAAACCTAAATTTGTTCGTGGTCGTACACCTAGTTGAATTGCTGCTTGTTGATCCTGACAGTACTGATGAAACATCTGACGCTGAGACTATAAGGGTTGTCTTCTGTCATGCAATCTCCATGACTAAGCACTAGTCTAAAAACACCCTCCCTACTCCATCTTTTTCTATTTCTTCTAAAATGTTAGCGGCAAAGTCCATTCCTATACCTCAGGTTAGCAGAGCAGGTACTTGGCACACTATTCCTGTAAAGGAAACTGACCCATATCCCTTTCCACTATGAAGCTGAATCAAACCTATGACCTTAAGGGAGCATACCTCAAGTCCCAGCCAACTGAGCTACAAGTGGAGGCTATTAATTAATAAAATATTATAAATATATAATTATTAAATATAATCTATGAGAATTAATTAAATACTTATGTTTAATAAAGGGATTTGATTAAAAAGGCTAACTATGGGAAATTGGGATTTAATTGAATATTAAATCCAATTTGAGAATTAAAGACAAACTAATGTAATTGATATTTACAATGTCGAGTGCATATTTAAAATATGATAAAAAATAATAAATCTAATTAATTATGGTTATCTAATTTAATTGTGCATTCAATTTATTAAATCAATTAGGAATTCTAAATTAAAGTTGAGTTAAAAGTTATTATTTGAAAAGCGCATATAATAATTATTATAATTAATTAATTATGCAAAAGAGAATTGACAAAAATAAAAGTAGGAGTTGAGTTCTAATTCTTGATTGTGAGTTGCATGTTTGAGTTCAGTTTACTTGGTTTTATTTATTAGAAATTCTTTTGGTCATTATTGGGGACATAGGTTTTATGAAGACAGGTTTTCAAGTTTTTGGGATTAAAGAAATTTGTGAAAGCTTAAGAGTATTTTCAAAATTTTCAAGTTTTCAATTTGGTTCTTGTGATTCAAATATGCTTGTGATTTCAAGCTAGGGCTTGAATCCTTCTGTAATCTTTCCATTCAAAAATATTGTCTTCTTCGTGCCTGCCATACTGTATTTGAATTTGTGCGTTGAAATTATGAATTTGGTTTTTGCTGCGAGTTTAAGGAAAATGATCACTTTCTGGATTTTCATTATTTTGATAGATTGGAAAGAATAATTTATTATTATTTTATTATGTAGAAATTTTTGGTAAGAGACTCAAATTTGGGAAACCCTTGTGTCAAATTTGAGAAATCTATGTTACATTAAAATTTTCAAAACCCTAGGGTTGTTCTTGAGAAAATCCTACAGACAAATAACTAGAAAAAATAATAATAATTAAAAATAAATTGAAGGGGGCAAAGTTCTCTCTCCCAACCCCCCCAACAACAAAGGTTGTCGCACTGCAGCCAAGCTGTCATGGCATAAAAGTTGTTGCTTATGGCAGCTGAGCTGTCATGACAACTCTTGCTACCCACGATAACAATGGGTTGAAGCCCGTGTTTCCCCCCAATTAAAAGTTAAAACAAATATATAATAATAATAATAAAATAAAATTTAAATTTATTTAATTTTTAATATTAATTTATTTAATATTTAATATTTAAAATATTACATATTTATATATTAAATTTGTATTTATGTTATTATTTATAATTGTGGAAAAAAATGACTCTGCTTTTTCACTCTGCAAATCGCGCTCAGTCAAAAATTTTCTCGACAGCTTCCTTGGATCGCTAGATTAAGAATTTCACAAAGACTAAGTATGCCAAATCCATGAAGTTTTTAGTGAGTTCTATTGTAAGAACCCAAACAGATTCCTGGGTAGTAGGGACCCAAGAATGGATAGAAGTCTCAAGACATCAATGATGTTTAAAAAAGATTCATTCAGACCCTATTCCCATAAATATTTCAAATAGTTTTGCTGCACTATCAACTTCTTCCCCTAGGATTTCTTCTAGGGCTTCATCATGGGGGAAGCTTAAGAATATAAAGAATTTGGATTGTGCCCCTTATTTACAGTCTGAAATTTACTCACCACCACATCGAAGAAATATAAACCCTAAGCCTCAGACAGTCCAAGATGTGGTACATGAACAACAGTGAATGCAGAGAAAGATTGGGACATATCACACACATCCGTCTGGAGATCCTAACTTGGGCAATTCTAGTAATCTGCATCTTGGCTATTCATAGGGTAGGGTATACTCCCCTTTGCATAAAATAATTGAAAATAATTTAGGAAGAAATCCTAGTATAAATAACATTCCTTTAGGGAACAAACCTAACCAAAAAAAATTAGTTATTAATAATAATAAGGTGAGTAGAACACAAAAGTTGTGTGTGAAAAATGGCATCATATGCAGATGGATTGGAACAGGAGCCACAATAGAGAATATTGTGAACTGGATAAGAGCACAGTTGCATAATGAGGTATGTATTACTATCCTTCAAAACAAATTTCTTTATATTGAATGCTCTAGCAAAAAGCTGAAAGCAAAACTCCTTAATGAAGGGCTTCCAAAATTTAGAAATATAGATTTCTTCACCATGGATTGGGTACCCTTTTTTGATCCACTTAAATTAAAGAATATCTTGGTTG